>VWZX01007874.1:983015-1523271 GCA_013399015.1 Galbula dea
GCAACATTTAAAGCAAGGATGAGAGCAAAGGGTGAACATGTTTTGGAGGATAGTTGTTATTCTTTTCCTAATGGTCTCTAGCAAACAGTAATCCAAAACATGAAGCCTAAACACATGTATATAGGAGTTTATTCTGCTTCATATATCCACAGCATGGGTTACTTTATTGGTATCAGTGTTATGCTGGAGAAAATTGGGAGAACAAAAGGCCATGATAGGAAAGGAATTCTGAGAAAATATGAATATGAAAGAACTTCTAGCCACACAGAGGAATTTCTACAGCCATTGAAAGAAACTTTTTATGACCAGAGGAAGGAACCTACACCAGTCTGGTGACATTATTACCAAATAAAATAATATCCTACAGGCAAATAATTCACAATTTTTTAATGAGATCTGGAATAATCAGAACTCAGCTCTTTATAACAGATGGGCAACAGGTCAAATATGTTGGCATCCTTGCTTTTGAAACCAACAAATAAGTAAAATCTACTCAAATGGAGTCTGATAACAGAAAAGTAATTCAAGATTTTCAGCCATGGCAGCTTGTCTGATTTGTCATCTCACCCACCACCTCTCTCCTCATTAGGTAGAAATTGCTGTAATGGACCAAAATGGTGATCCCCATGATGCAGTAACCTGCCTGGGACAATGGTCAGGATCAGTCTCTTTGCACAGATGGCCCTGAACTGCTTCAAAAGCAGCTGACAGATAACCATCCCAAAGAGGAGATTCCCTCTCAATCTCAATAGGTAGAGCTGGCAAGGAATCAAATGCTAGAAATCTTTTCTTAAGCTGTACTGTTGTTTCATTTTAACTATTTATTACTAAAATTCAGCAATTTTCTTGTTTTCATTGTGCCCTTCAGAAAGCCTCATGAGAAAGTCAACAATAGATTTTTACACCACATATACCTACATATTATAAGGTTATTTCTGACATTATATCTAAGTAACAGTTTCTGTTAATGCATGACATACTAGAGGTAATGTAGGCCCCCTGCTGAAGGAGGTGGGTGCCTTAGTGACAGATGATACAAAGAAGGTGGAGTTACTGAATGCCTTCTTTGTCTCTGTCTATACTGTTAGACACTATCCTCAGGAGCCTCAGACCCCTGAGTCCCCACATGATGTTAGGATACTGGAGGAGTTTTCCTTAGTTGAGGAGGACTGGGTTAGGGAGCAGCTAAGCCATCTGGAGATCCATAAATCCATGGGACCTGATGGGATGCATGAGTGGGTGTTGTGGGAGCTGGCAGAAGTCATTGCCAGGCCACTCTCCATCATCTTTGGTAAGTCCTGGGGAACAGGAGAGATGCCTGGGGATTGGAGGAAGGCAAATGTCACTCCAGTCTTCAAAAAGGGCAAGAAGGAGGAGCCAGGTAACTATAGACCAGTCACCCTCACCTCCATCCCTGGAAAGGTGATGGAACACTTTATCCTTGACTCTGTCTCTAGGCATATCAAGGATAAGGGGGTCATTGGGAGCAGTCAGCATGGGTTTACCAAGGAGAAGTCATGTTTGACCAACCTGATAGCCTTTGATGAAGACATAACCAGGTGGATAGATGATGGTAGAGCAGTGGATGTGGCTTATCTTGATTTCAGTAACGCATTTGACACTGTCTGCCACAGCATCCTTGAAACTAAACTGAGGAAATGTGAGACAGGGTGGTTAGACAGTGGAACAGGTTGCCCAGAGAGGTTGCGGAAGCCTCCTCCCTGGAAGCTTTTAAGACAAGGCTGGGTGGGGCCCTGGGCAACCTGATCTAGTGGTTGGTGTCCCTGCCAGGCAGGGGAGTTGGAACTAGATGGTCTTTAAGGTCCTTTCCAACTCTGGCAATTGTATGATTCTATAGGATAGTGTTTAGACCTGTGCCCTGGCTTCATTTAGTTTCCGATTGCATACGTAGCGTGTGAGGAAAAGCCATAGCCAAGGGCTACAGCTGAGGGTGGATTCTTGGAAGCATTTATCTAATCAGGCATCTTGTCCCAAGAGAAGATACAGACTCCAAGAGGACAGGGCAGATGACTCACAGCCCTGTCAGCAATAGATCTCTGCTAGTATCAAAGCATTTAATGTTTGCATGAAAATTAACTGGGAAAATGGTCTCTATATACTTCCAGTTCCTTCGAAAAGTTTCTGCAGACCCAGAAGGGAATGACACTACCTTTCCCTGCCCCACTTTGGCCAGACTGCAAAGTAGAAAAGCAGGAGAAAGTAGTGAGAGGAATGTAGAATTCCTTTGCCAGGACTCACCAGGGAGCTCTTCCCAGGGCACTCACAGCTTTGGTCTCCAACTGCTCCCTGCTTATTTGCCTCAGTAGTACCAAAAAGAGAAAACCAGTTGCAGATATTATATTCACAAATAACTCTGAGGTCTGTTTTGTCACTGCTCTATACAGAGACCTTTTACTTCATAAAGGGATGATGTGGAGTGGGGCTTGTGCAAAATCAATAGTTCATTTAACACTTTTTGTATAACAAATCAGATCTAAGTGTAGAGCAAGAGTTTTCACTGCAGATACCTTTTTCAAACAAAAATTCAAGGGCCAACAGGAAGATGTACAAAAATTTTGGTCATGATACAGTAACCTAGTTACAAATCAAGACCCCTGATTTCATTGCTACTGTAACTCAGGGATGGACACCTGGAGCAAAGAACACCTGCTTAGTTTGTTCTCCTTTTAGTACTTATTTGTCTGTAGTCCCCTTCACTGGAATGTCTTACTGTTTAAAATGACTTAATCCTAACCAGAGATCCTGTTACAAACAACAACAGAACACCAAAAATGACTAAAGGAGGAAGATCAGACAAGAGTTAGGCAACCCAGGGAGCAATTAGAGGACATCAAAACTACCCTGAGGAAGAGAACAGGACTGAACGAGCCCACCCTAGCTGTGCAGTCCTTTTGACTTCCATCAGCCAGAACAATGTGGGTGAGTTGAGAGAGGTTTGTTGATAGCCCAAATCTCAGACAACTAGCTGAATACACTCTCTTATCTCTTAGTGTACTTTGCTATTTGACTTGAAAGTTTGAGGAACAGCATATTTCTGGATTATTATTTTTAAATACAAGTATCTGTGTGGAAAAAAATCTTCTGAATGTCCTATTAAAGTATCACATTACTTTTGTTTTTTTCAAAGACCTTTGTTTAACTGTTACTCTAGTCAAACTATGGTAAGTTGATTTTGCTCCAGAAGTACTGTTGCATTTCACTGGAAGCTAAGTCCTTGATGGCTAGAGCAGACCATCTCTGTCCCAGATTGTGTCATACTGGTCAAGTTGCTAATGACTCCTCATTCGGGCTTGTGAGGCATCTTGCCCAAGCTAGTCACCTGGGCTCACACTGTTCTTAACAGCAAGATGGGCATTTGCAAAAGACAAAACTACAGAGATGTTGTCTGGAGGGGATGTCTGAAGGCTGCTTGGCCAACCTTCTGCTCAGATAAGGACTATTGCCAGCACTATCTCATATCAGCCATGGCTTTGTCTAATCAAATCATGAGAATCTCTCAGAAAGAGGATTCCCAGCATTTCTGTGTAACTCATGACATCATACTACCATCCTGGTAAAAAAATATTTTTACACAATATTGAACCTAATCTTTTCTAGTCACATTTTACAGCCATTTTACCTTGCTAAATGTATCATCTGCCAGTACTTTACCAACTTTTGCAGTTTCTCTTCAAGGTGTCATATGTTACTGTTGGAACACAACCTTGCCCTTACTTCACCAGAGGAAGCAAGCCCAGATTACTTCACCAGATGAAGCAAGCCCAGATCCCTCAGCCTATGCTCATAGGTCATGTAGTTGAGGTCGTTAGGCATCTTGTTGAGACTCATTCCAGTTTGTCATCATCCCCTGTGGTCTGGAGAGACCAGAATGAGATGTGTCCTTCCAGACAGAACCTCGTACGCACCCGCTGAGGAGGAAAGTAGCTTCCCTTGATTTGCTGACCATTCCTCCTGATGGTGCTAGTTCTTTTGCAATTACAAACAGAAAACAGTTACACTGCTTTGGAGAATCAACACTGTCTTTAGGACCCTTACCAGGATTTGGTATCCCCGTGGAATGGCAGGGGCTCCCTGGGGCAGCTGGGAAGGACGTGACAGCCAAGGCCTGTCCTGGTCCTCGCCAGGAGCAGGACAGCTTGGGAGGGCTCTGGGGCAGCCCTAGCCCTGGGCATTAGACACCTCTCCGGGGCCTGGAATGAACCAAGACTGGGCAGGGATTTTGAGCCGTGAGTTGAGTTTGGGATCAGGTCCACTTCAGGGGGCAGGTGGCTGGGCTGGGCTGTAGGGATGGAGCTGAGATCAGACTAGAAATGGCAGTTAGCTTAGAAGTAGGATCACTTGCCCTTGTAGGGGGACCTGGCTTTCACCGCAGCAGCTAACTCTCCTCATGGACCAGCTCTGCTCTAACCAGGCTTGCACTGCACCCCAGCAGCCAGGCCCCTGGGCTCAAGTCATCCAGGATCCCAAGAGTATCCATCTGGGAAATGGGCACAGTCCTACTGTATTTGTCAGAAAAGACACTGGTTTTTATCTAAGTGTGTAAAGTGTGGCTGGGCAGCTCTGATCCTGGCTGAGGCCTCCAGGCACAGCTGTAGTACAAATAATAGCCTGGCATCTCTTCTGAGTGAGGTATTTCCTCAGTGTAGTCAAGGGATTAAACTAATAACACCCAATTTCCCGTTATGCTGATATTAAGGAAAATTACTCTGTGGGAAACAAGAAGCTGATTGGTTTGAATACATTTTCTTTTGGGAAAGTCTCTTCAGGGGAGTTTTCTTATTTCCCTTTGTCATTACCTGCCAGCTCTTCCACTAGGTACAACTGCTGACTATTGAGTAAGGGCCTATGCTTGCCTATGTTTTAAGCAGCTTGCCAAAGCAAGGCTTAATAACATTTTTCAGTTTTATTTAGTATTTTTGCTTAGCATATCATTTAAAAAGCCAGAAGGATAAAAAGCTGAGTATCATACTGTGCTATCTACTTTTCAAGCCCGACTTCAGTAGCTGGTGCAGGTTGATGAGTGTTTTATTTCCATCATATTACCTGTGATACCTGTGTGGTACTGGCACAGTTCTGAAACCCAAAACTTATGGGCATTTTCCTCAATATCAGATAACAGGTTAGTAAGGTCCATTTCCTATAGCTGCACCTAACAAACTCTCTCTATGAAAGGGAGGTCACATTCAGACACAAACTGCAGCTTTTAGAGATACTAACATCACTTTCCCATCTAAGAGCAAGAAGGATATATGAGTCTGGCTTCTGTGGAGACAGTATCCTCAATCTTCTACAAACCTTTGAATGTCCATGGCCAGGGAAGAAGTTATGTTGCCTCTGACTGATTTGACTATGAAGAAGCATGAGGTATTTCAACAAGTATGCATCTAAGTATAGTGCAAGTTTTCTTGGACAGCTGAGAAAAGCTTATGAACAGGCATTTATGTATTTAAACAATTGTTTTAGCTGGTACCCTGAGTTTAGCACACTCGCTCACATGCCATCTAGCTACTCCATGACGTTCAATTTGCATATATGAATGGAAATAAAAGGCAAGATTTTATGCTTTCAAAATCACTCTGAATTTTGCTTCTGCCTTAAAAAAATTAAAGATCAGAGGTGTTTAAGATTCAGATCCTTGTGTCAGTATATAATTAAACCACTTTAAATATAAGTTTCTGTGGTGCTTTTTCATTAGATTTCTTTTTATAATCATTCCCCTTTACTTTTATTGTCACTGTTGAGCAAAATGATCCTAAATAAAAAAATCAGGTCATGATTCTGTGTCTGCCAAAGTCAATGCAAAATGTTTCCATTGTCAGATATCTGGAGACATATTGAAATGTCATGAATGACTCATTTTATAGCAAAAGCTATAAAACAAACTTACTGGTATGGAATAAAACCAGCAAGTGGCAGTATTTGACAAAAATCTGAGAGGTAACTTACAAAACCAAAAGGAGATTCACACTATAAGGCAAACAATCCTCCTAGCATTCAAAGAGAGAGAGATATCTCATTTCCAGCATAAATACCTTAATTTTTTGTTAGTTCAACTCCTTGACTAGAGAAATTAGAAACAGAAGAGAAACTTCCCCTGGGTATTTATATGCAGGGTCAACAAAAATGACCCTACACATTTTATAAAAATTCTTCAATGAAAACCAGCTAAGAATAGAAAGATTTATCAAAACCATTTGAAAGTCTTATTTATGTGAATGGCAAGAATGCTATAAAGCATATTAAGGCTAACTTACCTGATTAGACTGAAAATATCTATGCACTTCTAATCTTACCCTCAGAATAACATATCTATAGCATAGATACTTCTAATGCATAGTACAATAGTCTAGCAAGTCCTCAAATGCTAAAAGCTTCTCAGAACAATTTTGATTTCCTATAGAACACATAATCAGTTTTGACTATGTACTTTACTTTTGAAGGAATAACCATAAAACCAGAAAAATGTCACAAAATAAACTATCCTATATGCTATAAACATCCCAATTTAGTGATATCTCTGTATTTTTGTGTTTAATCATCTAACCTCAGATGTTCTGCTGTTTCTAGCATACATGCTGCAGGATGACAGATTTACAGCCACCAGGGTGCTCTAATATGAGTGGCATTTCCGGGACAAAAACTTATTTGTGCCAACACTTGCACTTCATAGGTCAAAAATGCCTGAGCTGCTCCTGGACTAGCAAACAAATTTAGTTTTCAGATAAGACACACAAATGTCCTAACACTGATTATAAATGCAGAGGAGGTAATACACATAGCAGCTCCTTGCTGAATTGACATTGATGTGATTAATGGTTTAACCTGCTGCTTCTGTAAACTCCCTTCTACTTTAGACTGGTATCCTCCTCTGTAAAACAGCTGAAGTGTATGCATGTGAGTGTCTGAACAACTTTGTGTGTTAAAATAGAAGACTAAGCCCAGCCCTGCAACAGTATTTAGAAATGTACCCTATTTAGAAGTGTATCTAAATAGTAAGAGTCTCAAATGAGTCTCTGACAACCCTAGAAACTCAATAATCATCCTACTTTTGGCATGTCATAAAATCATAGAATCAGTCAGGAAGCCTCCCCTATTTCCAGACACAGATTGAGTCAGCAGGCTCTTAATTAGCAATTAGCTAGCCTCCAGTTCACTGGGAGGTTGAAGGATATTTAGAAGGATTCAGAACTCCTTAGAACAAAAAGAACACTTCTATGCTTCTTTTATCTGACTCCTTGCTAAGATACAAGCAGTCATGTCTTACTCTAAAGGAGGTGTTTGACTTAGTGTTTAAAAAATCCCCAAACAACTAATTCCCTGGCTCATGCTAAACCCAACTTTTCAGAGTGAGATTCAGATTAAGAATTACTATAGTTATATTTCAGGCAAGAATGATCTCTATGTTATTGTTCCTTGAGGAAAAAGGCATGCAGGCAACCCTGCAGAAGTGCCATGGCTTATGGGGTGGAACTGGGTGTGCTGACATCTGTCATTTTCACAGAATATGTTGTTACAATTAATAAGTTAGTTGTGATCACTGCTACTGTCATCATCAAATGTTTTCACCTGAGGCGGTCAGAGAATGGAAAGGGGTGGAGGAAAGGTATCTATCTGCTTTGGACCTGACATGATGTAAGAATGACAACATATTCAGAGCAATGTTAGAAACCTCAAATGTAATCTAGTTTTGTGTATTCAGTCAAGATTTATTTTCAATGTTGAGATAGCTGCAGCTAAGGCTACAACCATTATTCCTGTAAATACAGTTACATTCTGGTGATCCCTTTATGCCTCCTTTCCAGTGTACCCATGTACCCAAAACCATCAGCTGAATGTAATTCAAGGCAAATCCAACAGATTTTCCTGGCTCAGCAATAAAAGCTGCAGCACTAAGAGGGTGTGGTGTGAGTGTCTTTCAGACCAGGGCAGAAATGAGACTTAGTTTGTTGAACATGCTTCTTCCCATAAGCTTTTCTTTGCCTTCTCTTTTGTTCCTCATCTTTTCGTTTTCTGTTCTCCTTTCCTCTTATTCCTTTCCTTATTCTTTACTTCTCCCTCCCTTGTTCTACTCCCCTCAATTCCTTTCATTTTCCCTTCCTTCTCTCTCGTCCCGAGGTGCAGGCACTCGTCAGTCTCAGGGATTACCTTCACCCACTCCCGTCTCGCGGATGGAGGCGAGCACCAGGGACGAGCAGCTCCGTGGGCCCCCCGCCGCGGGGCGCAGCACAGCCCTGCGGTGCGTGCGCAGAGCGCCGCGGAGCCCCGCGGCAGAACGGCCGCACCGCCCAGCCCGCCGCCGGCCGGGGCGGGCTCAGCGCCGTCCCCTCCTCCAGCCTGCGCGGGGGGACTGGATCGCCTCGCCGCCGACGAGAGCGGCAGCCGCGGCTGGGGAACGGAGCGGAGTGGGCGCGACGCGGAACTGCCGGAGCCCCTCTCCTCCTCCTGCCCCGCGCCCTGCAGCATGGCCCGGCGCAAAGCGGGGGCCGCCCCCGGCCTCTGCCTCCTGCTCCTGCTGCTACTCCGCAGCGGGGGGCTCACCCCCCCCGCCGCCGCGCAGCCCCCGCCGCCGCCGCCGCGCGGGAGCGTGTGGTGCCCCAGCCGCTGCCTCTGCTTCCGCACCACAGTGCGCTGCATGCATCTGATGCTGGAGAGTGTCCCCGCCGTGTCCCCCCAAACCACCATCCTGTGAGTAGCCGGGCGGGGGCTGCCGCGGTGAGGCAAGCGGCGGCCCGGCGGGCAGTGAGAGGGGCGGAGGGAGGGCAGGAGAGGAGGAGGGGATACCTGGGGTGGGAGGCACTTTGGGTGGCGGTGGAGCCTCAGCCCTTTGTCTGCGGTCGGGGGAGGGGGATTGGACCCGCAGCGGTGTCTCTGCCCGAGTGGCCCCGGGCGCCCCCCCGCTGGTGGCGGGGCTCCTCGGTGAGCGGCGGCGGGACGGCCAGGGGCTGGCCGCGGCTCGGCGGGGATGGGATGGGACGGGACGGGACGGGATAGAATGGAATGGGATGGACTCGACTTGCTGCCCGTCGGTCCCTCTGACCCTTCGGCCCCGCGGTTGGTCCTGGGGTGGCGGTGCCTCGGCGCGCCTTTGGCAGCGCCAGGGGCGGGTGGGGTCTGGCTGGTGGCCCGGGTTTTTGAGGGTGATTAGAGGTGGGTATTCTGGTTAACCTGCGAGCTTTGTGTCTCCAGCTTAGTCGTCCCTAGGAGGGGTTTGCTTGTTCCTTAGTATCCTGCATAAAGGCATATGCTGTTGGCAGGAGGATAGACAGGGATGTATGTAGCACTTTCTGTTCAGTTCTGAGATATGTTGGGGATGTATGAGCAAACCGGGACCCAGACCCTGGGTTTACTGAAAACTAACTCGGTTCACCTTCCTGCAGAGACTTGCGGACAT
This sequence comes from Galbula dea, assembly GCA_013399015.1. NCBI lineage: Eukaryota > Metazoa > Chordata > Aves > Piciformes > Galbulidae > Galbula > Galbula dea. The sequence goes on from VWZX01007874.1 coordinate 992,428, forward strand.
TATTTAATGTCCTGGTTTTTAATTAAGTTGAAGTGCCCAGCCATTCTTTGATAGGATCTGGTCACTGTTTGGAGTGGTGTTGTGTTGGCAATAGAATTCAGTATTGACAATGATTGACGTTTACTTAATTCACATGGATTTCATTGAAGCAGTTCCATTTCCAGCCATATTTGTCTGTAACGAATGCAAGGTTCTAAACGAACATCACACGCTGTTTTGTTTCAAGGCTTACTGTGAGGAATGGATTTGTTCCACTAACCCCCTTGTATCTTTTCTTGGGCTCAGAAATGTCTTGGCACCAGCCCTGTCCTTCCCTTACACACATGCAGCCACGGAAGTTGAGCAGAGCTTGGTCTTGGGAATTTTCTGCAGGGCCTCCTGTAATAAATTGACTTTTGACTTTGTCAGATATTTTCAAAAGGGATCTATAAAGCTTCAGTGTGTTTCAGCTTTCAAGTATTATTTAATGTGAAAAGTACAGTCATTTAACATTAACCGAGTCCCTCTTTGGCAAGAGGAGCAGGCTTTTGGCAGGATGGGATTAGTCCTGCAGTACTTGTAAACCTTTTAGGGAACAATACAGGAAGCGGGTGGTTAATGTTTCTTCCATTTGAAACAAAGTACATTTACAGAACACCTTTTGCCTTGGGATTATAGGAACTTGTGTAAAGCTAGTTTTGTGAATCATCTTAAATGTAAAAACAAAAAAACCCAAACCCCAAACATCTTTAGAGTAAGGAGTCATGTCTTAATGGCTTCATTTCATGTTCAGGGAGAAGGGCCTGCAACAGCAGAAGGTATTAGATTAAACCTAGGGAGAGTGGAGCTCCCCTGTCGGTGGGTATTTATAATCTTGCAGGGAGTCAGAGGAGAATGCATGACCTCAGTAAGCAGTATATTCATCTGTCTCCACTACTGTATTGAATTGTCTAGTATCTCAAATTTGAAGTATCATTCTGGTATGATGCAAGCTACAATGCAGCAGAAGTAATGAAAAAGAAGTTATTTTTTTGTTGTTGTTGTGGCTTGACAAAGAACAGGGATTTTCACAATGTGTCTGTGGATGACCAGCATTCTTCAAAACATAATGGTGGCCTTACTTGTCATCTGGGAGTGGGTAGTCACCTTTTCCACTAAATGACTCAGGGATTGAAGATAGTCAGGCAATATCAATCTCTAGGACAAAGAAGAGTGATACAATTTATTTAGTAATCAGTAGTTTGAACGTACCAATTACAAGCAATAGTTTATTATTGTATATGAATTGCTTACCTTTAGCTGCAGGATGTACTTTCAGAATAATCATTACATGTCTGACATACTCATTGAATTACCAGATGGTTTACCACTCATTTTTACCATCCTGCTATATAGAACTACAGTACCACACAGCAATGTTATGCTTTGTGGAGGTAGCCTATCACCCACAGAAGGCTTTCTACACTCAATAATAGCTTCCTTTTTATTTCATCTCTGGTTTGACTCTTACATTTTCTTTTATGTGGAGCATATATATAAAATGTATTTTCTTCAGTAGTGGTGTTGACAGCTAGATAATTAAAAATAATAAATTTTAATTGACTGCTTTCCCCTTTAAAACATGGACTTACAAAATTCTGCAGTGTGTTGCTGATGGGTTGAGCCATTTTTACTGGCATTGGCAAATTCCACAGTCTTGTCTGGTTTATTTCTTCCTCAGGACATAGATTGGCCATGCAAAGTAATTTTGTAAAAAACCCCAATTGCTGTCAATTTTTCTTCATTAATAAATATAAAGTTATATTGGGGTTTGCTGAGCACTGGTTCTGAAAACTGTCCCTCAAAGCTGAATTGATTTTGCTCTACTTTGCATATAATTTGTTGTATGGATTAAACAGCATGAAGCCCAGGCCAACAACACAGTCAGATCTTTTTCCCCACATATAAAAAACGTCTACTCCTAATCTCAGTCTCTCTTTTGAAAACTGTTCATAACATTACTAGTTGCTGACCTTGCCAGTGCTACTTCTGGCTGTACATTTTCTCACTCTCCTACTTCCCCCACTTTCTGGCACTTTCTCCTTCCCTGCTGCAGACTGGGATCCATGGCTTAGATTTCTTCTGCAGGGTGGATTCTGCCAGTTTGAAAAGTGCTCGTAGAGCACGTGGTTTCACCCAAGATGAGATTGTTGCCCAGACTTCATAGGACTAGAACTGACATCCCAGTAAGCAGATCCTGTGCTGGCTTCCCTTAAAAATGGAGACCCACCTCCAAAGTGGTTTACAGTTCTGGAAGTTTCCTTTCATCTCTAACTAAATATAGAGTGCTCGTGTGTTCACGGAAATTGCTGAAACATATTTATATGAGATCATTTAAATGGTTGGGGAATGTAAAATTCTGGATACAGTTCTACAGTTCTATACCTCTCTTTCATGAATTGTACCCTATCTTTCATTTATTGTGGGGATTTCTGTGTTTTACAGCCATTTCCAGTTCGTGGTATTTGTAATTCTGACAGAGGTCCATTGAGTATTGATGCATTATGTTACTATTTGTATCTTGCCTAAACATGACCAAAATCCAAATCTGTCTACAGGACTAGTTACACATACTCATACACATACTAAAATTTGTTCAAAGTTTTTCTTGGCAGCACCTGGATGCTCTCCTTTTTTCCTAGCTGTACAAGTATAATTGCATTCACTGCAGTTGAGTCTCAAAGACTGAACAAGAATAGAAACTAACATTCTGTTGTAAGCAGAAGACATAAAAATTGACAAAAAATAATTGTCTCAAAAGAAAGTGGGCTTGATTTACAGTAAGAATGGCATGCAAATCATTGAGGAAAAACTTACTTTGTGTCAGTCACAGTAATATTTGCTATGGGTGACTTTTGCTTTGTCACTCCTGCATGTCTGTTATGAATGAAACTCCTTTTCAATACACAAGTATAGTTTTAAGTCATCAGACCTTAATAGGACTTTAAATTGCAATCATTGCAGGTGAGTAGCTTTTGGAGGTACTAACTGAAATTAAATTGAATTAACAGTCTTAGTGTTGCATGTTACTGTTTTTGTTTACATGATTCCAACGTATTCTATGGGTTGGCTAGTTTACAGTGCATATCTATTAGTTTATTTTAATTTACTGTTTTGTAGTGTAAATGTCAAAGATCCTTCCAAAGAGAAGGGGAAAACATTAGTTGTTTAATTCTATGGTGACTTTCCTGACAGCTGCATAAGAAATACTTAATTTCTTTCTAATATCTCCATGAGAATTTTTGTGGAGTCTGATGTAGACTTCCAATGTCAGTGAAAAGCTTTACTGATGGTTTTCAAAAACATCTATCTTAATATAATTAAAAAACCTCAAACTGAATGGTACAAATTCCACATCTGTTTGGAGTGTACATAAATTACCAAAGAGGAATGGAAACATAATGACATTTTGCATTTCAGTTTTGATTTGTGATATCATTATGCCTCTTAACAGAGGCATTTAGGGAAAATAAATGAATGATATGTATGAATTTTGTCAATGCAGGAGTCTCTGGGCTATCATAGCAGAAGGATGAACGCTGTTTGCAGATCTGCTGTTTGCAAATGACAATCAGTCAGAAAACCACCAGCCCATTCTCATCTGAAAAATGCAGGATCCTTGCTTCTGATCAGATCTTTGAAACTGTTCTAGAAAACTTCCAGTAGATTAACCAGTTAAAACAGCAAATAAGTACATGTTGACAGTGAATGACAAAGGATTGCAGTGTCCAGTCTGGACTAGGTGTAAGCTCTGTCACTGCTGTGTGTAAATTTACATATAGGAAGTAGTTGAGAGCCACGCCACTAGTGTAAGATTGTAGTTAAGACTCAGTGATTTTTATATACTTAGTATTCAAAAAAGAACAACAGATATTGAAGGTTTACTGGAGGTGTTTGAGAATAACTGAATAGACATACAAATCTTGACAGCCTCATGGCTGGGCAGCAGACTGTCAGATGCCAATGATGAGTCACTTCAATGACACAAAGCAGGGGGAAAACGTAAGTTTATTTTGATTAAAGTTATCTTGGGTGTTCCCTCATGGAAATTTTGTGACCAAGTGCAGAACTAAATTAGAGATTAAACCACCTACATTTAGGTCTCTGCACACAGGAGTCTATAGCTATGTTTGGTGTCTGAGCTTCCACTCTAGTGAATAGCAACTTAGCCAATACAGTCCATAGTGCCCGGAGCAGAGCTTAGCCCACCAAAGGGAGACCTAGGACTCAGTTCATAACTAACTAACATTTGCATCTAGGACCATTTGAATGCCCTTGAGAAAATAATTTCTAGCCTCCAGCTGCCTCTCCAAAAAGGACACAAGTCTCCCATTGGGCCTGTGTCATACCTGCTTGCTTCCAACAGATGTCTCAGCCTACGGCATCTAAACCAACAGAAGGCACTGCTGTTTGAACACCTGAACTAAGCTGCTACTGGTGGGACAGTTTATTCCTTCTCCAGCCTCCTCCAGTGTGACTGTGTTGACTCATTTTCTGTTGACAGTAAAAGGAGTTTAATCATCTCTATGGAGATGTTTGGTATTTGTCTAAAAATCCTAAGTTATTCTTTGGAAGAGACTGTTTTGTAGTATTTTAGATACAAAGAAACAACCTGCAAAATTTGTTCTAAGCGGTCATACACAAAACAGAAAGTGACTTACTTTAAGTATGTTTATTGTTGCGAAAAGGAACAATGTTTCTTTTCTACTAAACCCTGTTCTCCGAGTAGCAACAAATCAAAGGGATGCTGGGAAAGATACCAAACCTGCCCAGCAAGGCAACTGTGTATAGGATGGATACCTTTCTAAAACCATTCCCAGGCAATCTCTCTGTACTGCTGATGGAAGGAGCCAGGACCAAGACATGAATGTCTTAAGGAGACATCTGCAGAGCTTACAGAATGTGCTTGGTTGCTAGCAGGAGGCAAAAGGGCACAACATTGATGTTGGACAAAGCTGCTGAAGGATGGAGCAGGAAGCCCAAATGAATCTTCGTTTCAAGAAGTTACCTGCAAGTCACTAGCTCAACTAGTGGGAAAGTACTTCTGTCACCTCAGCAGCAAGTTAAGCCTCATCAAGTTCTTTTTTTTTTTTTTGAGAATTGGTATAAATATGGTGCAAAATCATACCCATCATTTCCTGCAAGTATCTTGCTGTATATTTAACACACTGTCATCAGAGAAATGCATTGTCTGATGTTACAGTTAAATATAATTTCTGGTTTTTATCTTTTATAGCAAGATGTATTTTTGACCAGTGAATAGTTTGAACAGCTAATTATGTCTTTATTTACAGAAACAGGTCTGTAATGAGTAAAATGAAAGATCCATTTGACCTAATATCTGTTCTTTGAGGATGACTAAAAGGGCAGTTTATAAACAAGTAGATAGCATAAAGCAGCATAGAGCTGTTTATCCCTATAATAATTTGTGTCTTAGGGATTTTCTGTGCTAAAGATTTTTTCCATATTATATGTAAATCTTGGTGGATTTCTCCTCTGCAAATTTGTTTAACCTCTGTTTTTCAGCTAATTTAGCTGTTACTTACACTGATGACTTTTGGTGTAAATTAGTACCACATAAACTCCATGGTGTAAATTACTCTTCTTTGAAGCCTGCAAGTTGCTAGCTGCACTTGGTGTTCTCCATTTCTTCTGTGGGAAGAGATAGTGAATACTCAGTCCCTCTCTGTCACCTCAATGCCAGCCAAGAATTTGTGACTTTTGATTTTAAGCTTCTCCATTAATTTCCTTTTAAAGTAAAGGAGTCTTCTCACTGAAAGGTCAGTATTCTTAACCTCTTATCGTCTGGTTGCTCCTTCCCTACTCTGTTATGTCTTGAGGTGAGGCAATTAAATAACTTTCTCCAGTGATTAGATGTGCATATCTGGTATGTGGAATAACAGGATTTATACATCACCATTAGGATCATCTATGTGTTTATTTTGTGTTCCTTTCCTAATAATTCCCAACATCATGTTTCCTGCTCTTAGTGTTGTTTTCATGTTTTCAAGGGTAACTTATGGTCTTGTCCATAAGAAACAATGATCACTTCTCAGCTCACAATTTTATTTGTAAAATTTGTTTTTCTCCCTACACATTAATTCCTATTAATATGCATTAAGTCTACATTTTAATAGCCATTCATGGACTGTTGACAGGTCCTTCTGCTGTTCTTCCTAGGCAGACTTTGTTAAAATAGATAAATATCATAAGCAAAACTTTGTATTGTTCATCCCTCTTCTGCTTATGAATAAATTGAAAGATAGAGAACCCATCACATCTCTCTATGAAACTACTGGTGAACTTGACCAGTGTGAAAAGTCACCATTTACTAATAAAATCTCTTTATATAGTCACCTAGACTGTCTAGGGTGTTTGCTTTCAAGCTAATTCAAAAGGTTGCCTTCTAATTCTTAAAGCTTTGGGAGTTTGGACTGTGGTCAGCACAAGATTTTTTCATTTGCTCTACTGAAACATTTCAGAAAGCCATGAAGGTTGTGTAAATCAGTGGATTGCTTGGTATTGTTGTCTAGGTCCCCAGTTAAAAATCACAGTTTCAGATATTTTTCTGTCTTCCTGATTCTGTTGACAAATAGCTTCAGTGCCTCTGCTGTTACTCAGTTTTCCCAAACAGCAGCAAAATTCTAAGTGATGAGTTGTATCAATTTTCATCATTGCTTTGGGGAATTTAAGGTCATGAAGGACTTTGAGTAAGTAATTTTTGAGTAGCAGAGACAAACACAGGATTACTCACTGGAAAGATTAAGAAATGGATACTTCAGCATGAGGAAATACACTGTTTCTCTCCTAATTCCCAAAGAAGGGTGGTGAAGAAATAACAGGGAGATGCCTATCCCTTGGATCATCAGAAGGTTCTGGATCTGAGACACAAAGAGAGGGGTGACTGTCTTGTCTAAAGTGGTAAACACATGCCTCAGAGAAAAATATGACTAATAATATTCCAACCTCCTGTATGTTTCTGAGAGGCTCTTGGTGACTTCTTTCCCAGGAGAGGTCAGGGTGCATTCAGAGATAAGATGGGGATGTCATTAACCAGCAGAAAACTTGGTCATTTTTGTATTAAGTAAATAGGCTGTGCTTATGGATTGGCTTTTAAATAAACTCAGCTTAAATTAACAAGTTGAAAGACCAGCAGGAAATAGGCAAAAGTATAGCCAGCAAAGGACAGAACAGAGCTGCAGAGCTCAGGGTAAAGACAGAAACTGTGGAAAGAAAATGCTTAATATATTAGAAGAAATTGCTATTATAACATGGAAAAATAGCAGACAGCTGGTCAGAAAATAATAAAATAAGGGAAATAGTGTGTGATGTCTAAAATTGCAAAATATTGTAATCTTTGAATTACCAAATGTCCTTTTACAGGAATATTTTACTGTGTATAATGGATAAAATGAAAATGCTAGATTGCTATTTTCAGATCACAATTGTATTTTGAATAATTGAAAAAAACCCCTGTAAATTTTCACCCATCTTGAGTCATCTTTCAAAATTATTTTTTCCAGTTATATTTTTTGATTCATATTTCTGAGACAGAAAGAGCTTATTGTACTTTATTTACAGTATTTTTCTCCACTTCATGATCAAATATTTGTCCACTCTAGATCTAATCTTGCAAATGTGAACTTATGCTTAGCTTTGTATCCATGAGTAATCCCCAAGCCTCTGATTCTTCCTGGTCTTGGACATTTGCTGAGTCTCTTTCCAGCAAGACAAAGTGTTTACAGCTTTATAGGCTGAGACTTCACTGACAGAAAAGGTCCATTTATAAAGATGACATTTAAAATTAATATCACAGAAGCTAAATATTTATAGTTGCTTGTCTTTTGGGAGACTTTTATGCATAAAAATAAGCTAGTATTTTAAATACTTGTGTATGTCTGTGTTTATATATATATGTACACACATATGCTACACAGATCATGTCTGTGTGTGTATATATATATACACAGTAAAATGGAAACACCTGAGCCAAATTATCTTTATCATTTGTTCCATTTGTATTTGATGAAAAAAAAAAAAACCCAACAAAAAAAGGGCATTGTTATTGCAAACATAGGCAGAGTTTCAAGACAATCCAAAGAGCTGGCTGAGTTGGAATGGAGTGACTCAAATATTTCCTTTTCCTTTCTTTCTTTATCAGACTGCCAAATTTGATTTCTTTTTGGTATGGGATTATTACTGCTGCTAACAAGAGTGAAGTGATTCCTTTAGAAAGAAAACTGGATGAATAATTTATTGCAAGTAACAAGGATTCTGAGACTTCTTGAGAAGAACATGAGGGAGAGACTGCTGTGGGCTTTCAGCTTCATGTCTTTTTGTTTAGTCTGCATTTTTGTGGACTAGCAAAGATTAGGACATTGGAGATTTTGTGCAGTGCCTGGCATGAGTTCTTGAACCTTGTGAATGTTTGTAGAATCAGAACTGTGAAGGTTGGTACAATGTAGCATTCTTGGGTTTTTTTCTGAGTTCTTATGTTCTACTAAGCAAAACAATGAGCATATATATTTAACTCCAAAATTTGTTTTAATGACTGTGCTATTGCTCTCTTTTCTGTTGTTCTCTGCTGTAGTTTGGACTTCCAGATCTTTTATTCTCTTTCCAATTGCCACTCCCTGGATCTTTCAGAAACATTTTCTTTCAGCATTCTTTCCCCTTAAATCACTTATTACAACAGTCTGCTCATTGACAGGCTGGTTTTAAAAAAGGGAAAGAATATTACTTTGTACACCACACTACCTTCACTAATGACTGGTTTTGGTAGGCAGAATGATGACTGCTAAGTGTCAAGCTATTTGTATCATGTTAACCAGACTGATGGATTTAATTGCCTTTTATTAGCCATATGGCTGCTTGTTTCCTTTCTGGGAGAAAAAGTATAGAATAAGCGAGTCCATGCTTGCTCTGATTTATCTCCAGGCTGTGTGAGGCATAGCAGAGGCAGCATGGAACTCAGAGCAGACTTCTCAAAAGAGCTGAATTCACTTACTGCCTCTGTCCAAGGTGCACTGTGCTCTACAGTGGGTAAATATTTTGTTTTTACATGGCTTTGATCATCCACTTCAGTATGAAATCTCACTCTAATATGTCATGGTGACTTGTATTTAATGACTGATAATGACTGATTCTCATGATAATCAGATAAATTTCATTATAAATCTGCCATCAATATTCAGTGTATCTGAATCAAAGTCTTATAATGTTTTAATGGTGGATGAGGAATATATTTTTTTTATTTTCAAGTGTATTTTGGAAAGTATATGAGGCAGGGAGTGGGCTGCTCCACAGATAACCATAGTAAGCCATTCAAAACTCAAAATAAATACAAATACATGCCACATAAAATTGCCTGCTAAGATAATGTAAAAAGCTGGAGCAGCAGCCTGGTGTGGCATACTTTATATATAAAGTGAGGATTAATTAGCTGCCTATCAAAACAGGATGCCTTTTAAAGAATATTTGGTCACTCTTTGGGATAACAGCTAATAGGGTTTCAAGGATAAAGTTTTGGTTTGTTGGCACTTTGATAAACTCCCTGAGAAATATGAGAAGTGGGAGTACTTTAAGTTGTTGGGGTTTTTTTTAAAGATATCAACTGAATTATAAAATTCAGACCATTGAGTTAGGTAGCATCCTTAGTCTCCACTAAAAAAGTTCTGGGCATTTGTTTTAAAGTGCTAGAGAAATGATAGACTTTCATCAGGCAGGAAGAGCTGCAGAGCTGGGACAGGGCTGGAGGAGCCAGGGAGAACAATTTGATATGTGAGTAGGTGGTTTGCTCTGGCCAGATTCAAGTCATTAACTTTCTGTTTTAATGTTATTGGCCTAGGCAAAACTTAGGTAAGTGTAATAGCAGCTATGTAGGGGGTAGAATCAGCTAAAGTAAAGCAATTAAAATGTTTACTATGGGTACGTGAAGCATATTTTACATGGAGATTGAAGACAGCTGTCAGGAGTGTAAATACTTGCTACCAGGTAATTATTAAAGGTCTGTAAAGACCTTTCTTAATATAGAAACAGCTTCTATACTTTAAATAAAGCAATTTTTAAAACTCAGTCTCTTCTTTTCTCCTGAGTGCTGTCTGAATAAGCTAAATCACTTGAAATTTCTATAATTGATACATACCCAAACATCTTTCTTGATTCACTAAATGACAGTTTGGAAAACTTAGCCAGAAAATCTTCCCATTATGACATTAGTATTTTCTGACATGTTTTATACTGTGACAACTTCATGCTCTTTCTGGAGTAGAAGTTTTCTTTTTTTTTTTCATATCTTCTTTTTCCTTATACATTTTGGACTTGTCTTACTTGTGAAGAATGACATAAAAGTAGTGGAAAAAGAAGAAATATTGTCTAAAGTAGTCTGGGACAGGCTATTGATTGGTGATTTCCAACTGAGCAGTTTGGTGTAGAAATTTAAGTGGCAGAAAGCAAGATTTATAATAAAAGAATATTAAACAGCATTCAATGTTAATCCTTATAGCAGTCATATCCTATAAAAGGCATTATCCATCAATGGATGTAAGAAATAACTGTCTTTTCAAGAAATCTGTGGCTATGCCAAACATTTTAGATAGTACACAGGAAGTGTTCCATTGTCAATGAACTTGCAGTGTGAACAGTACTTAGAGAACAGGTACAAGAGGTAGGTAAATAACTTGTGTTCAGCCCACACACTCTTGTCCTGCCACTGGGCTTCAGTGAGAAGAGAATATTCTGTGATTCTGTGATACACACTCAGGTACTCGGGTGCATTATTTAGGTCAGTTTTGTAGCTCCATGGCATCTGGTTGTAATTCCTTATTCATCAAAGAAAAAGTAAGAACTAGTTGTGATTTGACACTCACCATTCAACAATATCAAGTTCTTCACTGTTAGGGTGGTGGGACACTGGAACAGGTTGCCAATAGAGGTTGTGAAAGCCCCATCCCTGGAAGCTTTTGGGGTGGATGGGGCTCTGGGCAACCTGATCTAGTAGAAGGTGTCCCTGCCAGGCAGGGGGGTTGGAACTAGATGATCCTTAAGGTCCCTTCCAACTCTGGTGATTCTATGATTCTGTAAGTTGGCATTTGTGGATCAGAGGGTATATTTGTGCTTCTGACCCATCTTAGAGCAATAATACTTTAGCTGTGGGTCCAAGAGCATTATTATTCAGGTTAACTTAGAATTTGGTGAATAGTATTTGTGAGAGAACATTTTTCACTGGATTTTAAGCCATGTACGTGGCAGTTTTCTTAGTGAAGTGAAATAGTAGTTTGTACATTTCCAAGACATGTAGATATATATTTTAGGGTAGTAGAAACATTCTAATACTCAATTATTCAAACCTGAAAAGTAATTTTTAGCTGTATCTGCTTACCGAAACTGAGATATTTTTAATCTTTTGTTGCACATAGTAAACTTTAAAAAAAATTCTTAAAGACTATTTATATTGTATATTAAAAGACAGTAAGAATGTATTTAAGAAGCTGGTCTATTTAGTATATTAATGCCAGTGTGTACCTGCTTGCTTTGTTTCAATTTACAAAATAGAAATTTTACCCCTTTGCAGTTAAAAAACCAACCCAGGAACATACTGTGAGGGGTATTTGGGTTTTTCTTGACTGCTGGGTGCCAACAGTAGTGAATGGGTCCTGCCATTGGTCTTCTCAGTCAGTTCTGAGAGTTAACTGAAAAATAAACGAGGGAAAACTGGTTTCACTTGAATAATGTCCCCGATTTTGTGGCCTGTGATGTCTATGGCCATTTGTGTTAGCCCTTGTGAAAAAGTAGCCTGGCAGGCAGCAAGAGGGGAGGAACTACTTCCTGAGGGAACCTGCTAACAGGCCCCTGGGGCCTTACTGAAATAGGCCTGCTCTTGGGAAAAACCTTAAAAGTAAGCTGAGTTTGTGATCCAACTTGAAGGGCTGGGTTCTGCACACACAGAGGACTATAAGTGCCCCTGCTGAGACCTTCTTGCAGAAGAAGTCCCCTTCCACTTTCCCTCCTTGCTGGGGAAGTGAGAGCCACCTGTCCCCGGCTCCATGCTTCCCCAGGCATCCTGCTCCTGCTCAGCAGCAAGAGCAAATATCTTTCTTTGGAAACCTTTAGCATTTTTACTTTCCTGAATTGAAAATTAATGATTCTCCTATATATTAAGTTCACATGCTAGGTATTTGTTGTAAAACATCTGCTTTTCCAAAGGCAGGTTTGTGGTTAATTCAATGTTTTAGAGATATTTTTAATAGTTTTTGGTTTCATTCTGCCTCAGCTATACTAATCAAATGTTTTAACTTGTACCCATTTTTACATATGCATGTAGTTGAAAGTATTTTCCTTTCTTTTTGAACACTAGGAAAGACCCCTTGAGAGCCCATGTTATCTCTAGGGTGTTACTGGGAAGCCTGTGAAGTTGCTGTCCACTTGGCCCAAATGGTGTTTAAATGGCCTGAGTGATTGCTAGTTTGTAACTGGTAACGGGTGATGAAAACAAGGGTGTAAGCTGAAACGTGTTCAAAATGGAAGAAGTCAGGCTTCAACTGTTTTTTGTTTATGATTTTGACATCAATGTTAGCATGAAGGAAAAGGAAAAAATAATTTCTGTTCCCTGAGATTCCCTTTGAGTACTTTATGGTTGAATGTCTTCTAGTAGCTGCTTCCATTGCTTGTCGAAGGCAGAAGGCAGCCTCTCTTCTCCCAAGAGGGAAGAGCACACAGATGCCTGTGCTGAGGCTGTCTGCACTGATGAGGAATGAGGATATAAGTACTGGAGTGGTCCTAACACAGCCCTCTCACTCTCAGTTCTTGTTCTGAATTCCTTTGCCAGGAGCAGGAGGAGCTGGAGGCAGAGCAAGAAAATAGCTAATTTATCTGCTCTGGCAGGCTGTTGTTAACCTCAGGAAGCAGAAAATATGATTCCAAGTGCTGCAGCCTTTTCAGTGAGGTGATCTGGGATTTTCCATCAAGTGGAAGGAAGAGCCATTGCTTTGTCTGAAACCAGGAAGCTGGGCTGCAGCCAAGTGATAGAGCACCTGAATTTTTGTTCTTACTCTTTATGCAAGCCAATAGTGATTTCCATATTATTACTAAAATGTCCTTGGCATTCTATAAGAACAAGTATCCAGCTAAATTCTAACACTACCTCTGAGTCTATTTGAAGCTAATATGACAGTCTCTGTGTTGGCAAGAACTGGAAAGGACATAATGATTGGAAATAGGTTCATAAAAAATCTGCCTGGCAGAGAGGAAAGAGTGACGCAGAGATTTACAATGAATAAAGGCATTTGAGTCAAATGTAGATGTTATTTTTAGATGGACTCATTCCTTCAATTTCCACATCCTTTGACTTGGTGCTGACCTTGTATTGCAAGACTTGTTTGTGAATTGCTGGAGACAAAATGGGTGTTCTTTAGTAAGGTCATTGGCATTGTAGATGCTGGATGATATTTATTGGCATCATAAAATGTAATGCAAGCTGACATGCACTGTATCAGTCAAGCTTCCTGCCCTGAGGAAAGTAAAATCCCCAAAACTCCACTGATGAGGCTTGAGGCTGAAGGGTCAGAGCTAGAAGAAGGCTTAAGAAGCGACCTGACTTCTGGCACTCTGCTAAAATGCTGGTGACTCTTCTGTATCAGTGTGTATTTTCTTTTAGGAATATGCATATTGTTTGCTTGCATTGTACCTGCATCTATTTTCCTGATAGCAGTAAAGAAAGAACTCATCTGTTATAGAATGAAGGCAGAAAAATTGCAAATAATTTTATTTTTCTGTCCAATCATATTTTAAGTTTTAGTGTTGTATTTATTTATTTTACTTTTTTAAGAACTGCTGCAAAAGAAATTCATGTATGAACTTCAGTGCTTAACTCCTCTGGGCTTGTTCTAAGGAAAATGGCCAATGCTGCTCCTCAGAGCTGTTTGCTGCTAGTGAGCAGAAACTGAAGATAAATATACTCAAGCTGGAAACAGCATGAGACTATCCCATTTTTAGCAGGGAATGACTAGCAAGGTACTAGGTTATGCTTGGTTCATGGTCTTTTTGAATCACAGTTTTGTTTTTTTCTCAGAGGGATAGTTCAACTCTGACAGCAATAATTGCCTTAAACAGGAACTTCTCTACCATTGTATGACTTGTCCTGTGTGGGAAGGTCAGAGGATCATGATGTTTTTCCCAGCTTTCAGTTCTTTCCTCTGAGAATATCAATATTTCATGGATGTGGAGTTTAGACTTAAGCATCCCTGTGAGATAGAGAAGTGCAGAAACATTATTTATTTTGCAAAATGGTAGATAAAGGGAAAAAAAGACTGATTTATGACTGTAACATAAAAGTAGTATTTCTGTGGGATTTTTCAAAGGAGTAACTCACATAGCTCTTAAATACAAACCCAAACAAAACTGTTACCACATTTGTTTCAGTGGTTCATGGTATGCTATGAAGTAGTCAGCTTTCTGGTTTTTTGCTGTCTTCTTTAGCCTACTGTAGAGGAGAAACTTTTTATTTTTAATTGAAAATGATGGTTGAACCAATAAATATTGAGAAGGAAAATGAGAAGAGATTGCATCTCCAACTGTCACTAATCCTCTGAAAGTATTTCAGTGTATCAGTAGCTCTTTACAATATGGGCTGTGCCAAATGTTATTTCACAGTTAGCTTTATCCAAGACCTTAACCAATATAGTTGTGTTAGTACTCGTGCAGCTCTTGTACCCTATTTTATTGGGCATGGCCCAAATGCAGGACAGTAAAGCAGCCCTTCCCATTGGATATTTCTGTCAAAAATAATCAGTAATGAATCTTACAGCTGTGTTGTCAACAGCTTTTTCATTGTTTGGTTTTAGAAGTAAATCCCCTGAGGAGTAAAGACAGATTTCATATTTCTTGTGATTTCTTCAGACTGCAGAAATAGCATTACAGCTCTTTCAACTGTATCCACCCTTCAAAAGGAGGGGGTTTTGGGTGTGGGTTTTGTTTTGGTGGTGTTGGTGTTTGTTTTAAGATAGCTTGAGAATTAGACATAATTATAAAAGACAACTTCTAATTTCAAAATACAGTATTTCCATAGTGGGTTTTAGAAGACTCTGAAGGTGGATGAAACAAAAAGCCCTGCTCATGCCAGAGTAAGGTCTCCATGTGTAAATCTTGACAATTAAGCCTACACACCTAAAATCTTGAACCAGCAAATCCCACTTGAGTCCTAATGATGGCAGTGTATAGCTGGTTGGAAAAGTTGGCAACAAGGGCAGCAGAGGGATCTACAGACTTAGTAAGACAATGCTGTATTGCTTTTCACTGGCTTCACATTTAAATGTTTTCCTTTCAACTCTAATGGCAAAATAATTGTTAGTTAAAACAAATCCTTAGCTCTTGGAGAGGGCTATATTGTAAGCCATTCCATTCCACCTCCATTCACTGAAGATGTACCTGATAAATACATTTTTTAAGACTTATAAACTTGAAGTCCCTTCCAACAAATTGTAGCTATTTGTGCAACTCAGGTAGTACTTTAAATAGATAATTGATAGGTCATCCCATTTTAATTCTTTATATTCTCATAAGCATTGTTTTATGAGCAAGATGAGTACAGTCAAATGTTCTGCATCTTGTTCCACAGATTTCTGTATTTTTTGTGATCCTACCATTTACTTTTGTTGCCAAAATTATGGTAGAATAAATATTATTGCCTAAAATACCCACTCACCGTGTAATAATTGTATTTTAGTTTTCCATCTAAAAATGCAGTGGCTTCATTTTATGTGCTGAGTGCAGATATACAGATAATAAAACTCAGTCTAAATTAGAGAAAAATCACATATTGTATCTAGTAATTAGACTAGGGAAGACTTAATGCAGAAAATTAATTGCCAAGAAAAAAGAAGGATGTAATTTTGTTGGTGAGAGAATCACTAGGGCTAAATCTTAAAAGCAGGAAGGAGGAAAAAAGAAATAAAACAATCTTTGTTCCTCTAGTATTCTAGAAAATGATACCTGTTGGCAATGTGGATTACTGTCAGGGGTGCTAGAGCTGAAAGTGGAGTTTGGCTTTATTTTTTTTTAAAGTGGAGGCCTTCTCTTTGTTTGTTTAACAAAGTGACACTTTTCCAGGGCAGTTGTTAAAGCAGCATTAAAGTGCCATTGACATCATCCAGTTACTGCACTGCCTTGATTATGTAACCTCTTTTGTGCAATTTTCATGCTCTGCTCTGTTTGAATGTTTTTACTATGCTGATGGCTGTTTTTCATTTCCTGCTGGGATGGCCTTGAATGAAAAAAGAATAAGAATAAAGTAGACATAAGCAGTGTAGTCTTGCTGGCATTTGCAGATCTTTTGTTCTGTGCTGAGAAACATAGTAGTTTGGCATTTATGGTATAGGTTGTTTCTGCTGGGTGGTAATTAATCTTCAATGGTTAGGAAAAATAATGTTTCTCCCTTATTTTGTTCTTTTGAATTTGTTAATGGCAAAATGATCCAGTTATCACAATTCCTACCTTATTAAAATATTTAAAGATAGCTAACAAGTGATAAATGCAATAGTTATTCTAGCTTATTAATTTAACCTATTAAATCTAATAGATCTACAAATCAAATATTTATCTATTAAGTTGTTCTCTCCTTTTTTTTCTTTAAAGGAAAATGGGATTAACTAGTTTGCATGGTTTTGCAGATTCAGTATACATCCTGCAGCTGAAGGAACTCTTCTGTTTTGTCACTTCTTGTTGCCAATATTTCATAACTACCCCTGCAGATAAATAAGATGAATGAGTGCATTATCTACCACATATACATCTTTCTCTTTTCCTCCTCTCTGCCTGTCTTTTCCTTCCTCCTCTCTGCCTGTCTTCTCCTTCCTCCTCTCTGCCTGTCTTTTCTATCTTCCAGGTGTACATCTCCCAATATCAGAAAGTTGTAAGATTGAGAAATTCATCCTTTCAAAGTAGTTTGCATATTTCCTTCTGATTCTTACCAAACTAAAACCACCACCTCCTTTTCATTTGTCAAATTAGAGTTATAAAGCTTATATTAGCATAGCATTTACAATCACATATAGAGGAAGAGTTTTAGCTTTACATTGTTTTGACTGGACTTCTAAAAATTTCCACCTCTGAAGCAGGGGTTTGGGCACAGGGTTGTTCTTTTATGATCCAAACTTTCCATTTGAGAACTTTTTGCTTCTTAAGGTACATAAGAGAGTAGAATCCTCTCAGATATTTCCATTATTCTGCTGTGGTGTGTTTTGTTATCTGAGGAAATGTCTCTGAATTCAAGTGTATTCATGTTCTTAATGCTGAAGTACTGCTTAACCCTTGAAACAGCATAATGAAATACTTTCTTCCACTGCTAATAAGAAACCAAGTTTTTATTTCTTTGGTAAATGCTTCAATGTTTTTCTTTTTAATGAAGATTGATAACAGAAGTCATTAATGTGTCAACACCATGTTTCAAGCATCAGTATATCATATGACTATGTTGATTTCACCCACATTACCTTTTTCTTATCTAATGCTGAAAAATAGACATGTTTTCAATGTAAGGTATGAAATCAGATGCTTTAATATGATAGGCTAGCACAAATACACATCTTCTAAACTTGAGTTTACATGCATTGTTCTAGTTTGCCATTGGTAAATCTGATACTGTGGCTTTATTCTGTCTTGATGGGTACTGTTTTTGGAGAAGCTTGGAAGTTCTACATTAGTGTGTTTGTTTCTCTTAGTCTGACATGAATGTGATTTATAATCTATTGTATCTGAGGGCCATATGCTGGAAAATAGTCCTCCAGAGCAAATTTAGTAAGTGTAAGTGCAATACAGTGTTTTGTTTGGTCTGTTAATTGCATCTAACATTGTTAAGCAAAACTGGAGAATAATTTCATTTTTGGATGAGAAAAACTTTGACAAATGCTAGGAGATTACCAAGTGATTAAAGAGCTTTTACAAAGTTAGAAATACAGGTGATGTAGAACAGTAGATGTACCCAAAAAGCACCAAGACATAGTCTCATGTCACAGGATTATTTGGGATTAATACAAGCCATAAATGCTTGGTTAGACTATTTACATGCCATCCTCACCCTCAGCAGTGAAAACAGTTCCAAATAAATGTATTATTTACAATTTATTCTTGAATCTGACAGGGAAATATGATTGGTAGCCTATTTCCCATTGATCTTTAACAAAATAGGGGTGGGGGAGAGGGCTCTAAACAGAAGATGAAATTATGTGTTGTACCTATAATTTTCCATTTGCATATAGAGTTCTCCTCTCAAGCATTTTTTAATAGAAGAAAAAAAATATCCAAAGCAAACAAAGTTATCTTCCTTACTTTAGACTAAGGTTTTGCACATATCATTATTTGGGAGGTATTTTGGTGATTAAAATTGGAAACAGTTTCCTCATGTTACCTTTTGTAAATCATATTGTTACACCCTAGCAAACAAGCTTTCAGTTTCATTTTTGCTTTCATTTCCATCCTGCAGCCAGGAAGATGGATAACTAAAATTCTAAATCTTTTTAGCTCTCTTTGATCTTTTATGAAAGGTTTTATTTGAAGTTAATGATCTGAAAGCTTTTCCATTTGGGTTTAAGTGCACTAGAATCATTTCACAGAAGACTGTATATAATAAAACTAACATAACCTTATAAAAATGGCAAGAATACTTGTGGTACCAGATTTGAAATCTCTGTAGTGGCAGCATTTCTGTCAGTTGTGAGTGTGATGTAGAGTTCTTTGCTAACACTCTGATAAGATGCTTTGCATATGTACATTATGTCACAAGATAAATGTCTTTAATTGAATCATGACATTCCACCTTGCTTCTGTATCCATATTTGAAGTGACTAACTATGTGTGTATACATAGAGAGACATGGCTATGAATGAAGCAGGAGGTTAGCATGTTATTATTTGGGTTTCCTTTTTTGTATCAGAGTTTAATAACATGTTTTTGTGCCATGATACTTTTTTCTGACACAAGTTAAAAAATGGAAAGCTGTTTCCTCTGTCCTCAACTGCAATGAAGGGACCTTAGGGAAATCCTCCAAGCTCTAGTAAGTGGCAGGGTGCCCAGTCTGCAGGCAGAGATAAGACAGATATGACAGGGTGGAGCAAGCAGAGGACAAGTCCTGGTGTCCTCCTTTCTGCTGCTGAATTCTTTATTTTTTAGTAAAGAATTTACCATTTGCCCTGTTTAGGACAATACCTTTTCTATTAGCTGCTGATTTAGTGAGTGCTTATTACTTGGCATCAAATAGCTTATTGTGAGTGGGGTGATGACTGAGGGTGACTTGTTTTGGTGTTGAATGTCCACAACTTCATCTTCAGGCTGCCACAGTTTGAGGTAGGTGACAGGGTCCATGACATTGTCTTGGCAGCCCTAATTTAAATCAGTTTGATTTAGAACAATTCATGACTTTTCTTAGCTTCATGAAGCAACAGAATTTTTAAAAGTCCAACATATGCAAAAAGGAATTTGAATTAAGATTATTAAGACCAATAGTAATGTTTTAAAGAGTAATGAAATGTAAAGCCTTAACTCTCCACTCCATCTGTTGTTTTGCCATAATTAAAAAATACAAGAATAAAGGAAAACCACACAATATTCTTTTGCTTTTATAAAAAGGTTAGTTTTCATTTCATTGCATGGTTTGTTCTCAGTAAATCTAGGCCCTTCTGTAAAAGGAATTCTTGTATTTCAGAGAGTGATATGAAACTTCTTTAAGTTACTTTCCATGAAAGTTGCTTGATGTTTAAGGTCAGTGTCTTTGAAAGCTGTATTATCTGCTGTATATCCTGTGTGATTTTTCATATTCCAAATATTTATTAATGCCATTTCGTAGTTATTGTTTTATTTATTTTAGAGACTATTATTCTGTGAACTTGAAATTTATTTTATATGCACCACATGCTGATCTGGACAGGCTGGATCAATAGGGTGAGGCCAATGCCAAGAGGTTCAACAAGACCAACTGCTGGATCCTGGGTCACAACAACCCCATGCAACGCTAAAGGCTTGGAGCGGAGTGGCTGGAAAGCTGCCTGGCGGAAAAGGACTTGAAGGTGCATGCCACCAACCCTCTGAATATGAGCCAGCAGTGTGGCCATGTGTATTGTTGAAAGTTAATTTTCAGTGCTAAACTGGAAATAGTTTACTGCTGTAAAGAATGGGCAGTCTGAGGGGAGAGACAAATGGGCACAGTTCAAATAAAGAATTTGCTAGGAACAGTATTTATCTTTGTCCAGACAAAAAGTGTTTGTAGCACAGCTCTCATTTGCTTTGTTACAGAAAATGAAACATACAAATATTGTATTTATTTACATGCCATACACCTAGATCTTAGAGATTTTCATAAAGCCTCATTCACCTAATGGTGCCTAGGAAGCCTCCTAGGGACCTGTGTATGTGCACCACATTTGCATACCGCTTGGCACGCTTCCTTACCCACGGCTATTGGCGGTGCTGTGGAACCCTGCTTGTTCCCAGGTGCTGGAATGCGACTCTTGGGGGTGTCTAACTGCTAAATTGTCAGCATGCTCCCTGGCACGTTCTTGGCCCAAGCTGCCTGGCACTCTGCTGAACAGTTCCTGGTCATGTTCCATGAATTAGCAGAGAGCAGATGATGTGTGGGCTAAGAAAATACTCCTGAGAGTATTCAGGTTACAAGGCTAGTCGACATGTTGTTCTGTTTGTGTTATTCAGGGGAGACTGATGCTTCAAAGGGATGGGCTTAGCTTCTGTGGAGCTCTGTGTGGACTTAAATCATTAAGCTGTGGAGTGTTGCAATAAGGAGGAAAGTAGTAACCATTAGTGTTTAGGATTTTTTGTTAATTGAGTGAAAGACAAGTTTTGGGGATTTATGTAGAAGGGAAAGTTCATTTTTGTTGTAATGACTCTGGTTTTTACATATGTATATACATGTTGCTGTGCTTGATAATAGGAGTGAGGAGCTAACACTGTTAGCAAAGTGTTTAGAAAAGTCAGGCAACATTTCTCTGAAGAAAGATGCTTAGGTACAGGACCACAAGCTAAAAGAATTCAATGCAAGAAAGAAGCAGTAGCATATGCTTTCCTAAGAAGAGTATTATTATGTTGTCTAGGTGTAGTTTTAAGGGGTAAATATTTTCAGTGGAAATACATAATAATGGGGACAATCTCAATTAGGACTTAGGTTTACTATATTTTTATTTGAGAAACTGAATAGATGACATTTAGGTTTGGTTTATTATGCAGAAGTTATTGTCATGCCCTTAAAATCCTATGCCATTATCATAGGTGTTTGCATGACTTTAATTAGTTGTTTCATTTATTATTTAGATATTAGGAAGGGGAAAAATGACAGTCAGCCAGTGGAATGGACTCCCTCAGTCTTCTGGTTTAACCTTTTGGTATGTTCTGGCCTGTTCACTTTCTGAGCCCCAAAGCACAGCATACAGGCAGGATGCAGTCAGTTTGTAAGAGCAAAATGGGGAACAAAGAAAAAGGTAAAAGAGGAATGAATGAGCAGGGAACAGGCTTTTGTGAGTAAAAAGTGATGTGGCAGCATGGTTGGTCAGGAACTAGTCTGAAAAAAAATGAGATAAGAAATCTCCTCATGCTGATTAACCACACATTATTTCAACAACAGAATATACCTTCGAAGATCTGGATCATAATGGCCTGCTTGAGCTACCCTTACACATTTTTCAGTCTAAGACAGTCCTCATTCCTGCTGTTTGCTCTCTGAGGGATGCTTCCCTGCACTCTGGTTGCTGTTATGCTTTTGCTCTGAGCTCTTCTCCTATACCCTGAAATGTTCTTGATTCTCATAAGCTGAGCATGGCATCTGTACCATGAAAGGATGACATTTCAAGCCTGAAAAATGGTGCTCCTGTTTAGTATGGATTTTTCTTTTCCCCTAATAGTAAGGTAGTGGTGTCAGAGGCTTTTAATTATTTTTTCCTTCATTTACTGAAACCTTAAGTGGCTTTGAAAAGAACCGGTGGTAGTCTGATTCTCCTCTGTCTCATTTCTGTTCAGTTAATTATGTCCACTTCTCAGAAATTTATAACTCCAGGCTTGTTTCTGATCTCAAACATCTCCAAGAATAGTTGCAGCCACTCCAGATTTGCCAACATCTGCAGACTTCATGAGCTTATTTTTTCTTCTACCAGCCTTGACTTAAAGTATTCAGCACCTTATGGCAGATTTCTGCACAATTCTACTTGATACAGCCTTTCAATTCAATATCTAGTCTTTGCTTATCCTCTTTTTCTCTCCAGCTGAACTCTTGGTTTATTGTGATTTCCTCTAAACCATCTTTATCTGGTTTGTTGATGTGAATGGCCTGTGTCAAAATGCTTTAACTAACCTATGCAATATGTACTCTATTTCCTTTATCCAGTTGGCTTATTATCCTATTATATAAGGAAATTAAACAGTTTGAGAGAATATCTTCTTGAGAAATCTACAATGGTTATGACTTAAGTCTTCTGTGTACAAGAAACACCTCATGAAGTATAATTATATTTAGAAAACAAAAGAGATTGTGTGTTCTTTATTTTGAGCAGCATTTGTGATCTGCCTTACTCTTTATTTTGGGTGATTTTGTGCTGAAAAATTAATGCAAAAGCTTCAAGTTAATGCTTGGAAGTGTTACTTCCTGTGAAGAAAGAGCTTCCCTTTGAAGTGATATACCAAAACTGTAATCCTACATTGTAGTAAGATTAACATTTTCCCCCTGATTTCAATGTAATTGTAATACTAACTTTAAAGAGACCATATAATTAATCCTTATAAAGGTGTATTGTTTTCATCATAGCTTTCTATGAAACAATTTTACTTACAGATACTAAATGCACTGGGCTCTAGAGAAAATTTGAGTGCTGTGTTCTGTTATCACTCTTTATTAATACCTTTATGCAGAATGAAAACAAATGGGTAGGGTTTGAAACATGATGTATTTAGTCTTAACAACTTCATATGAGAGGGGCAATAATGTCAGGACTTGGGATAAAATATCACTATATGCAGTGATAGTACAATAATATAAATTACTTTGATGTTGCTAATCTGTATTTACTGTAGTGAGTTACTGCAGAATGGATCTAACACCTCAAAAGGGTGCTTGTTTTGATGCTTACTCAGAGGACTGGCTCCTTCATTGCATTAATGAAAGTTCCATACTTATTTATCAGCTTTCCTTTACTGCAGGGGATAGGCTTGCTTTTTGTATGAATGAATGTATATTCTTTTATATCTAAAAAGACATTCTTCATTCTCTCTATATCTACTTTGGATAAAGATTTATTTTAATTGTGGAACTTTAAAAAAGAAGAACTCTGAAAAGTCCTATGTTGTTTAGGAGCTAAATATTGCTAATAGTATTTTGATGCTTTTGAAAAATCCTGCTTTCAATATTCCATTCAGGAATATTGGGGTTTTGCACTTTTGATTATTTTAATCAAAATTAAAATACTTCCTTGATACACAATAAACTTTCAGATAATCTAGAAAATACTCAATTTTGTGCTTCTAAATCTGGAAATCCTCAGTTCAACTGGGAGTTGTGTAAGGGGGCTGTCCTGCATGTCTGCAGGCAGTTTAACTACATATCTAAATAAGGGATAGCAGTTTACATCCCTCATTTATTCCAGCCACTGATCACATATTTTGGTGGTCTGTAATGCAAACAGAACCACGTCTTAGTCCTTTCCTTACAATGAACTGTAGGCCACATCCTAAACCACTTACATAAAAAAAAGTCCTTCTAAGGCCATTATTCCAGAGTTGAATAAACCCTGATGAGATGATTTGTGAAGAATGATGCTTGAGTATGCACTTTGCAAAAGACTTCAGGCAGTTTTACCCCCCATTACATACAACCCAAGCTAGTGGGGTTTTATGGGATTAGTATATAGGTGAAATTTTGTCTTATTTCCTATATTTCCTTTGATTAAATACAAAACTACAGAGAGACTTCATATTTGTGTTTTAATTAGGACTAGGTTTGGTACAAAGGTTGAAGTTATGAACATGTTTGTGTCGCACTTTTTGTAAGAAATTGGTAAGTGTGTGTTCTAGGTGTAATCAGTGTGACCACAATCTTTCAGATTTTACTTACTTTCTATTTGTTTCCCTTTTGTTTGCTTGGTAGTGACTATAAGATCCTGGTGTCTTTGGGCTGCTGCTAAGGAAGTGGACAGACCTGCTGCCCTCCTTTCTTCCTTCCTTGGTCCTGGTCTTTCCTTGCAGTTTCTCTCTCTCACCTGTGTAGCCTCCCAGGAAGCCCATTCAGTTTGCTAACAAGGCAGAAAATTATTTCCTGGGGTATTTTGCATGGGTTTATTGCTGGTTGCAACGAGTTGGCTAAATTGGTTTCTGAGCCTCTGGGAATAAGACAACCAGTGCAAGCAAGCAAGCAAGCAGCAAGGCCATAGGACTCAAAACCAGGGGAGGGCAGGAGGTGGGCAGAGGTGGGAAACGCTGCTGCCTTCTTTCAGCAGAAGAGAGCTGTGAACCTGGCACAGCTGTGGTGTTTCCCCACATCCCTGTGCTACTGCCACCTCCCTCACTGGCCCTGGTCACACAGTGCAAACTCACTTGAGAAATTGGTTTCCTTCTTGGAGAATTTCTCTTTAAGGCCTAGATCTAACAGGAAACAGAAGATGGGGGAAAAATCTATAAAGAAACTAAGAGAAAGTAAAATTAAATTGCAAAATATATAGCTTCAGGCAACTGGATATACAGGTTTTAAAACAGGGAAAACAAGGGACTTAAACCTCCTTACCCAAAACAAAAGAATGGGGTATCTTAGATGTCTTGAAAGCTGTCTTTTTGTTTTCCAGAGTTTTTTCTGATCTCAATTTTTTTATCTGTTTATTTCCAAACATTTGTTATTTACTATATGTCTAGGGTTGAGGCTGGGCTGACCACCATCCCAATGACAGATTCTCCCTGTTACCCCCTTCCCTCATCCTCCCTGGGAAGGGAGAGGGGATAAGACAGAGAGGGAGACTTGTGGATTGGAAAATAAAACTGAAACTACTTTAATAATAGTAGTAATAGTGATAATAAATGAAACATATACAAATATGTACAAAACCCAGTACTGAACCCAAACCCCCTTGGTGTAATTATGTCACCACTGATACTGCAGCAGAAGGCCTCAGCAGCAGATGGGAGCCAGGCTCAGGGGCTGGATCCTGGTACTGGATGCAGGAATTTATGGATTAGGATTGAGGGAAGAACAGAGAAAGTTCTCCTCAGATGCTGATCATTGAAGTGCAGGAGAAGAAGAAAAAACTCCAAAGCAAAAGCTAGCAATGGGGAACTGACCCCCAGTTTATATATCTAGTATGACATATGTGGGATGGAATACTTTAGCTGGTCTGTTTGTGGTCACCTGTCCTGTCTGCTCCTCCCTGAAGGTGCAGCCTTTACCTTCTACCCCACAACGTGAGACACAGGGTTCAGCAGTGACCTTGCTTTGCATGTCAGTCCCTGGTAGTAAATCTAAACATTAGGTCTTATCACTGCTAGAACCTGGCATTGTCTGCAAAAACATGTTGTTAGTTTTGGACAGTGCAGTTTCTCAGAGGGACTTTAACTGAAAAGTAAAATCATTGAACAGAATTAGTTCTGTTCTGACCCAAACCAGGACACCATGTCATGTATAGCAGCTTTTACAAGACGGAGACAATTCAGTTTAACAAAATAAAATTCAACATCCCATTGAAGTTGTTTTAGCTGTGGAAGAGAATATACTTCATGAACACAAGTTCAACCCAAATACAGCCTTCTGCATTGACTGCTGAGGATGGATTTGGTCAATCCTCTGCTTAAACTTGTCAAACAGTGGATTTGTTTTACTTTCTCCCTTAGTCAAAGCTATGGTGTATGGACAGAGGCTGGTTATGGAGGTCACAAAAGTCTTGTGCTTAGTTCAATTTTTCATATAAAAAATATCTTTTTTTTTTTTTTTAATAACATGATTCTTCTTTCTTTATTCTACAGAGACCTAAGATTTAATAGGATTAAAGAAATCCAGCCTGGAGAGTTCAGACGGCTTAAAAACCTGAACACATTGTAAGTTTTTGCAACTCTAAGGCTCTTTTCCCTTCTGATTTAATGTGATTAATTTGATAGTTTATCAAATTTGGGCATTCATCACAGGTAAATAGTCTCAGAAATTTTAGCTGTGTTTTTTACACAAATGAGGGAGGTGGGATTTAGTCCCAAAGTATTTCAAAGCAAACCCAGGTATATGTCTATTAAAATAAAATAAGAAATAATTTGCATCCTGATGTTTGATTGCCATACTTTAATTGGAGGTACTAAAAAGACAGAATTTCACTGTGCAATTTTTTCCAAATTGTGCTAAATTATTTTAGTGGAATATTACATAATGGATCATGGAGTTACAACAGAGTTGTTCAAAGGCTCAGATGAGCAAATGTCTTACAGTTATAAAACATTTGACAAACTCCTATTCTAATGGAAGGACTCTCAGATGTTGGGAGGTTTTGTCTTACTGAGCTGCCTTTTATGGAGGCCTTTGTTATCATGTATGTGTCTGAAGAAAAGACTGTGTTTACAAGAAGACTTTACAAGCTGTAATGCAAACAGCATGTGTATTATAGTTCTAACTTAGAATCACCTTTGTCATTCCTTCAAACACCACTTTTGAAACAAAAGTTTCAAAATATGTTTCTTTTGAAGCATATGTTTCTCCTGTCTAGTATGTTAGCAGACATGAGGAATTAAAATGGACAGTTATTTTTACTTTTAAATATACCTAACTTATGATTACAAGTTTGGCTCTTTTCTAGAACACAAGAACAATACAGGGATGTGAACTGCAGTACAGTAGTGATGTCAATGAGCTTTGGATCACTATTGTCTACTTATCCTGCAAGCACATAACAAAAAAATGTGTTGAGACATCTTGTACTGTATTTACACACTGGAAGAAATGATAGGACTTTCCCCTGCAAGTATATTGTCTAAATCTGTGCTACCAGGATGTTTTTACCAACTATCCCTACTTCCAGTCATCTTTGATCATACCTCTGTTTCCAGTTTTAAATTACAATTTCTGTCAGATATTCAGCCTGAAGATTTAATTGTCCAAATTACTGATCTCAGATCCACAAGTCCTAAATAAAGACAGGATTCATTAAGTTTAGATTCCTTTCCCTTCCTAAAACCACTGCATGAGGGATGAATGCAAATCTGTGAATACAAACAGTTGTGTTCCTGTATGATATAAAGGGCGAAATACACAGAATATTGCTAAGAAGCACCTAGGAAAAGTTACTTTAAAATACCTACTAATGACAAATCTTTGTTAATATCAGTTTTAGAAGTTTCAAACTGATGTGTAGACTTGGGAACAGAATATTTTTTTCCTTCATTTTCATCTCAGACACCTACAAAAAGCTGCATTTCACTTTTTAGATATTTTCCTTTAATAATTTCCTTTTTCCCCTTTTCTGCTAGACAGTGACAGAGCAGTTGTAAGCACATCACTTTTTTCCTTCCAACAGTTACTATAAGGGGGAAAAGTGTTTTTTGTTTATTTTTCTAAGTTTTCCTTTTAATGTTACATTACACTTGATATTATGCTCTTGTTTTTCCTACTGTTCCTCTATGTTAAAACAAATGACTGGTTGGTTCCTTTTTTTACAGGCTTCTAAACAACAACCAAATCAAGAGAATACCTAGTGGGGCATTTGAAGACCTTGAAAATCTCAAATATCTGTAAGTTATTTGAATCCCACTTTTTGCATCAATGTGTGGCTGAACTACTTCAGTTAGAAAATGTTTTAATCTGCCTGACTAACTCAGGAGATAAACTGCTTTGAACAATCTGTGCAATAAATTTATGGGGTTGAGGCAACTCTGAATCTTTGTTTCTGCAACTTAAAAGGTAATTTTAAAAGGGGGATGTTGAGAGGTTTGGGAAATCACCTCTTGAAAGGTTCACTGAAACCTTCATACAGGTACTTTTTAAATTTGGGTTTTTAAAAGTGATTTAAAAGCTAGTTCAAGATTGGTGTCTGCAGAAGCTTGTAACTTACATAAACTTTTTAACTACTCCTGAATTGTTCACTGAATACCTCATTTTTATAAATTTATAAGAGAAA
Organism: Galbula dea; assembly: GCA_013399015.1. Lineage (NCBI taxonomy): Eukaryota > Metazoa > Chordata > Aves > Piciformes > Galbulidae > Galbula > Galbula dea. Next base: position 1,020,564 of record VWZX01007874.1, read on the forward strand.
TATAAAGTGAAACATAACCTACAAAAGTATCTACATGATTTGCCACAAGTTCTAGATCTTCAGGCACCCTGTCTATTTTAAGACCAACTCCTCCAATTTTTAACAAACAAATGAAGTATTTTAATTATCTGAATAAACAAGAGATCAAAAATGTTATTCTTATCTGTATAAAAGATTAAAGCTGAATAATAAATTGCCATAGATTCTCAGCTGTAGTCTCTGGAGTCTGTAGTGCCATGCAGGAAAGTTTTGCTATTTTTCTCATCATTGCTTGAATGCTATACAGAAAAAAAATGGTTACTTTCAGATTTCTTTTGGAAGCAATTGAGCAGCTTCATTTTCTGTCTAGTTTTCAAAACTGCAGCCTGCATAGGTCTAAGGTGGTGGGAGAAGGGAGAGAAATAAAAATCACATAAATCTGTGCAGATACATTACCTGCTTTTCCAAGCTGTGTTTCATTCCATTTACTGGCCTCATTTTTTCATGTCTTGTCTTTCAGTAATGGAATTGTTTAATCTATATATAATAGGAGTAAAAAGAATATGAACAGACTATCCCCAAAGAATTATTACAGTCTATGGTGACTGTATTTATTACAAGATGTATTTATATCATGGATCTGGTAGTGGAGTACAGAAGGTCTGTTAGTTTAGGATAGTTAAGCTGCTTTCCACAGCTAGCAACTCTGCAAAGATACTTATTTCTCCTTCTTAGTCCTTTATTTTCACATGCTTGCCTTTGCTTAGCTGTAGTACACCTGAGATAAGACTCAACTATGTACTTTGTTCAGTTCAGTAAGAGTGAAAAGAGATAAATGAACTATGATTTGTTTTCAAATACAGGTAGTGACCTTTATCTATACCTATATTGTTAAAAGGAGGATCTTTTCCTCTCAGAGTCCCAGTTCACTCAACTGCACAGAGCTCTTCTTTAAAGTCATGTGCTGTTTTGCTAAAAAAAACCCCAAATTTTAAGAACTTTTTGCCTATTTAAGTGGCAGTGATATAAATGTTTCTTTAAACTGTATAGCCTTTTAGTTATAAAAATGCAGGTACTGTTCAGATAATTAATACAGAAGGCTTAAATGTACCAAATCAATACAGTTCAGCTCTGAAAATTTCAGTTGAATGAGTACATGCTAATATGTATTCTGTGCACCAAAGGGAACAAACCAGACCATTTTTCCCAATAGGATCAACTGAAATAGAAATTAGGGAGGAGATATGAAAGTTAGAAGTATTATTCAGAATTTAACATTATAAAGCCAAATCATCTGGAATAACTGAGGTTTGTATTGCCTGATCCAATGGATATTTGCAAACCTAACTTGTCCTGTTTCATAAACTGAGTTCATTGTTCCAGGATACTACTTGTGTTCTTAAGAGAACTCAAGTGCTGGATTGCAGATGATTCTGAAAATGTATAATTCACCAAGTACTTTTAGAAAACTTATTATTTCTGTGGGGCTTTGATTTAGCAAAATGTAAATATATATAAATATAAAATATGTAACTATTAGTAATTATGAATGTTGAAATATGTATAAAAATACTTGTAACTATACAGTTCTATGTAAAATATGTAATTAGAAAAAGTAATGCAGTGTATTTATCTCTGCTTTTACCTCATCTCTGCTTTTAAGTATGTGAAGGGTGTGTGTCAGGAGGATGGGGTCAGGGTCTTCTCAGTGGAGCCCAGTGACAGGACAAGGGGCAATGGCTGTAAACTGAAGCATAGGAGGTTCCTTGTGAATACAAGAAATTTTTTTTCCCAGTTGAGGTGCCAGAGCACTGGCACAGACTGCCCAGAGAGGTTGTGGAGTCTCCTTCTATGGAGAGATTCAAAACCCATCTGGACATGCTTCTGTGTGACCTGGTCTATGGAATCCTGCTGTGGCAGAGGGGTTGGACTAGGTGGTCTTTGGAGGTCCCTTCCAACTCCTAATATTCTGTGATTCTGAGATTTATTTTCAAAAGCTCCAGTGTCTGAGATAAATGTCAAGGCCCATTCCTGTGTCCCTACTGAAGATCAGGTTTTTTGTTTTCAGACAAAACTTTTCTTCATCAAGTGTCAATCAAAGAAGACCTAGAATTTTCAAGTGCTGTTCTGTACTATTTCTTTCTGAAATTGAGCTTAAGAGTTTTATGAAGTAGACACGTTTTCAGAACTGTCTGGCTGAAGAACAGATTTTGACAGAGTAGTGATATTTTCTTAATTTTGTGTGCATTAAAATTATTCATCATTGTCAAAGTTGGTCTTTACATTATAAAAAGAAAATTGTGCACATATGATTTCTGAGGAATATTTTAATGGAATATTTGTTGTCTTGTTATTTCTGTCATTGAACTTTGACAGTTCTGTAAGCAATAGTGTGATCTTGCTGTGCTGTTTGTGGTAGTAATTTGTCTTTGAATTCCTGTACTGAAAGTTGGAAAGAAATCAATGCAATCATTATTCTTTTGCCTTGAAATCAAGAGGATACTTTTTTTCCTTGCCTTTCTATCTGTCTGTCTTTATTTCATATACATTAGTGTTGGCAATGTCCTTCTTCAGGAAGGATCAAAAACGCATTAGTAGCTTGGACCCTATCCATAATACAGTTTCTTTCTGCACTTAGTGATTCTGTATAATTTTTTGGGGTCTTATGTTTCCCCTTCTGCAAAGCATGCTGTAAAAACTCCTGTCTAAAATAAACTTGAAAAGTTGTCTTCATATGAGCTAAATAATTAGTAACATGCTTATAATTTGTTGCTCCTAATACAAGATATACATGTGCATGTGTACTTTATATGGTACACTGAATATTTTTAATTGACTTCCTGTGAGTTACTAAGTTTACTGGGTAGAGGTGGCAGTACAGAAAGATGAGAAAGATAAGATTCCCAACCTTAAAATAATAGATGCAACAACATTGACACATTGAATATGATAGCATTGTGGTAAGCATATATAAATGGAAATTAAAACTGTATGAAATATATCAGTTCTGGAAATATAAAAAGGCAACATGCAGTGTTTGGTTTATGTTTAGTGAATGAAGTAATAGTGGTAAAAGATACAGTTTAGGTTTGCCAAAGTGTGGAGTTGCTGACTTCACCTTTCCAGAAATGGGGTTAGGTCATGTTTCCTTCTATGCCTTCTGTTACTGTTGCTGTCATGGTCATATTACTTTGTCCTTTGAACATCTCCAGTGATTCCAGATCTCATTTCTTAGTAATTTCTGTTGGTAATTCCACTGTCTCCTTTGTGTTTCTATATAAATTGCCCTTTGTAATCCTAATCCACTGTTTATTCATTCTTTCTAATGTTTCAGTTCTGTAAGACAGCTTTTACATAAATAAAATGATAAATTACTCTTTCCTAATTGTACTCTAAATCTGTTTTCAGCTAATGTAACTGGAATAAGTTTTGAGGTTTTTTTGTTAAAGCTTAGTGCAGTGTTTAAAAAGTTTTACTTGTTAGGCACAGAATCATCTTGGAAAGGCATATTTTTTTGTGAGTGCCACTTATTTGTATTTTGTATTAGGTCATTTCTCACTTCATGAGGCAAATATGTCTATCTTTTTCTTTCTGTTAATATCCTGAAGGATATATCTATATAATTAATTTAAAGTCCAGTTAACACATCTATCATAAGACATATGATTTTGTAGCCTTGAGGTTACTGGGTTTTATCTGTTGATGGACTGAGGTCAATTGTGTTCTGCAACTGAGAGTTTTCTGATCAGAATGGAAAAAGTTGTAGTTTAAAGATGAATCCCAAATAAAATCCCAGCACAGTGACTTGGTAAGAGCTCCAAAATGGGACATGATAGGTTGCTCCCTTCCCTCACTATGGTGGTAAAAATCTACAAAAACTACAAAGTGGTTATCCCAGTCTTCTTCTAACCCACCTTTGTTTTTCACTCTGCTTTGCTTTGTCTGCAGAAAGTAAATAAAAGTTTCATAAGTGAAAAATTGATTAATTCAGATTTCTTGGATAAAATTACTCAAATGCTCACAAGAGATGTTTAACTGAGGCTGGTTATTAAAACCATCTTAGCCCACTCTGTTTCATTGATGTGATCAGAAGTTTAGTACCCAGAGCAATGAGAGGAATTTTCACACTGCCAAGTGGAGTCTATTAGAAAGGTAAATGACAGCTTTTCAGTCCCTGAGATTTTCTAAGGATTGAGAAGAAATGGTGGATTTGAAATTCTTACTGGAAAATAAGATAGGAATTTAGTATCATACAGAGAAGATAATAAAGGGGAGATAAAATTGTGATGACTATGATATTCAAATTGGTAAATCTGAGTCAAAACAAATATTTGACTACTTGTGAAATAAGATTTTTTTCAAATAGAATAAAATCTAATTCCACACCTAAAGTGTGTAATACATCTATTCTCTTTCTTTTCAAATAAGTTAAAGTTTTACAGTAATTTCACATGATGGTGGGGGTTTTTTGTTTTGTTTTTGTTTTGGGGTTTTTTTTCCAGTTTCATGTGTTCATATTTTGAGCATTTTAAAAACCTCAAAGCTTTGCTTCCTTGTTATTTTGTAATTGAAGGAACTCTGCCTTTTGTTCAGTTGCATATCTGTGTATATCTGAGTCTTTTGTGTAGGAATCTCAGCAAGCAATGCATTAGAAAACCACATTTAGACTCAAGGGAAGGACACCACTCCATATTGCCCCCCAAAGTTGTCATGAGTTGAACATCAGATACCTACAATATTTTATCTTGATAGGGCCTAATGTAAAATGTCAAGTCAGTGTTAAAACTGCCAGCAGCTCCAGCAGAGCCTGTATTTTATCTGTTGCATCTACAGAAGTTTGCAGTATTTCCAGTAAGTTGCTGAAAATCGTAATAGTAGAAAAGCCAAAACAACTACTAATCAAATGCCTGCTAATAAAGCCATTTGTGGTTCAAAGTCTCTTCATCCCTTTTTCGTAGCAATTCATGCCTGATTAACTGAGTTTCAAATTGTTTGTCAAGTGATTGGGAGAAAGTTCTTAACTACAAAGCTGTTCAAACCTAACCTAATACAAAAAGAGAGTGACTGACACAGAACATCAGAAGTATTTTCATTTACTGCTTCTATGCAGAAGCTTCAGTCATCAGCTAAACTGTGATTTTTCTCCAGCACCCTGTTGCTAAGCCATCCTTGCTGTTAAAAGCATGGTGAAGATGAACACATACACTGATCCATCCTGATTTAATTCTGTAGAAGTGTAAACAGCATATGGACATACTGGTACTCTGCTTATGTTTATTCTCTTTATATTATGCCTGTCTTTTCAGAGTACTACAATAAATATACAATGCTGTTTTATGGGCACAATGCCAGTGTTCTAACTTGGGTTTTTTTGGTAAATATTGGAAAGGTGACACAGAGAGAAATTCTCACTGTTCTTCAAGTCCAGTAAAAAGACTTGTTCTGTCATTGAATATTCATACCACTATTCAGCTGAGGTATTTTAAATTAAACAAAAGGCCAATGACATTCTTGGTGTGTTCTGGTAAAGGCACTTCTAATGCAATTCTGTCCTACTGAGTTGAATTTATTTTGACTTTTGGCAAGCCCATCGAGAAACTGAGGGGTAAAGAAACAGTAAGTAATAACAGTGAGTGCTGAGAAGCCCAAGACCATTGGGGTGACAGCCTCAAGGCCTACAAGGCCCCAGAATTTTGTCTTTTGTGGCAAACATTTGGGATGAAATCTCAAGGACAAAGTGTTTTATGTGTATGTGTTTAGTTTTTGTTTTGTATTTTTTTCCTAGTATGTGGTTAAAGAACTGTCTTCATGTGTCAACTTAATTCTTCTTTTCCACCTTCATGTAGCTCTTGTTTGTGTACTAATATTACTGATTGTTTCTTGTTTCAGCTATTTGTACAAGAATGAAATCCAGTCAATTGACAGGCAAGCATTTAAGGGACTTGCCTCTCTAGAACAACTGTAAGTGCCTTTTCTCTTCTGTGCTGTCATCTCCATGGTTCCCCTGCAGAGGAAAAGTGCACGCCTTGATACACACACCCTGCCTGCCTGCTCTGCATGTCTGCACTCCCTGGGTTGTTAGGCAGAGAGCCCCATAATCATTTGCATGTGTGAACACCACAATTGATCTCTGTGTCAAATTCCTCATTTCTGTGTTTGTCTTTTATTTGTGATTTGCATTCCCATTGTCCTTATACACTGTTATAAAGCTTTGATGTGGAAGAAGCATTACTGTGGAAGGTGTTGAAAACTAATGTTCATTGCTTAGAGAGAGAGTCTGATTTCTTTTCTGTAGGGTTTATAAAATTGCAACTCCTTTAACTGAAGCAGGTACTTTGTTTTATGCAGGATAATTAAAGCTGAATTAATCTCTTGAAGTTCAACCCAATATTGTTATATTTTCAAAACAAGAAGAGATTTTTAAAATCCAAACCTTACTATTATAGATTTCTAAATCATTGCCACATACAGATGTTTAAAAAGTAAGAAAGTTCATTGTTTGTAATGTAGATATTTTAGTAATGTCTTCTAGAAAGATTGATTAAAGTCCATACTCCTTTTCCTGTGTAATGACTGAGGATTAATTACTATTGAAAAAGAGTGAAAAATACAGTTATTAGCATAACAAAAACTGATTGTATTGATTCAATTAAGTTTTACTGTATTTTGATTTATAATCAGAAAGCACTGCTAAACATTCATTGTGGTAGTATTTAGAAAAAAAGAGCTATAAATGCATAGCTGTTTCCCAGTTTGACTACCAAATAACACTGCTAGACCAATGAGTTTTAGAGCATAGAACTCTTGAATTCTGAACTTCTTTCTTCTAGGACCACCCTAAATTTTGAAAGTCCTGACAGTTATCAGTGTATTACAAGTTTCCTATGATATGTACCAGTTTCTTTTTTCTTATAAACCTCTAGTGGATGTTAGTAGACGTGATGTGTATCTGAAATAAAGCAACACTTCAGATGGGTACAAAATCATACAGGTTCATTTTAGAGGGCACTAGATGCCTTTTGAAGGAAGAGCTTCTGTGTAAAACAAAAAGGATAATTATAAAACATACTTAAATATGTCATTTGTTTCCTTAATGTCTTTCTCTTCCTCTTCCTCCTACTCTAGAAATGATTACTGCAGCATATTGACAGCAACTGGTAGGGCTTACTTGCATGCTAATAGCAATTCCTATTTTCTATGTAGAATTTTAAATATGAAGGCCCATTTACTGAATTACTAATGCTTCCAAAGTAATACTCTTCCCCATCCCAGAAGCCTGGTATGCTGCAAGTGGCAACATTTGTCCTTTATTTTCTTTTGCTCTGTTTCCTATTGATCTATGTTATGACTGAAAGACATAAGTCACTTTGGAATATTAACACCTTCTGGTTGTACTTTTCTGCTAGGTTGCAGTTAAGCCTCTTTGCCTGCAGAGATATGTCACTGTATCAGTATCACTTAAGCTCAGACTTGAGACATCAACATATTCTGTATGAAATTAAGTTTTAAACAGGATTTGAGGCTCATATCTAGCTGGGAAGTATGAAAGCAGAGCCTGGCACAGTCACTGCTCAGTGAGTGCCTTTGTGCCACGGCATCAGTTGCCACAGGCAGCACCTTTGGCTGGTCTGGTGAGTTGCTGGTGGGAGTCCTGCCCTGCTGGGTGCACATCAGAAAACTCACTTCTGTTAGAGCCCCTCTGGGTGGATCTTAAAAAGAAGGCTTGCCAGGTGGGAAAGTGGGAGTACAGGAAGCCAGTGGCAGGCCTGGAAATAAATATAATGGGTCCCTTCCAACTCTGGCTATTCTGTGATTCTGTGATTCTATTCATTGAGATCAGTAGTTTATGAGAGCTCTGTCATTTATGCATCTTTAGCATAAAAATAAGTTCTGACTCTACAGTGTATTATCTTTGAAGAAAGACTGTGTTCACAAGACAAATGTTAGTCTTTGTGAATGGGTTCCCAAGTCCTCTAACTTCAGTTTGGGACTGTATTATATACATTTATATATGTAACCGGATATATGTAATTCAGTCAAAGTTTCTGCATTTGAGGCTTCTATAGCCTCAAGTTGTCAAACACATTTTGCTCCTGGATGTGCTGACTTAGCCTAATGCTCTTCTTAGTGATCAGCAGAGTTCTCAGAATTAGATGCTGTGGTCCACATCTCAGGGAAAGACTGCATTCATAGTAATTTCTTCTACTCCAATGAAGTAGAATGAAACCAATAGTTGCTTTGTAACCAAACCACAAAAAAACCCCAACAAACCAAGAAAAAAACCAACAAAGCAAACACTTTTCAGGGTTGGGGTTTGTTTTGTGTTTTTTGCTGTTGCTGTTGTCCTTTGAGAGAAGCTGTAAATATAGTTTGATTTAGGAGGCCTGTTACATGTACAAGGGGGAAAAAAAGCACAGTATTTAATAAGGCTGGCAGGACCCTTCTTAAACCTCTAAGGCAGAATTCTTAGCTGCTGATGTAGTAGAAATATATTTTTCTTTGGAAATTTCTGCCAGGGGAGTAAGGTCTGTGAATCAGATCTTGAAACTTGTTTGTGCTACAGTAAATTCAGGAAAAAAAAAAAAAAAAAAAAGTGGCAGTTTTAGATACTGAAACACACTGAACCACAGATATTTCGTCACCTAACTCTTCAGTCACGGCAGGGCACGGAGGAAGTCAGCTGATGAAAAGTAGTTACTTAGTACCAGTTTAGACCCTGTTAAATCTGCAAGACATATGTTTGGGTCTGGCAACTGTAACACGAAGCTGCAGGAAATTGGCATACTTTAGCATCAGCAGCTGGAAGGCAATGAAGGCTACATTTATATGGTTGTGCTTAGACAACAGCTCTATGCCTCAATACACCTATTCTTAGACAACTGAATCCCATCTAAGATGTCACAGATACCTGGCTTGGGAGGTCACAAGTTTGCTGTATCTGGATCCCAAGATCAAGTTCTAAATGCAGTCTATTTCCAGGTGTGTGTATGTTGCTTCTCTTCCAAATATCTACTATATTTTTTCAGTTCCTGGCTTAACAACTTATGTACCAGAGACAGAAAGTGTTCTCTGCAATCCTTAACTAGTGGGATCTCCAAATACTAATGGAATTTTAAAATCCATTTAATTAAATTTATTTTAAAATCTATTTACCTAATCTTAGTAGAGTACTAATTATGTTTTCTTTTCCCTTTCATTAACATACTGATTTTGCTCTGTGTAAGCTGTTTTTTGACTTATGCTGTAGTTTGTGTACACATGTACATATTTTAGGGGAAATTAGTATATAAAAATATTATCTCACCTACAGCTTGTTATATTCATTTTATTTCCCTCAATTCAACTTTCAGTAGATTTGAAATGAAATTCAGTAGCTAGGAATTTGTTTTCTATTACAATGGGTTCTTGTTTTTTGCATAACTTCTTGTGAGCAGTTATAGACATTTAACCCAGTGGAGCCTGATTAAAGTCTTATTGCTGCTAAAAATGCCTATGGTAAGAAATAATGAAAGAGAATTAATTAATAAACAAACCCAAAAGGTATGAAAGGGGCCTTGAGAAGTACATCCTTATTGTTCTAGAATAACATTAGCTGGGAACAACAAACTGGAAACAGATATTTATCTAGCCTTATTTTAAAAGTCTTTAAAGAGAGGATTCCATAATCTCCTTAAGTATCCTGTTCCATTATGTTATATTGTTAAAGTAACATCTTATTTAAATCTCTTTCTTTGTGGTTTAAGCCTGTTACTCCTTGTCATACCCCTGGGCAAGAAAAGCTTTCTGATATCAAAGTGGGGAAAATGGATTTGTTCATTCTCTTTCAAATAACCAAACTGGCAAACATGCTATTTAAATATTCAGAACACAGGTGATCCTCAACTAATGGATTTTAAGTTTTTCCCCAACGATGCGGAGATACTATTGGAACTGAGCAATTGGCATATATGATATGAAGATATCTATAAAAACATGTCAGTGAGATTATTTCCTGAATATGATTACCTTTCATGGGAATTTCCAGTCTAAAAAATTCTTATATTAATTAAAATGTTTAAAATGCTTTGAAAAAGCATTTATATGGTATATAGGAGAAAAGAATGTAAGTGAAAAACCTAAGTGATAAAATATGATTAAAGTGTAAGTCATAAAGCCAAGGATTTTTTATTCTTTTTATTGTAGGCTTACAATGAAATCTGTTTTCTTTATCTTTTTTCTATTATTATTTTTAATTATGCTTGTTGCTCATCTCTTTGTACACAAATTTAACACTTACTCTGTTCATAAAATGCCAGACAAGTTGCTCAGGACTTTCCTGAGGTAATAATTTAAAGACCTGCAAAATCCAACTACCTTGTTATATGAATCAGTTAAGAGTAGTTTCCAGGTGGACTTCATGATTTGATTTTTTTTAATTTTTTTTTTTTTAGCTACTTTGGGTAGCATGATTTCTGTTGAGGTGAAGTTATCTGTTATAGTGTCCTTCAGTGCCTATGGTAGTTGTATCAGTGATGATTTGAGATTGTAAATAAAACAAGATTTATAAGAGAAGTATTGTTTTAATTAGACTATTAATTTGGTTGGAAAAACAAGATGAGTTTTCAGGCACAAAGTATTATTTACATCTGTAATTATAGTAATCTTTAATCTTTAAACAGCAGTTATGAGGTGTTGAGTTCAATGATGTATACATCACTTAAACCATCTGAGAGAGGTCACCTTCCCTTTTCTCTCTTTGCTGATCTCACCTCTGATCCATGGACCTGAAGAAGGGAGCGTGCGTGCTTAGTTTTACCAACGTTACTTGTTGTTCTAGTAAGAGGTATTACTTGTACCTATCAATCTTGCCTTGGCAATGCCAAAGAAGTACAAGAGATTAATTTATTGGGAAGATAAGGAGATATGTTTGCAAGGTGCTCATGAATTATAAAATTGCAAGTAGAAAAAACAGATTTAAAAAGGAAAAAAGTCCCAAGAAATAGATGTATCTAGTTTTTTCCAAAATCAAAGTCCTTCAGAAGTAGTAATAAACCCTGTTGTTGTGCCTGATTTCCCACTTCATCCTCTTTCACTGGAGTGATCCCCACCTAGCTTTGCACTGTTCCAAAGGCTGCTGATGCTGGGGAGGTGGGCGAGCAGAACCCTGGCTCATGGCAAGCTGTGTTTGCCCACCCTGTGCCTGGGCCCTGGCCACGGGGCAGAGACTGGCCCAGTCCTGCTGGTTCTTCCTCAGAGCTGGACCTGACTGAGGTCTCTTTTCTGCTGACAATTCAAATGAATTTTGCAGGAAGTATCTGCCTTTGAGATATCTTTTTAGTTTAGCTGGAGTTGGCCCGTATTTTCGAAAGGGAGACTAAAGACTGGCATTTAGAGCTTGCTCACACACTTCTTGTTTCCTTATGCAAATGCGTTCACACTATGCTCACCGCAGCAGTATGTGGCCACGCGTTGCACCGGCAGTGCACAGACTTGACTCTCTGATTGATGTGCCTGATCACATCTGCGCTGACTTGCTGGCTTTTTCCACGGTCCCTGTTCACTGCTCCCTGGCATTACTTGCTGGCTTATGCTCGGGCTGTGCTGCTGCTGGCGGAGGACCTGGGAGACTGCCAGGCATGTGCCTGGCTTCCCTGCCGCACACGCGGTCCAGGGTTTGCTGCAGCGCTGCTGCCGTGATCGCCATTTACTTCGTCTTTCCTCTCTCTGTGGCCGTCATCCGGCTCAGGTCAACGAGCAGAGCATGTGTGCTCTTTCAGCACAAGGGAGTTTCTGTGTCCTTTTGCTTTTTATGCTGAAGGACTGGGTTTTTTTTTTTTAGGAGATTTTGAGGTCTGATATTTTCATTTGTTTGTAAACGAGGGGCTTTTTCATTGTTCAACCCACAGTGATTTCTGTGTGTGCACATTCTGCAGATGTTCCTGAGCTTGTCAGAGGTCAGATAGGAAACTTTAGGAAGCTTTGATATATTTGGTTATCATCAGGATCCAAAGCCTATAAATCATTTTCACAGTAACTTGCACAAGTCTTAGCAATTACTTGATTTCTCATCTGCAAGGTTATGGAGTACCTCTGCAACATAGTCAGAACTGGAATGATTCTGCCTTTGCAGTCCATTTTCAAAGTAGTTACAGATTAATAATGCAGTTAATTATCTTCTGCCATTAGACTTTTTTAGTTTTACAGGATTAACAGCTGTATAATATTTGTTGCTGTGTAATATTAATAGCTTACATAAGCATCAACAGAGCATTAATCAGAGCATGGCTGCGGTAGTTAATTGTACAGCAGTTGCTGGGAAGCACTTTGTCTAAAAGCAATGCAATCAAACTTGGTTTTACATTACAAATTTGTCTTTAGAGCTTTTGACAGTGTTCATAGCCTTAAATGCCAGTATTCATGAACTAGAGCAGGTTACTTCTTAGCATCTTGTGAAATTAGCAGTGAAAACAGTTGCCCACTAAAATGTTATCTGTTGGAAACTGAATGTTTTCTAAACAATCTGCAAAATTTTCCAGTAGAATATAATTTTATTTTTTCCATAGATATTTATTCAAGTATGCATGCTAATGAAAAGTAAATTTGGCAAAAGAATGTTTCAAGTAATATCTTCAAAATCTCTAAAGTAATGTTTTCTATACAACTTTTTTTGGCACATATAAGACACAGACACTATATTGTGGTCTGCAAACCTTTCTTGTAAGAAACTTAAGCCACTACATCACTATCACCATTTACATGTGTAAAGAGTAGCAAATATTTTGTAGTATTTTAGCTTATTAAGAAAACTGTTTCAGTATTTTTCTTTGTGTTTAAAATATTTTCAGGTATCTGCACTTTAATCAAATAGAAACGTTGGAACCTGAATCCTTTACTCATCTACCAAAACTTGAAAGGCTGTAAGTTTGTTTTTCTTGGGATAAGATTCAGAAGTCAGCTTGTTTATTTGTTTGAATTAAATCATATGTTTGAAACTGGAAAATAATGTTTTTATAATTCACACATATTATTGTTAATATAGGTTTTTATTGCAGCTACTGCATAGTCTTTGCTAAGAACACTTTGGTCAGGCTGACCTTAGAGGCATGTAGAAATCAACATTGCCTGTGGTATGATTTTACTGCAAAATTATCTCCCAAAGAGCTGTGATCAATGTTTGGTCTAAAATAAATGTTATGAATGGAGAAATAAGAGATTTATATTAGATTTATGCTGTCTTTTTGTGGCTTGTGTTTCCCTGTGTGGACATAACCAAGTGCACCTTCAAGGCCATTTAAAGAAATGAATTGCTCAAAAAGATTTTTTTATTATTATTATTATTTTGTAAAGGTACTTTCTCTTAAAGGACTTTCAGAAGAATATAAGTGAAATGAGAATATAATCTGAATGATTTCATGGATATTTCTATGCTTTTTAACAGATTTTTGCATAACAACAGAATAGCTCATTTGATTCCTGGAACATTTAGTCACTTAGAATCTATGAAGAGACTGTAAGTAAATTGAATTATTATTGAATTAAAGAAAGTTTAGATAAACTAATTATGTTGTATCTCATCTTGCAGTGTTTACCTCCCTTGCAAATGTCTTTCATTGTGTAGCTGTTTTAAATATTAAATAATCTTTCCTGAATTGTGCTTCTGTTGTTTATGTACACAGGTTGAGGTCATTGCTTCATATCCTACTGTCTTTAATGACTGACTAAATCCTTTTGGTTGTTTCCTGTCTTGGAATTATTCATAATCATATGATCTTGTTTTGTCTCTTATGTCTTACTGGGTGATCCTTCTATGATGTCCTTTGAGATTTGATTATTTTGGTTTGTAGTTGATTTAATTGTCCTTTTCTGATGTTAAAAACATTGTTATAAAAAGGTGCTTGATGGCTTAAGAATGAAAGTATTGCTTTCAAATGTGACTCTAGAAGCCAGTTCTTCTTGAAATGCCATTAAGTTGGATAATTAGGGGCTTCTTTGTCCCTCAGTAGCATTTGGAAACTTGAACTCATTAAGAGTATAATAGTAAGTTGACATTCAGAGGCTTTTCTGTCTCTCATTTTGGATCTCCACTGATCTAGGATAAACATTCTTCAAATTGTCCCAGAATGCCATTTTGAGGCAGGCAGCCATACATTCATACTTTGCTTCCTGGCAGGACTGCAGAGGGAGTGCTATGCAGAGACTCACAGCAGTAGTCTACCTGGCAAAGAGACTGCAAAGGACATAACAGGAAAATGGTCCCACTGGTTTAGCACAGTTATGAAACCATACCTTTATCAGTGGGGGAGAAGCACAATAAAGTAAATTTGGATGATGTATGCACCTTCCAGTAGTAGCTGCTTCACTCATACCTCCCTTAGATTCTTTCGAGTTTGAGTGAACAGAAAGGGACACTTCTTAACATAAATCCTAGGTAAAGGGGAATTCTGATAGTGAATATTAGTGGAAAAGGACACTGGGCTGGACTGACCAGGTATCCTCTGACCTGGGATAGCTTATCCTTAAAGTTCATATTGTGACTTTCATGTTCCAGATCTAACTTCTACCAGTACCATCTGGGAGATGTTTGTACAGTAACTTTAAAAATAGTTTTGCTTGTTCTTCCCTGTTTTTCATAGGAGAAGAGGGAAGAAATTCTATCTAGGTATTTATACAAGAGGCTAAAAAACACATCAAAAGACAAAATAATCAAACAGCTTAATACCTCCGAAGATACACCAAACTGAGGTTTCTTTGCCATGCAATTTTATTTACAGTCTCTGTACAAATATATTTAATGGTACAGATTTCTGTACTTAGTATGTTGGCTTGTTCTTTTTTTTTTTTTTTCCTACAGGACTCTGCACCAGAAAGTGTAGTGTTCCACATATTAACAGGGCCCTTCACTACTGGAAAAAAAGTCACCAGAATTTATGAGTTCTCATTATCTGCAGTAGGCAGGTGCTATACGAGGTTACTGACTTACTGAACTCAGCAAGAGCTTAATGCTTAAGTAAAACTGTGGGTCTTTGTCTCAGTTGCCTGATCAGCAAAATGGGAAGTTGTAAAAATGTCAGGTTAGCTGTGAAGTTACTACAAGTAATAAATATTAACCAGGAAAAAATGTGAGGGAAATGGTAGAAGTTCTTTATTTAAGCAAAGATTTTATAACATCTAAATAAACCCTGATTTATTCACTAAATGCTGGAGCTAAGAAAGAAACACTGTTTGGGTGCTTGCTTTGTTGAACAGAGTCCTACCCATGCAGTAAAAATAGCATGTGTTTTTGTAATGAAGACTACCAGAATGCGTATAAGCAAATGACCATCAGCTGTGTTCCATCTTGCCTGTTGTCAGTATTCACAGATAAAGGCACTGCTGATGTTGCAGAACCCTTTTGATTCTAGCAAAATAGTCCAAGTTTGCTAAGAGGTTTTGTGGCTGCTTCTTGTTCTGTGCAGGCGCTTGGATTCGAACGCTCTGCACTGTGACTGTGAAATCCTGTGGCTGGCAGAGCTCTTGAAGACTTACGCGGAGTCGGGTAATGCTCAAGCAGCAGCTACCTGTGAGTATCCGCGCAGGATCCAGGGAAGATCAGTGGCCACGATAACACCAGAAGAACTTAACTGTGGTGGGTTAGCCACTTCCTGATGGCTTCTTTAATGTGTTAAATGTACCTAACCTGGGGAGGGAGGGGGTTGTTTTGCTTTGTTAGAATTTCTTGTTCTGTTCTATTTGATTACACTGACTTCATCTTAGTAGTTTCCAGAAGCCTCCCTGTGTTCTTTCTCAGTTTTCCTCTGCTGCTGACAGAATTGATTGCTTTTACCCCTCAGCCTTGTCTTTAATAAAACAAATGTAGTCATAGAATCATCTGGGTTGGAAGAGGACTCAGAGGTCATCTAGTCCAACCCCCCTATACTGAGCAGGGACATCCCCAGCTAAATCAGGTTGCTCAGAACCTTGTCTAGCCTCACCTTGAATGCCTCCAGGGACAGGGCCTCAACCACAGTCATGTTTGAAATTTCTCCTTGAGGAACCAAATGTGTTTATCTGGAGTTTAGTTTTCTTTTTTGCATTTCCATTTTGATCATAAAAGTATTGTCATCTAGGGTCTTCTGTGTTACCTTAATATTGTTTGGTGCTCATTGTTCCCTTCTATACAAGAGGATGGGAGGAAAAAAGCTGTACAACATTGATCCTGGTTTCACAGATCTTATTGTTAAAACTGTTGTTGATTTTATTGTAAACAGAGTCACGCCACTGGATTTCTCTTTTACTTGACTATACTTATAAGGAGTGCTCTGCACAGACACTGAAATCCTCTGTCACTGAAGGATTAATGGTTAAGCACTTTTATTATAATCCTTTTGTTTGTCTGTATTCCTTCAGCCTAGGACTGGCCCTGTGGGCACCCTGGGGCTCAGCCCTGCACATCTCTTTTTCCAGAATCAAAAAGCAGTTTTCTTCTCAAGCTATGGGCATTTGCCTGCCTAGCCATGTGATGAGGCCAAGCTGTAACACAAATAAATTGCCTTTTTGGTTATGTGTTAGCTATAATTCTGATAATGAAAATCGTGACTGTAAGTGTCTACAAAGTTATTGAGAAAGTAAAAGGGAATTAGAAGCACAAATAATCCACGTGGCATCCTGCCAGCTCTCTGTGCATCCAAGGAGCCTGAATATAGAGACTACAGGAAACAAGCTGGACAAATTATTCTGCAGGAGATAAATTAGGCACTGATAATTATCTAGAGGAAGTTATTTTAAATGGCATTTGTGCTTGCTGCTTTAAAGGTTTTCCTTCATAAGCAAATTGAGCGTCTGTTCAAATAAATAAACCAGAACTTTAGAACCTGATACAATCCACTTCCAGACTGCAAAAAGTCCTAAGGAACAATGGAAGAGGTCAGAAAGCCCACAGTAACTTTTGCGGAGGAAAAAGTGTATTTAATCCTGATTAAGTGTATAAATATTTTAAGTTAAAACATTTGTGAAAAATATTTTTCTACAAAGTATATGGAAAAATTTTTATTTACCATTCTTTAGTAGTTTTAAAACAAGTATGGCTCTTTTTCTTTTTATTGTTGGTACAGAGAGGCCAAGAATTACATCAGAGCCTCAGGATGTGGATGTTACCTCAGGGAATACAGTGTACTTCACTTGTAGAGCTGAAGGCAATCCTAAACCAGAAATTATCTGGCTTCGAAACAAGTAAGTTTAAAAGAGGAAGAGAGAAACTTGATGTAAGTATGTTTGTCTGGTGCATGTGCATTTCTGGATGCATGTCCACACTCATTACGTGCTACTTTGTGGAGTAGTTACAACAGAAACATTATAATTGAAAAAAGTATATGAAGTAAAAATGACCCAGATCTGTCTTCTTAGTAATTCTAAATGCTTAAGAGATTATAACTATTGGCAAGATTTTCAGATGTAGTTACATCTGCCAAGTTGCTTACACCTGTAAAACTAAATCACTGATACATAAGTACCAGGCAATCCAATATGGACATGCTGCACATGCAGTTTGTGGGTTAGATAGTGTTCACTTACATTTTAAGGCAGAGCAAAACCTACTTTTTTGAAGGACTCCAGCTGGATAACGGTTAGGTTTCTGAGGTGGTCTTCACCGACCCCCAGCTGCTCTGAGGCAGCTTTCCTCTGAGGTGTAGCTCCATTCCAGGAGAGAAGAGAAATATCAGTTTCCAGCTCCCCAGACCAGTACAGGGAGGGCAGGCAAGTGCTTATGTCATAGGATTATAGGGGAATTCAGATTAAAGGGGATCTCAGAAGGTCTCCAGTGCAGGTTTCTGTTCAAAGCAGGATCATACCAAGTTGCTTTTTCCAGCTCAGCCTTAAAAGCCTTCAAGAATGGAGTTATAGCAAGCTCTCTGGCCAGCCTGCTCCATTGCTTCTCTTCAGTGCTTAGGGGATGGAGGGAAGGGCCTGTAAATGATGTATATCTTTCAACATTCTAAGAGCTAGCCAGCTGCAGAGTGGCTTCTCAGACTCTGCCCAGAGCCTGGCCCCCACCAGCAGCACCTGGGCACAGCATGGCTGAACCAGCCACATGGCAGCCCATCACCCCCATTAAACTGATGTGGCTTTATGATGGACCACTATGGTTTCCTACTAGTTTAATCAGGCTTTGGCTTAATAATGCTCTTGTACAAATGCAGATCCTGATCTGGAAAAGAAATTCCCTCACATATTATATTAGCAAATTAATCTTTTTAGTTTGTTGGTTCCTGATAATTTGGAAGGATGCAGAGTCCTGGTTCTGCAGCTTTCTGTTGATGCCAGTGGCAGCCCCACGTGCAGCAGGAGTAGAGCATTTATGGAGTATGTCAAGAACAGAGCCTTGAGCTTGGATGGTGTAATTATGTCATTAAAATTTTCTTTGGCTCATGTACTTTTATAATAAACAAAGAAAACATGTATTCAGAATACACATATGAAAGAGTTTTAAGAAGAAATTTGAGCATGGGGTGTGGGGTTATTGACTCTGGCTTGTTTCCTGCCTGCCTGAATGAGAGCAAAGCTCTTTGCAAGGTAGCTGGATGTGGCAAGATTTCGGTGAAAAGCCATCGCCCTGTTGAGCAGATCAACAGTCAGACTAGGTTTTGTACATGGGAGGTGAGATCTCATCCCTCCCCTGTGCTTGCTTTATCATGGAGTGAGGAACAGTTCTTTTATTAAAAACTCCTAACTGTTCTCAGTTAATATCACAGAAAGGCACCCAGGCCATATCCTGAAGACCCGATCTTAACTTATGTTTTAAGCCAGTACAAATTATGATCAGATTCATTAGTGCTCCTTGAGCAATCTAGACAGAGATTGGCACAAAGATGGTTTTATAGCAGCTAACCCCTCTCCTAGTAGAAACAATCTTGAGTGTTGAACTTACATGATGTACTTACAGTGGAAAAACTTTAAATTGATTTGCCAGTTAGAACAGCCTTAAAGGGAAATGAGACCATGTATGCATACTTTGTTCACTCTTTTCCCTGTAAGGTTTTACTCAAAACAGTATTTTGGCTTTTCATTTTGGAGATGTAATACTTGCATAAGCAGAATTGGTTTATTTTTTGTTGTTGGTTGTTTTTTTTTTCCCTCTCCTTCTCTTTAGTAGGAAATGAAATTTCTATTATTTTACTTAAGACAGTAAAACTTCTGTTTTTTCCCCAAGTTATTTTGAGCAATATTTTGGGGGGTTTATTCTTTGGCAGTTTTTTGTGCTTGTAATTTAAAGGTTTAACTCCAGCAGATTCTTTTCTTCACAGTAATGAGCTCAGTATGAAGGAAGATTCCCGTCTAAACTTGCTGGATGATGGCACATTAATGATTCAGAATACTCAAGAAACAGACCAAGGCATTTACCAGTGCATGGCAAAAAATGTGGCTGGAGAAGTGAAAACTCAGGAAGTTACTCTTAGATACTTTGAGTCACCAGGTAAAGAACATCAGGTCTGAATTTTACATTCAGATAGAGAATTGTTTTGATTATGATTGCTAAAAATAAAATGCTTTAGCTCTTTTATGTTCTTGACATGTAAACTTCTTGTTCTTGGGCATCTTAAGAACTAGATAATGAAGTTAAAATATCCCTAGAACAAAAGTGCAAATCAGCCAGTTAATTAATATGCTTATTGTAGTATGCAATTCTGATGATAGTCTTGTAGGCTGTTTGTAGAAGAGTTAAGAGGCTGTTGCATTGTGATGTTGCTTAGTGCAGGAATGTTTTCTCTGGATACCTGAAAACCACAAGCTTCTGAACATGTCACTCATGAAAGCTTTAGCAAATGTTGTGCAGCCATCCTTGCTCAGGAGCTTTTTAGCCTGAATGCCTGTCTAGCCAGGGCATCTTGTTTGCAAGCACTAAATTCCTGTCCAGGACTGTAATAGTTTTAAATTCCAAACTTTGGAGTGAGAAAATTTTGTTTTGAGACTCAGCATCAGGAGAACTTAAAATGTTACTGCAAAGCACACAGGTAGTTGGGAAAAATTGCTAAAATATAGCTTAACCAATTTTTGTGCACTCAAAGGTAATTTTTAGCCAGTTTGTTTTCTGGATCTCAGTGTCTATGCCTCTGAAGAGACATTTATAAAGATCAGGAAATTAGAAGGAAATGTTTGAAAATTGTTTTAGTAGGAGATTAAAAGAAATCTGTGCAATTATATGAGCTTTTATTTTGTATCAATATTTATAAATGTCTGCAGCAAGGTTCAGTTTGCACCAAGATTAGAAGTATGTTGAAACAGAGCTGTTAAAAAAACCCCTATTGCAACATTCAACTACATAAGTGCAATGTGAAGTGAAAGTCCTATTTAGGCATTGCTCTTTTCTCACAGCCCGGCCAAGTTTTGTGATTCACCCACAAAATACCGAAGTGCTGGTTGGAGAGAGTGTTACCTTGGAGTGCAGTGCAACTGGGCACCCTCAGCCACGAATTACCTGGACCAAAGGTGACAGAACCCCTTTACCAAGTGACCCTCGCATCACGATAACTCCATCAGGAGGACTCTACATCCAGAATGTGAAGCAGGAGGACAGCGGCGAGTATACCTGTTTTGCAACTAACAGCATAGATAACATCCATGCAACTGCGTACATCATAGTGCAAGGTGAGTAATGTTAAGCCAGGAGTGACACACTGGAAAATATATTAGGGAGAGTATATTGCTTTAAATTGTGTGGATTTGTCTTTTTCTCTGAATTGTCAGAGTTTAATTAAAACAGACTGGGAGAGGAACTTGTTGAAAGCAGCTGTGCAGAGAAGGACTTGGAGGTCATGATAGATGAAAAGCTGGATATGAGCTAGCCTTGCATACTCACAGCCCAGAAGGCCAACTGTATTCTGGGCTGCATCAGGAGAGGCATGACCAGCAGGTGTAGGTAGCTAATGAGTTCAGTTTTGAAAGCTCTACAAAGCAATTTGTCCATGTGATTTGTTGATTTATTATTTACCAATGGATGATTGTGGTTTGAGGGCTGACCAAATTACTTCTCACACTTATATGCCATGATGTTACTGCAGGAATTGGCCCACAGCCCCCTCTCACTTCTTTCCCTTTGTGTAAAGAAGTAAAGAAGCAGAAGGATGGTTTTGACTACGTTGCATTTTCTTCACAATTTAGTGGAGGATTTTTTGAGAGAAAAAGAAGTTGTTTTTAATCCAGGGAACACTCTGTGATTCTACAAGACTTACTGTACTTCTTATTTTGGATCTATGGCAGTAGATCTCAGAGGCCTTCCCTGACACCAGGGCCAGGTTTGTGAGGCAGATGTTCCTGTTGCACAAGTGGCTGCTCTAACTCTCTGCTGTGTAGTGGTCACAGTGTAAAAGAGTCTCATTAGCATTCTTTTCTCACCAGTATGAGCTATTCTACTCACACAGGAAATGGTAGCTAATTTCAGTTGTGTATTTTTTAGTTGTTTGGGTTTTTTTGGTTTGGTTTGTTTTTAACCAGGTTATGTTCTCTTCTGTAGCTCTACCTCAGTTTACTGTCACTCCTCAAGACAAAACAGTGATTGAGGGACAAACTGTTGACTTTCCCTGTGAAGCTCAAGGTTACCCCCAGCCTGTTATTGCATGGACTAAAGGAGGTAAACATGTTCTGCTTTTACTTTTAAACTACTAGAATTGTTTAGCTATTATTTTGGAATCACTCATGCATAGAAAGAAAGTGCATGTATTGGGATGCCTCAGTCTCTGAAGGAAACAGGCTCTTCTCTTCTCTGCTTTAGTTATTAAAGGCAAGGTGTCCCACAGAAGCTTATCAGGTTATGGCTGTAAAGGCATTAAGCCAAATGCAGCCAGAAGAAACACTGGTGAATGTTTTAACAGTAAGTAAATATTCCAGTTGAATCAAATGAAATAGCTCTAGCAGATAAAATAATTCTTAGGAGATTCTAAATTATGGTAGATAAAGCAGATTTTAAAAAAAACTCTTGATCATTTTGATGCTGATAATGTCTCTGTTTCTTCCTCCACCAAAAATGCTGCAGTCAAATGAAATGTCCAGAAAGGAAGAACAGGGTACATACAATGATGTGCCTTTTATTTCATTTTTATTACATTCCATTTTTTCAGTGCACTGAAAACTGGATTTTTCTATGGATTCCTAGATTGCCTAGGTAGATGAGGTTGTGTCTTACACACACCATAATAATACAAAACCAACAGTCATTCCTGCTGGTGGTGTTCTTACAATGGCTCCTTATTTGGATGCTTTATCATGCTCTTTGAATGAAAATAATTATTTCTGTCAGAAACAGAGAAGAGTTCAGGGTTATGGTTGTGTACATATGTGTGTTTTATTTGCTTTGCATGTTTATCTCCTGAGAATGTTGCAAAGTCTATTTTTAAAAAGACTTTATTTTTTACAGTGTTTTACCAGTTTCAAAACGTACTGGATTTCTCTTTTTGTGATACAAAGGGACTTTGTTCTGCATGGATATAAATAGCAAATGCTGTTGCTCTGTGTTTCAGGAGGCCAGTTGTCTGTTGACAGAAGACACTTAGTTCTATCCTCTGGAACCCTAAGGATCTCCAGGGTTGCTCTGCATGACCAGGGGCAGTATGAATGCCAAGCTGTCAACATTATTGGATCTCAGCGAATTGTCGTGTACCTGACAGTACAACCTAGAGGTCTGTTCTCCATGTGCAGCTTCTGAAAAAAAAAACCCAAAAGGATTTAGGCTTACACTAAAATACATAATACTCTGTTGGATTTTTTTTTCTAAACTGTAAGATTGAGATTTTTGATGGCAAAGTAGTTTGTCTTTGTTTAGAATTAAAAAAGCTTTTGAAATGGAGCTTGAGTAGCACCTGGGTGTTTCTTTGGGACTTTTGCTTCAATTTACAATGATTCTCAGTTGCTGGTTTTGAATTATGAAATGTTTTATTAGCTTTCATAAATTGAGCATGTGGGACAGTGTACCCTGATAGACTTTGTTCAAATTCACTTGGAGACTACATAAGTCTAAACTAAACATGGCTTTTTTTGAGAAAAATTTGTTAGAATGAGGCTATATTTTTTTTCTTGTTTAAAAAACTTGCTGTTCAGGGTACTGCTAAAATTACACATTTCTGACAGTTATTTCTCTTTTTAAATTCTAGGGTTTTTTTAATAAATAATGTGGCTTTTAATAAATAACATATACAGATGCTTATAAGTATGTGTACAGTGTCCTTCCTACAGAACAGTCTATCTTCTGTGAAAAATTTTATCTGATTTGCCCTTTAAAGAGTACTTTCTAAAGAATGCAGATTTACTCTGACCATATTCCTATTCTTGTGAAAATACTTTGTTTTGTGAAAAAACTAGTTTCTTATAAGACACTATGCTGTTAACAGAGTAATGTTATTAACATAGTGTTTTGATGTCCAGAAACAGAACACTTTATTTTACAATATCAGAATGACGTTGACAATGAAAAGTCATTCCTTATACTTAAAATAAGCTGACACAGGAAAACAGAAAAAGCACTCCATTTTTCTTAAGGTTTTCTTCAAGTAAATTCTAAGTAAGCTATTTCTAGGATTAATTAGAATTATTAATATTTGTACTTTAGTTAAGTACTTTGGTGTATAACTAAATTCAAGGAGATGAAACATTTAATTCAAAGCATTTCTTGTTACTGACCGCATTTTAAACAGTATTTTAGTGAGATGGTCTCAGATGTCTTCCAGAGTTTAGATGTTTGTCAATCTGGATTTGAAGGAAATCAGGATTATAAAAGGCATGGGTTTAGGTGCCTGTGTACCCTATGTCCTTAAAACTGAAGGTGATTTTTTTATGCTTTAAGGCCTAGGGCTCATTGGCATCAGGGAGTGTTGAAGCTCTGTGAGTACTTTTAGCATCTCAGCAAGTTGGGCTGGGGGAATCACAGTTGAATGAGTTGTGGGAAGTTTTACTTTTATCTTCTAGGAAATCTCTGTTGATGCTAATTTAGAAAAACCCAAACTTAAAAGAATTGGGAGAAGTTGATGGGATATTAATTCTAGTGACTTTGATCAGATTTTACTAGTCATAGAAACTATTTTCAGAGCTTTTAATTTATGGAACATAAGTGTTTCTGGCAACTACTAAGCCTGTTGTAGTAGAATAAGAGTACTTAAAAATCAACCTGAAGCAGACATCAGGAATTAGGAATGGTATTTCTAAGACAAATTTATAAGCAACTAAAACTTGCGGACCAAATACAGTTATAGATTAAGAAATGTTGAGTTACTAAAAAAATAAACAACACTGAGCTCTTTTTAGATTGTTTTTCACAAGTTCTATTTCAGACCATGTCAATGTTGGGCTTGGTTTTTTTTGTAGTGACTCCTGTATTTGCCAGTGTTCCCAGTGACATGACAGTGGAAGTTGGCACAAATGTGCAGATCCCATGCAGCGCTCAAGGAGAGCCAGAGCCAGTAATTACATGGAATAAGGTACTAGATATTTGTTTGGCTGTTGCAGAAAAGCAGTGGCTTTTCCATCCTTTCCTAACTAGCCGTTTTAAGTACAGATTGTGAAATTATTTCTTGCTCTGGTGTCTGAAAACATTATAAAAGTTCAGTCAGCAAATCTTTAAGATAAAGTATGTATATAGACACTAAACTTGAATTTTAAGTATATTAAAATCTATATATATATGGTTATGCAAATCTTTATACAGAGCACCTAAAATTCATTATGTAGGCCTTCTACGGCCTATGTATTTTAGTGACAGTTCTGTGCAAATA
Organism: Galbula dea; assembly: GCA_013399015.1. Taxonomy (NCBI): domain Eukaryota; kingdom Metazoa; phylum Chordata; class Aves; order Piciformes; family Galbulidae; genus Galbula; species Galbula dea. Next base: position 1,045,256 of record VWZX01007874.1, read on the forward strand.
CACTATTAATGTTCACCATTTCAATTATATTATAGATATAAAGCAATAATAATTGCTGTATTGCTGAGGCTTTTGACACAGTTATGTTGGCACCTCGTCCTGAACATGTTTCAGTAACTCTTCAGTAGCCTCTCTGGGGCTTTGATTTCCATTGGTGTAATAATTGTTGTGTCAAACTATTAGTTAGAATTATTAGCAGAGTTACCAGTGAATTAATGGGTTGCTAATATTGATATTTAGATTTTCTGATTATCATTTTCTCTTCAATTATCAAGCATGGGGAAATGTACTTCAGTGTACCTTAAATAGCTGCTAAGTGCATAACACATGAAAAACTGATACCTATAAAGCTCTTAAGATCTTCTTTAGTTGGTTAGTTTCGACTAAAATCAAATATATACTTTATCAAGAGGTGCTACCTTATTTTTGGGTTTAAAATTCTATGTGATGAGAACCTATAGCTATTAAAATACTTTCATTTATAACAATGAGTACTTTTAAAATAAATAAATACACTGTACATTTTAGAAGTACATGTAATCCCTCCTGTCAACATTTATCTAAACCTATTTGACTATTACCTTGGCATACACAATGGAAATATAAAAAGTAAAAGAGAAAATGAAAACAAAATAATCAAGTTTGAAAAACAAAGACTGTTTAGAAGAACTAAACACTTATATCTTGTGCTTTGCTGCAGGATGGAGTACAGGTAACTGAGAGTGGAAAATTTCATGTTAGTCCAGAGGGATTTCTTACCATTCGTGATGTTGGAACAGCTGATGAAGGTCGCTACGAATGCGTTGCCCGGAATACCATAGGATACTCCTCTGTTAGTATGGTTCTTAGTGTTAACGGTAAGGTGTATGAGTCAGATGTATCAGTTACTTTGTTAGCTTTATTCTAATTGTTTTATTTGTAAGATGTAAAAAAGCTAATCAAATCTTAGGTTCTTTTATATTCATATTTTTCTCCCAGAATATCTTTTCTTCCTTCATTTAATTCACATCTGTACATATGTGAGTAAGATGGGAATATGTCAGCCAAAATGTCTCTAGGAGTTAAGCTTCAAAACAAACAATGTTTTGGGCTCCAGTTAGTCATGGTACTTTCCTCTTGAGATATTATTTGGACCCATTAGAATGTGCTAGTTGAATAAACAGTCTAACCTTTAGAGATTGACAAAAAGTCTTGTGTCATCTTTAGAGGGACACTTACAGCACTTGGTTGAAAATTAGGCTGCAACTGTTGCGAAAGAATTCAGGAAAGTTGTAATGATTTTAAGAAACTAGAGGAGAAAACATAAAGCAAAGGAGAATATTTGAGCTTATTCTAATTATTTGAAAGCAATAATGGCAAATAGTAGTTAATACATAATAACTGATAATAAAGCAGCCAAAGAGGCTAAGGAAATATCTTTGTTACACAGATTGACCCTAGTGATTTTCTGACTTACTAAAACTTCTGATATTTCACACTCATTTTGATGGCAAATTTTAAAGAAAATGTGATTTATTTTTTTTTTTTACTTTCAATAGAAAATATAACACAGTATTTTTAGAACATTCAAAAATAACTATTGAGCAGTGATTTATTTAACACATTTATTTATTTATTTAACATACTGGATATTGTTTCCCAATGTTATGTCTGTATTTTGTTTACTGAATTCATAAATATATCTCAGGCACCTGGTGTGATTCTTGGGGTGTCCTCCATGTGTTTAAGAGCTGGCCTCGATGATCCTAGTGGGTCCCTTCCAGCTCAGACAATACTGTAATACTATGATGAATAAAAGAAAGCAAATAGAATATCTGGTTTTGCTGGCCTTGTTTGATAGTATTTCAAAGATGCTTTTGTTTTTTCTTTTGCTCTATCATACTGTCCTTTTCTGGTTTGAAAAAGTCTCTGGATTAAGTGTAAGGCAGGAGCTGTGTGGATTATGTTTTTATTGCTTAAAAATGTTGCCATTCCACAGCCTGTACACACTCCCCACCAAAACCCTCCACACCACAGCTTTATCTTTTAGCATTTATCAGTCTAAAAAGAGAAGCCCTGGCAGCAAATAGGCTAAACTTAAATAAAGTACAGTGTAGTTAACACATGTAAAGATTTATGATTTAGCCCACATGCACCATTAATCAGAAAGCTAGCTCTGCAAAATACGTATCTCACGTGAACACTGAGATTGCATCTATCGTAGGCAGTTCTAGGGAAGGCAACCAGCAACCAGATTTTACAGTCTGCAATGTTTTGGTGTTAAGATAGTTCATGGCACACAAGCACTCTCTGAAACAAGAAAAATGAGGGTAGAAAACCTGTAAGTGATATTTCTCCTTAAAATAAGTATCTTATCTGATAATGTTTCTGTATGGTTGCTATGAAAATGAAGCTGTCAAACAAAGAGGACAGTTGGTAATTAGGACAGATCAAGGACTCTTGCCGTTAGGCACTGTGGAAAGAATCAGCTCATTTTGGATGCTAGGAATATGTTGTCAGCAGCCCAAAGCAGCTGGCCTTAGGGCAGAGAAAGTGGCTTCAGCTACAGCTACTGAGTGCCAGGGACTGTTTTATTTGATGGTATAGATGGTTAAGTTTGATTACACAAGTCTAGACTCAGGCTGTGTCTATATGAGTTTCAAAGCTGGCAGTTATGAAGGAATAATGAAATATTGCCTAGAAAAGAAAAAACAAAGTCATAAAAAGCTTGCAAACAACAGTTTTTATGTCAGCTGATTTTCTACATCTGCTGATTTCATTCCAGTGTATTTGCTTTGGACTTTTTCCCTACTTTACCCTTCCTCCTTTGTGACTTTTCCATACTCTGTAAATTGTTAGCTGTTACCCCTGGATCTGAAAGTTCTTGGTTTAGACTGAAAGGAGGGTTATTACCCTTAGGTACATTGTACAAATATACAGCTGTGAGGGCTGTATCAAAAGGCAAATGAATGGGCCTGTGAATTAGTGAGTTTCCAGTATTATGCAGAGTCATTAAATAGCTTTCAAGCATGTGATTTGGAACATAGTCTTAAAAAAGGCTAGATAATTGAAAAGCAGAAAACAAAGTAGTCATAAAAATAAATAAATTATAGTCCTTTAATGTTTGTTGCTTAACAGACTAAGCTCAGGAGATGAGCAATGTTAATGTACTGTAGCTACTTGGGAATATATAAAATCTGTGGTTTTGTTTTTTTCATTTTGTGGTTTTCAGTTTTGTTTTTTTTTTGGTGGGGTTTGTGTTTTATTAACTTTTTTGAGAAAACTCTTTGAATTTATGTGATGTCTGTTCTGAAAGGCAAACTAAGTCTGTCACTTCTACCACATTCCTGTAAACCCTTCAAATTCTGACATTGAATCAGTACTAATTCATTACTAATTGAAATCAAAGGGAATACCTTAATTTTTTTCAGTGGATATTGGTCAGGCTGTTGATATCAACACCACACCATAAAAAAACCCCTTAATAATAATTAATTTGGGGGGTTATTTTTATTTGACATTGTAGGACTAATTAACAGACAGTTCACAGAATCACAGAACATTAGGAGCTGGAAGGGACCTCGAAAGATCATCTAGTCCAACCCCCCTGCCACAGCAGGATTCCCTAGACCAGGTCACACAGAAGCATGTCCAGACGGGTTTTGAATATCTCCATAGAAGGAGATTCCACAGCCTCTCTGGGCAGTCTGTGCCAGGGCTCTGGCACCTCAACTGGGAAAACATTTCTACGTGTATTCACATGGAATCTCCTATGCTTCAGCTTACAGCCATTGCCCCTTGACCTGTCACTGGGCTTCACTGAGAAGAGCCTGACCCCATCCTCCTGGCATGCACCCTTCACATATTTAAAAGCAGAGATGAGGTCACTCTTTGGTCTCCTCTCCTCTAAGCTAAAGAGACCCAGCTCCCTCAGGCTTTCCTCAGAAGGAAGATGTTCCAGCCCCTTAAACATTATATGAATTTATCTTTTGTTTTAGAATTATAAGCAAGTTGACATTTAAAACTTACATGAAGTTCTGTTTTAAATGAATTTTGCTCTGCTGTAGTACACTTTGATAGAATTTTGAAATGGTTAAGAATTTTGTATTTGGACAAACTGATGCTTAAAGAACAGGGTTTTACTTTGTACAACTGAAATGATGTCGTGTCTAGACTCTATTTTATAGAAGTATCTTTTTGTGTGTGGCCCTTTTTGCAATAACATGTGAATTCCTCTTTCTGTAGTCCCTAATGTCAGCCGAAATGGAGATCCTTTTGTACAAACATCAATTGTAGAAGCCATTGCGACTGTTGACAGAGCAATAAATTCAACGCGCACACATCTGTTTGACAGGTAGCCCTTTTTGGTTTTCTTTATTGGGAAGTCAAAATTAATAATGGAAAGAATGGAAGAGTTATTAAGCAAGAAGCCTTTTTGTTATTTAAATGACATTGTTAACATCTCGTTAATCCTGGGAATGCTAACAGTTTAACACTAAGGATTCCTATTGTTTAAACACTCCTGCTGAAATCTCTATTCACTGCAGCAGTATTTCTGTGTTAAAAGGCTACTAAATGTTTTATTGCTACTAAATTTTTAATGTTTTATTATTTTATTAATTACTTTTTTTTTGTTTGCCTTCCCTTTTGAGATGGGTACCCAAGGTATGTACTAATCCTGTTGCTGAATGTTTATGTGGTTTGTGTAGTGTTGTTATTTTGTAACTTCTGTGTACACTTACTGTTTTTTCCAAATTATCTGTCAGTCGTCCACGTTCTCCAAATGATTTGCTAGCCTTATTTCGATACCCAAGGGATCCATACACTGTTGAACAAGCAAGAGCTGGGGAAATATTTGAAAGGACATTACAGCTTATTCAAGATCATGTACAAGATGGTCTAATGGTTGACCTGAATGGAACAAGTCAGTACTGTTTCCTTACTTTTCTATGCTGAATTGTATTTACCTTCCTAAGTCATTATACTTCAAGAGACATTTATTTTCTGAGTCTGGTCCCAATTGCAGAACCATTACTTTGAAATCAAGTAATGATTTGACTTTGCAAAAGTTTACCAAATGTATGTGCTTGCCCACTTCACTCTTGCACATTGCTCAGTTTGTTTCAGCTCTCTGCGTAGGGTGTTTCTATTTTTCCTCACATTGACATATTAAAGAAAAGATCATGTTCAGGTTCTTCTACTGGTCAAATTTAGTATAATGGAAGTGCATAATGCATTCTGTTTGTTAACTCCCTGTGTGTTTATTCATTAGGATGATTGTTTCTTAGCAGAACAGATTTTTCTGTTGTGTTTTTATGTTAAAAATAATCAGTATTTTGTTCATGTTTCTTTAAGTAAAACCATTTAGTGTCAATGTGTCTTGGCAATGAGAAAAGGTGACAGAGCAAGAAGGATTTGTATACTTTACAAACCAAGGTTTCTGCATGTACCATAATAGTAATCAAAGAATTATTGGCCACACATTCTTTAAGTGCATGTCAAACTAAGCTAATTGTTTCCTTTAATACTGCTCTGATGCAATGAGAAATACAGCTTTTACTTCTTTTTATGAAAAGCAGAAAAAATGAGAGGTTTAATATTTCTGCTTTTTAGTTGTTGAAATCCAAGTTCAAATTCATAAAGTCCAGCTGAGGCATATACAACAAATTGATGTAGTTATGTGTGTGGAGAGGCTTGAGACACAGGACTGAAGCATTTGGAAATAATGATAGAGTTTTAGAAGAGAGTTTGAGACTTGAGACCTTGCCAAAAGCCACACTGAAAATCTGGAGGAAATATTTTTACTTCTTATATTATTTTTGATGTTTATAATTGAGTATTTATTGTAACTTCCAAAAACTTTAACTCTGACCATGAACTAGGCAAATATTTAGAAGACCAAAACCTGCAGGCTTTGTGGAGCACTCTAACATTTGCTGGTAAAAGAAGCTTGTTACTCATTATGAGAGCTGAGTAAATAATTTCTGATTAACAGTTTACCACAAATGTTTTTAGAAATTCTCTGAAGGGTTGTGTTTTATGAGAGCAACCCATTTAATTTAGTTCTCTGATTAGATGCACATGCAAACATCTTATATGTAATACTAGGAATATATGAAATCTGATGTGTGAGGATTGCTTGACTCTTTTTCACTAGGATTTGTAGTAGTGAAATTCAGTCAGTTTTTCAAAAATTGACATTAAAGCATACAAGTACAGATTAATGAACACCAAATCAGGCACTATTCTGTGATACTGGAAATTCTGTTCATAACCACAGCTTGCTTCTTAGCCCTACAAAATCTGTTGAAACCTGGCTTTTAGGGAAACTTGAATAGTAAAAGAAATCTATTTTCATTTAAATAGCCTAATGCTCAGTTTTTAATACTCTGAAGGTGTTATTTAGCACTTTTGCATTGGGAGCAGTTGAGAAACTTGACAATTTCCCAGTCAGAGACTTGTCATGTAAAATCTTCAAATATTCCCAAGAAAGACTATGGAGCCAAACTCTCCTCTCTTGTGCCAGACTGTATAGCAAGGAGAATGGCCACAAATTGCTACTTGGAAGGTTTAGTTTGGATGTTAGGAATCCCTTTCTCACCAGGAGGCCAGTGCAGCAGTGGAACAGCTTATCTAGACAGGCTGAGGAGTCTCAGTCTTTGGAGGTTTTCAAGCCTGGTAGAGAGGAATATAGCTGAGCTCATCCAGTACTGGAGATAGAGGAGCTTGGTCTGGGTAAGGGGTCCCTTCTAAGCAGTATTTCTATGACTCTATGAAACATCTTCCTTGCAGTTTAAAAAAAACCCCATGGGTCTCTAATGCTTTTGCTTTGACTTGTAAACCACTTGGAGCATGTGTAACCTGATGCTGAGAAAATGTAGATGCCCTGACTGAGCACAGGTCCTGTCCCAGCTGAGCAGCTATGAGCAATCTAGTCCAGAGGGACTTTAGGAGGTTTGTTCAAAATTCCCTGCATTGTAGAAATTGGCCTAGAGCCAATGTGTCTATCACACATTTATGTGTTGCATGTAGATGAAGGTCAATGTCTTTGCAAACATGATGGCACTGAGCTCAGGACTAAAAGGAAAATTTCCTGACTGTGAGTGCAATTAGCCTGTGCTGACCTCTTGCAAAACTGCAGAAAAAAACTTGCAAAACTTCAGTTTATATTCTTGAGTGATTACCATCATGATGGGAACCCCATGAACCTGTGGCAACACAGTACCACTATATACTCGCTCCTTTCCCTTTCTCCTTCTGCCTTTATTCTGCATGTTCAGTTTTACTCCTGAGTGCAAGATTTTCTGATCAAGAACCATGGTGGGGTATGATGGTTCCTAGCTGGCTAAAAGTACATATGCACTGCCAAATAGTCTACCTCCTGGGCTCTCTCCTGGGTCCTAGACCCTTGATTATCCACATCATGCTTTGGATCAACTGGGCTCATTTGAAGTGAATCTTCCAGTTGTCCCCATTTACTGTGCTGTGGTGTGAGTTGTGGTATGGTCTTGAACAGTGTGAATTCTTTTCAGATTAAGTGAAAAATGTGGTCCAGGGCCACATTCAGTCCAGGAGAACAAAGTAAAGCTTTTCTGAAGGAAACCTGCTCCTACTGCATAATGGACACAGTAAGGCTGTCTTTCTCAGCCTCAAAAATTTCACTCTCCAGACACATTTCTGTTGGTCTGCACAAATTTATGATGTAGAATCAGAGAATCATAGAATATCCTGAGTTGGAAGGGACCCACAAGCATCATCAAGTCCAACTCCTATTTAGGCACAGGACACCCCAAGTCACACTATGTGCCTAAGTGTATTGTCCAAGTGCTTCTTAAACTCCATGAGAGTTGGTGCCATAGACGTAGCCCAAGTTAATTGCTTCTTTTCTGAAATGAAGCCTAAATGTTTCTAAGAAAAAAAAAATCTCTTTTAGAATAACTCCTAATAAGCAGCATGGACAAGGTGCAGCCTGACTGTTCTGCTGTTTGTAGTCATCCAGCACTCTACTAGGAGGCCTTATGGTCTTCAGTCCTTCCATATGCCATCATACCAGAGCAGAGATCATGCAACACATAGTCTTTGTTTGAAGTTATAAAAACAGAATTATAATGAATGATGGTATGTATTTGGTAGATGTTATTTTTCTATGAAGTGAGAAAAAATGCAGGAAAGCGATAAGTATGTTGTAGTCCCTGAGGGGAATGGTGTGCATGGCAGAGGAAAACTGTGCCAAGTGTTATGCAAACACCAGTTTTCTTTAAAAGCTAGTCCTGGGTAATGTGAACATTAGTTACCCCATACCACTTGTCCCAGAGATCACTCCTCTGTCTAGCTATATTGCCCATGTTTATTTTCCTTTGTGGGTTTTGTAGATTTTTTTTCTTAACAATCTGCAGTTTTCATTGTAATAAAGCAAAACAAAATAGTAATGGGCAGTGAATTATCAAGTCTCAAAAGATAAAGTCTTAAAATCCATGTAAATGTGACTGGCATTTTTTAAAATGCTTTTACTAACATGAGGAAAATTTCCCATTTGTCTCAATATGAGGCTTTTATTTTTGAAAATGTCTCTGCTTTTTTAAGTGACCAAATAAGTAATGAGCTGCTTTTGTCACATGTTGTGAAAGTTGTACTTTAATTGGCATTTACAAAGTTCTCTCTTGACCTAATAGTACTTGTTGTTCAAATGACCTAATGCTCTAATGTGCATATGTGATGGTTGTTATTCTTTTTAAACAATAGGGATATTTAATCTGGGAAGAAACACAATATAATAAAATCATTTTCAAATATGTTTGTGATCTGTGGGGGCCATGAGTCTGTGAAGTCTTTGATTTTCTCTCTGTCTCTCTTCTGGTTTCAGGTTATCACTATAATGACCTGGTATCCCCACAGTACTTGAATCTGATAGCTAATCTCTCAGGCTGTACAGCCCATCGACGGGTGAACAACTGCTCCGATATGTGCTTCCACCAAAAGTACAGGACACACGATGGAACATGCAACAACCTGCAGCATCCCATGTGGGGTGCTTCGCTGACAGCCTTTGAACGCCTGTTGAAGTCAGTCTATGAAAATGGATTTAATTTGCCTCGGGGAATCGAACCCAAGAGGCTCTCTAATGGCTACGCACTCCCAATGCCTCGCTTGGTTTCGACCACTCTGATTGGAACGGAAACAATAACTCCTGATGACCAGTACACTCATATGCTTATGCAGTGGGGTCAGTTTCTTGACCATGACCTTGACCTTACTGTAGCTGCCCTAAGTGAGGCCAGGTTTTCAGATGGTCAGCACTGCAGTTCAGTTTGTACAAATGATCCTCCCTGCTTTTCTATCATGATCCCACCAAATGATCCCAGAGTTCGAAACGGTGCACGCTGCATGTTTTTCGTACGCTCCAGTCCAGTTTGTGGAAGCGGCATGACATCTCTCCTGATGAATTCTGTGTACCCACGAGAACAGATCAACCAGCTGACTTCATATATTGATGCATCCAATGTCTATGGCAGTTCGGACCACGAAGCGCTAGAAATCAGAGACTTGGCAAGTCAAAGGGGTCTTCTAAGACAGGGCATCGTACAGAGATCTGGCAAGCCCCTTCTTCCATTTGCTACTGGCCCACCAACAGAATGTATGAGAGATGAAAACGAGAGTCCAATTCCCTGCTTTTTAGCTGGTGATCAGCGTTCTAATGAACAGCTGGGTCTTACCAGCATCCACACATTGTGGTTTAGAGAACACAACAGAATTGCCACAGAGCTACTGAAACTCAATCCACACTGGGATGGTGACACAATCTATCATGAAACACGCAAAATTGTTGGGGCAGAAATGCAACACATAACATTTAGCCACTGGCTACCTAAGATCTTTGGAGAGGTAGGCATGAAGATGCTTGGCGAATATAAGGGTTATGATCCCAGTGTTAATTCTGGCATAACTAATGAGTTTGCAACTGCCGCTTTTAGGTTTGGTCACACACTCATTAATCCTTTTCTGTATCGACTGGATGAAAACTTTGAACCTATTCCACAAGGCCATCTACCTCTTCATAAGGCATTCTTCTCTCCATTTCGGATTGTAAATGAAGGAGGCATTGATCCACTTCTAAGGGGATTGTTTGGTGTTGCTGGTAAGATGCGTGTCCCATCACAATTACTCAATACAGAATTAACAGAAAGACTCTTCTCCATGGCACGTACTGTGGCTTTAGATCTGGCAGCTATGAATATTCAGAGAGGCAGAGATCATGGAATTCCTCCCTACCATGATTTTAGAGTTTACTGTAATCTTTCTTCAGCTCAGACTTTTGAAGATCTGAAAAATGAAATTAAGAATCCTGAAATCAGGGAGAAACTTAGCAGGTGAGCCTGAGGTGAAGAAAAACAATCAATTATCTATATGTGCATGCAAAATTAGTAGTCTTATTTAGGTGAAAATATTTGTTTAAAAAGGGGTACAAGGATTGTTTTAGAAATTTCCATCTGTACCAGGAAATAGATGTGGAAAATTCCCACATGCAGATAATCTTTCCAGTTCCACATCTCTGTGAACAATAAGAAGTTATATATACTCTATATGCTCATGAAATTATTCATTTGGAATGTCTGGTTTTATAAGTGCTGCTACATATGCATGTTATTTCAATTTAAGTTCATATTTAATGCAAGTCTCATGCAAGTATTTACATGCTCAGTTCGTTCCATTCTGTACACTAAACCAAATGAGAATATTGTTCACTGTATTTTCGTGTGGACATACTCCACTACCAGTAATCTGTTCTTCTTTAGAGCTTCAGTGTTGAAAAATAAGCCTTCAGCTACATGTCACCCCTAGCTTGCCCACACAAAATCAGAGAATTAGCCATGGTGAAGGAAAAAGTGTACAGATGGGCAGGAAAGAGAAGAAATCAGAAGAAAGCTACTAAGAGAAAAGAAATTACAGGGTAGACTTGCAAAGCCCCGTGCTGTTACTCACATATACAACCTGTGTTGCAGGATTTATTGCATATACACCCACAAAAGATGTAGCACTATCACTGTCGTTTTTACTGTGAGTTGTTCATTTCTCTTGCCCTTAGTTTTACCACTTACTGGTTATTTTGTATATGCTAAAAGTTTGATATTCAATATTTGTGGTTTTCTATTTACAGGTTGTATGGTTCCCCACTGAACATAGACCTGTTTCCTGCTTTAATGGTAGAAGACTTAGTTCCAGGGAGCCGACTGGGGCCGACTCTGATGTGTCTGCTAAGCACACAGTTCAGGCGTATTCGGGATGGAGACAGGTAAGTTGAAATACCATAGAAACCAACATTAACTCGAAATTGAGGATGCTTCATAACAGTTACAATGTCTTCTTTCCAAATCAAACTGCATTTTATTTTCATTTATGGTTTTAATGTATAATTGAAGCCTCTACCTTAAAAGACCCCGAAACTTGGTAGGCCAGTGCCATTTTAGATGTCCAAAGATACCCAAGACATTGAAATGGGCCTGGAACAGATGTCAAAGGATTTGTTGAAGCATTCACCCCTTTCAGAGTGTCAACGTGACATGAAGTAAGGCTGAAGTGAAGTCAAGCACTTAGATTTTCATATGTGAATCACTCCCTCCGATCCAATTTAAAGTTGAGAACAGGATTTATGGAAAAATTAATTTCATTCTGAATATAATATTGCAGTCTCTCTGGAAAACTGCATGTTTTGTCTTTTCACTAGCAAACTTGTTTTTTTTTTCTGTGAGATTACAGGTTATGGTATGAGAACCCAGGTGTGTTCACACCTGCTCAGCTCACTCAGATCAAGCAGACATCTCTTGCCAGAGTTTTGTGTGACAATGGTGACAACATAACCAGAGTACAACATGATGTCTTTAAGGTAGCTGAATTCCCACATGGATATAGCAGCTGTGAAGATATTCCTAAACTGGACCTCAGGATGTGGCAGGATTGCTGTGAAGGTCTGTATACAGATGGATTTGGGTGTATTAATGTGTGCTTTGTTTACTGTTCATTTTATTTTCAGAAGGTACTTGGCAGTTTTTCAGTTTTTATTGAAATGCTACAAACTCAAATCTGGAGCAGAAACCTTGTTAAGTGAGTGATCATTCCCCATGTGTATCAAATAGACATATTCTAAACTTAGCACAGAATTGAGGATTGTGTGGCCTAGGTAACTTTTCCTGTTTTCTTCCTTTTGTGGATAAATAATCTTGTTCTTCTCCTTCAAATATTAGGACAGTGGGGTGATTTCTTTTTCTTCAGAAAAGAACTTTTTGCCTCCAGAAACAGGGTTTACTGTCCTGGTAAAAAAAAAGAACTGGTTCTTTTCAGTGATTTTACTTTTCAGCTATGGCTTTTCTAAGAGAAAATCAATTATCACTCTTCAAATGCTTTGCCATAAGTAAATAAATGATTAAAAATAAATATTACTAGTTCAGAATATGTTCACTTTGCCATGGTCCATGAAGCTTGACAGACAGTTTCACAAATATATTAATTATATTGATCTGGAAAAATGGTAAAGCTGTTCTGAGACATTATGTGTTGATTCTTTAAATGTTATGTTATCACTGAGCCTTCTAAAGCAGATGTTATCTTTGGAAAGTCTTTAGAGTATGCAGCTGTTCTACAGCCCAGCTTCTATTTTCATTCAAGAATATTGCTACCAGAGAGTACTACTGGATGCAGTAAAGTTAGACAACTGCCAAGCAAAAGAAAGATGTTTTTTCTTAACTAATTTAATATAGTCCAGAGTTTCTGTGTGCTTACAAATTTTACTGAGAAAATCAGTAAGTTCATTTATATTTTGACCCAACCAGGAATATTTTTTCTTTTTCAGGTATCCATGGTCAGTAAAATACAGTTCTAATTCATAAACTTAAAATAAGGAGACTTAATCTAAGACATTGGTTTGTCTTTGCTACAGGGGTTCTCATGCCAGTAGTTGCCATCCCTAATGAAAAGCAGCAGAGAAGCAATAAGCTGTCATTCATTGTGTTTAAACCCAAACTCTTGAATGAGTCCCCAGATCTAAGACGCCAGCCTGTCAAAGACCCACTGCAGGCAGTAGAGAAAGAGATGCTTCTAGAGGGCTATTGAGGCTGCATTCTCTTCCTGCATCAATGTTCATTGACTGTAAAAGAAAGATGGGTAGGAAAGTGTCCTAATGGAGACATCATGGTGATTTTTGCAAAACAAAGCAATTGGAAAATTGCAGGAATCTTAACTGCCTTTCTAAGACACTGATACCTTCATAGTCTTAACAAGGAGATCAGTTCTTAGCATCCTTACTTTTCAAATGTCCAAATTTCTGAAGATGTGAATATGGCTTCCACATGCAAATGGCTTATCTTGACACTTGCAGGATAACAATACCTAGCTTCTGGAAGAAAATGTTGTTCATAGAGAAAAAGAATTCTTAGGTAGCTTTTAAATGATTGGATTGAGGAAAATTTAGGTAGGCTGAACAAACCAGAATTTTAGGCTCATTTTTCTCATTTACTACTACTGAGATAAACTTCTTGTCTCGGGCTTTATGCAGGCTAGTGCATTCTGTCCTACACCTCTTCCTTATACCTGAAACAGCAAAAAAGAGTAAAAGCTGTTCATCTGGCAATTTGATATATTTGAGTCTTAAAAACTGCAGAAATGTCAGCCCTGTGTACTTGAAGCTGCCACTGAACATATGGTTCTAATATTTACGAGTCTAAGGTGATAAAGCCTTCCCAGGATTTCAGACCTTTGTTTCTGAAAAAACAATGGGCCATTGTCTTATTGGACCAAAAAAAAATGTTTCTGTATTCTGTGAGATTACCTTAGCAGTTCTTACTCAAAAGAGGGTACCAGAAACCTTGCACTAACTGCTTCCAAGAAAAAATAAAATCTCTGTGACAGTCAAGAAAACTTTAAGCAACAGATTGTTTTAAGAAGAAAATTCCTCTGACCAAAACTAGTTCTTTCTTCAGTTGCCTTTCAGAGTGTGACCCATTTTCTCACCATACTAAATATAGAAGTATCTAAGGGGGATCAAAAATGCCTTCATGCCAGTCATCCTTCAGACACAATGGTTTGTTCCCGACTGGAAAACTTTTGTAAGAAATGGTAGAACACACAAGAAGAAAGAACAATATGTTGGCAGTAAATACCATCTAGGCCTTTGGTGGGGCTTTTGTAACGGGAGGAAGGTAATAAATTTACTCAAGAATGGGACAAGCTGCAAGGAAAGAATAGGGAAGGAAAATTGTGGATAAATTATTTTCAAGAACAATCTGTAGGTATGGGGTTTGAACTGAAAATCAATTTGTTTTTTCTTTTTTTTTTGTCAGTCTTTTTTTCCCCCCTGTCCTAATTGATATAAAGCCATTGACAAACTAAGGGTTTTTTTCCCCAAGTGGGAAATAGTACTAGTCTAATTTAAGGAAAAGGCCAATACAATAAAAGCAGTCCAAGATACTTATTTTCACAAAGCAAATTTATATTTGTTTCTCAAGCTGCTCAGTTTGACAGGGTTTTGAGGCTCATTTATTGACTGGAAACTTGAGTGATATTTTGTGTTGTGTTTGATCTAGCTACTACTAAATTCCAGAAAAATACTTCATAAAATGTTAGTGGCTTTCTGAATAAGCTTGTTCAGTGCAAATTAAGAGAAACATTGGGAGAAATTACTTCTTCCCCTGTTCAGTTGCTTTCATGGATTGTTGTGCTAATAGCAGACTTAGCTGGGATATGTCTATGGGATTCTACATTTCAGTTTGTCCTTCTATTTTCTTAGCAGACTGGTTGCTCCTAACAGTTGAACATGCTGTTGGATCCTGCTGTAGCTTAGCCCATTATAACTTTTTGTTTAAAGCTTCTATGAACAGAAATGAGAAGACTTTTATTTTCTCATTGTCTTCTCCAAAGTGCTGTTTCATTTTTGTTTTGTTTTCCTCTTCTTTTTAAATGGGACTCCTTCCAAATACTCAGTGTTTGGAAAGCTAAATAAAGTGAACTGAAGGAAAGACATACTTTATCCTGTAAAGACATCCAGGAGATTATTTCTGTCATGGTTATTCTCAGGCTTGAGATTTTCACTACAGTGGAAAGTGTCTTGCGGTCTAAGTAACTAGTGACACCTTCAAATCCACAAATTTGGAAATACAGCTGGTCAACCAAAATCTATCTTCAAATGTTCTCCAGGAGTTAAAAGATCCTTTTTCACATGCCAAAAATAACAAATAGAAACACAGAAATATCATCACAGTTGGAAAGGACCTTCAAGACCATCAAGTCCAACTGGTAGCCTTACACTACTGTTATCCCTAAATCATCTCCCTAAGTGCCACATCTACTTGTTTTTTGAAAACCTCCAGGGATGATGACTCCACCACCTCCCTGGGCAGCCTATTCCAATACTTCACCACTCTTTTGGTGAAGAAATTTTTTCTAATATCTAATCTAAACCTGCCCTGGCACAACTTGAACATTCCCTCTAGTCCTATTGCTAGTCACAATGGAGAAGAGGCCAACACTCACCTCTCTACAACCTCCTTTCAGGTAGCTGAAGAGATCAATAAGGTCTCCCCTCAGCCTCCTCTTCTCCAGGCTAAACAACCCCAGCTCCCTAAGCCTCTCCTCATAAGACCTGTTCTCCAGACCCCTGATCAGCCTAGTTGCCCTTCTCTGCACCCTCTCCAGCACCTCGATGACCTCCCTATACTGCAGTGCCCAAAACTGCACACAGTACTCGAGGTGTGGCCTCACCAATGCCGAGTACAGTGGCAAGATCACCTCCCTGCTCCTACTGGTCACACTATTCCTGATGCAAGCCAGGATGCCATTGGCCTTCTTAGCCACCTGGGCACACTGCTGGCTCATGTTCAGCAGGTTGTCAATCAGCACCCCCAGGTCCTTCTCTGCTGGGTAGCTCTCCAGCCGCACCTCCTCGAGCCTGTAGTGCTGCTGGGGGTTGTTGTGACCAAAATGCATAATAATGCCTGGAATAGATGAGGAAGCAACAGGCTTTTTTTCTGTCATTGTTTTCCTCCATATGTAACTAACCCATTCTAAAAGTAATTAAAAGTCAAAAGAGTGGAAATTTTAGAATTGAAAAGAATTGTTAAAATAGCACTGATACATTTGTGAAAACAATCTGTGTTCCTTTGTTTCATACCAAAAAAATGGTCTGTGAATAATCAAATTCTCTGCATCCAGCTGGCTTAAATGTTTCACTGAGTCATGTTCTGCAGTCATTATACAGACTCCAGAGGGATCAGACTGAATGTATAAATTGCCTTTGCCAATTCAGAAGATACTGTAAAACCATATTAATACTATAACTACTGAATGATGCTGTAGTTTTTAATGTGTCATTTGTTGTCTCATTTCAGACTGTAGAACTAGAGGACAGTTTAATGCTTTTTCATATCACTTTCGGGGAAGACGTTCTCTTGAGTACAGCTTTCAGGAGGACAAGCCAATGAGGAAAATTAAAATGTCCAAAACAGTAAGGTGAGAGATTTATTTGTTTTCAAAATGGAATGAAACTGAATGATTTCTTTAATTTCTTTTTACAGTGTCTGTGTTCTTAAGTTTATGACTGATGTATTTCATTATGACATTTCTGTATATCTGCTAATGGTAAAACATGATTTCACTGCCAATTCATTCTTTGGGTATCCCTTAGCTCTGGAGAAGACATAATAACAAAATAGGAATGCATGTATGGATTCAAGGATCTTAATGTAATTAGTGACTTTAAAAACAAGAATAACAGTAAATATTAAGACGTTTTCTTGAGTGGTGCCAAATAATTTATTATTAGTTACAAACAGTTCCTTTGGTAGCTGTTTCCTATCCATAGATTAACGCAATTTTTTGTTGTACATCTCTTATCAGATATCAGCTAAAAAGTGCTACAGAAGAAAGACCTAGATTTTGTGTATGATAATCAGTATTGATTTCAAATATTAGTTAAATAAGGACACAGGAATGTGTTCATATGTAAAAGTACTTCTCATTTATTTATGAAAACCATGAAAAGTCATGTTAAGTAAGAGGGAGAAACTAAGAATCTGAATGTGAAATTTGAATTTCATGTTTGGATGTAACATTTCTTAAGACTCTCTCACTTTTATCTGCCTTCATACTGGAGGCTCAAGAGGTTTCCCAGTGAATTCAGGATGATGCTGTAGAATGCCACTGGTGATAAATTTGTGTGTTCCCCTTCAGGAAATACATACATTATTTTTCTAAGTAGAAGAAATTTCCTATTAGGAGTGATATTAACAGCAATCCACAGCTCACCAGAATTGAGTGTCTTCAGCACCAGTGGGTCTTGTGTGCTGTTGTGGTTCATACAGTTCCTACATTTGTTGATTGCTCTTCTTTTACATTTTTGCTAAGTGTTTTAAAATATCTGACCAAATAAAAACATGTCAGATGAATATCCTGACCTGACATTCATTTGTTGCAGTTCTGTGAAACAGAGTAAATATTTTCGTAATGCCACATCAGCATCTAATGAAAACACAAACATACCTGCAGCCAATGACTTCAAAGAATTTGTTTTGGAAATGCAGAAAACTATTTCAAGCCTCAGAAACCAGGTAAGGTGCTAGAATGGATAGTTTCTAATTGTAGAAATGCTCTTCCAGAGCAGTTTTTCCATGTCATTTATAGATAAAAATCTTATATTTAGTTGCATAGTAACTTGATTCCATCTTTGATGGTATTATTTAATTGTTGCACTCATCTTCAAGGCTCCCATTTTGACAGTGGAAGCATTGTGTTAATACATAGTACATTTCAGTCAGTTTTTCTGTCTTATTGGGGTGTAAAAAAGATTGAGGGACAGTTAAAAATTGTGCCTTCCTAATTATTGTGTCTAAGAAGCATACAATCAGCAAGATAAACTAATCATATAACCCCTTTTTTTTCATCATTGAGGAAAAAACAGAGAGTCAAAAATCCGAGCAAACATTTTTAGTTGAGGTTTTATTTTTTTAATCTCATCTCCTTTTCATTCAGACCTTTTGGAAAGTTTTGGTTTGTCTTTACCTCTATGTCACAGGTAGTTTGTTTCTCTTTGTATGCTCTAGCTGTATATTCCAGTGGTAGGAAAGATGTATCTTCTTTTAGTTTGCTTTTGAAAGACTATTTCTGTATGCATTACCCCAAAATGTAGTAGTGAGAATTAAAACTGAGGCAAATTCATCATGGATTATGTCACATTAGAGAAAAGATAGAATACCTTGCCCAAATAAGAACCTTTCTTTGATTCAATTATTAACTTTTCTAATGTTTTCAGATAAAAAAACTTGAATCACGCCTCAGTAAAACTGATTGCACTGATGAAAAAGGTAAATCGTATTCCAACAATGAAACCTGGAAAAGGGACCCTTGTACTGTGTGTGAATGCAAAGTAAGTATGTGGAAATCCATTCTGAGATAGAAATCATATCACACTCTGCTTCTGAAACAGCAGCTCCAATTTTGTGCCTGCTAATTTCTGGGTAATGGTTGCTCACTGTCTTTTTAAATGGATCTTCAGTTATTTGGTGAAAAAAAAATATATTGTTCAGGTATCCCTGCCCTTGATCCTGGTTTTCAATCCAGCCTTTATATACCTCTCTTATATTTCCATTTTCATTGATGTATAGTGGAACTGGCAAAATTAACTGCAAAGTGAGAGACTTCTTGAAAATGTCTACTAAAATATATGAAAGTCAATAAAAGCTTCTCTAACTTAGTGCTAGACTTTCATTTCTTTTGTAATGGTGAAATTTTTTAAAAAGGCAGTAAAAGAAATTTGTCAGTACTTGGTATCCTGGAGTTTGCTGCCTGAACATTAGATAAAATGCCATACTGGTCCATTAAAGATGGTACAGTACAAGGGCATTCTCAATAGAAGTTTATGCTGAAATAAACTATGTGTAGTTAATCGTAGTAGCCAAGATCTGAGAAAGGATGAATAAGAACATACTCTTCAAAAATATGAATAAAGTATTTGTTTTTTTGGAACACAGAGCTAATTATATTCTGATTCTGTTCCTTTTTTCCTGGCACAGGTTGGTCAGATTACCTGTTTTGTGGAATCATGCCTGCCAGCTGCCTGCGAGGCACCGGTGAAGGTTCAAGGAGGTTGTTGCCCAGTCTGCTTAAAACAAAATACTCATCAAAAGCCATAAGCCTGCTTTTTACAAATGTAGGGTGCATACTCCTCAAATCATATCAATGCTAGCTGATGGCAAAACCAGGTAACTACAGTCTTAACAGCAGCAAGCAATCAAGATTTACAATATTTGAATGGTGCTGTAACAGTATCACACAATGTATTATGTTATTTTCTGCCCATGAAGGTAATCACAATGCAAAAATTAACGAAAGGGAAATGATCAAACAGGTCAAAGTTAATTGTATGTTAAACTTCTCAGGTTATACAAACTCAAGCTGGTGCTACTTTGAAAGAACACTGTCAGGTAGTTTTAGGTTTCCAAAATGACTGGGTGTAAGGCTTACTCTAAAATGAACACTTTATTTCCTGTCTTTAATTAGCAACATGAAAAGTTTACTATCCCTTTTCAGTATCAGTCTGACTTGATATTTAGCTCTTTGTTATCCTTTAGTAAATGCAGGGAGAAAAAAACCCACAAGGTCACTGTGCCCAAAGCAATACCTTAGAGGGCCAGTTTCTATAAACACATGTGCATGGAAATTCTGTTGAATCACACTATCATTTCTGCATCTGGACCAGCAAGGAAGTAAAGAAAACTACATGACACCTTTCACCATCCTTTCATTAATTCAAGGAGAAAAATGAATCACAATTTTCAAATGAGAAAAGCTAGTATTAGCAAGGAAATATAAATAAATTAAATGGGAAGATACAAAAAGCAACTGAATGTATGTTACATGTGTAATTGACACTGTTCCTCATTGTAGGAAAACATCTATGACAAAGTAGCATTTGATCCTCAAATGAACATAATCTTTTTTTGTCAAAACATGTGTAATTGCTTGATAACTTTATTTTTTTCTTTTATTTTGAATCATTGTAACATGACCATCCAGTCCAATTTTAGAGCATGCCTCTCTTGATCTCAAATCAGGTCATGCATCTGTATGGCCTTGTTCTGAAAATGTGAAAAGATGTCACATGCTATTTTGTATACAGAGATTCCTACTGCTTCATTTTGCATCTTGTCAATAGACCTATGTTCCTGATTATATTGTGGCACTGTTTGTTGAAAAAAACCCCAACAATCAAAATCAAGCATCCTGATTAATTGTGGATTGACTACTTTTTCTGACAAGGTATTTGATTTTTAGGTTTTTTTCCAGTTTAATCTAATGCATATATATTTTTACCTCAATATTTTTATCATTCATGTTAAAATGGTCTGCAAATGGACTTTATTTCCTACTTAGTAAGTGTTTAATGTTATAGAGTATATGTCTACACTAGCATTTCAAAGTTGTGTACTTTTTAGAATACAAACTGCATATTTTTGACCAGGAATTATATACTGTGTTCAGTGAAGGACAACTACCATACCTCATTTTACAGTTTTTTTGTGTTTATTCAGAATCTATTATTTCCCTGAATGCTAAATATGTTAGAATTTATGGCTCTGTCCTTAAGTCCTAATTCAGGACTATTTAGAACCAGAGCACTTCTTTAGTGATATAGTTCACTGACTTCTGAGATTATTGTTCAAATTTAGGGAACAGAGATTTGGAAATTGAAGAAATCTGCACAAAATTTGACATTCTTATCTTAAACATTTCAGATTATGCAAACAGTCTGAATACTTAATTATTGCATGGCAGACCAAATACCCTGTAATAACTAACCTAGCAGCAGCAATATGAGTTCCACTATAATATTTTTGGTACATAATTTCTTTGATTACTAACATTGATAATTTCTAATTTGATAAACTGATACCATGACACATTCAAACTTTGGTGTAGCTTTAAAGCTTACTAGAGAAACTTGTTTCAAACTATGGTAGGAGCAACATGTACTTGTGAGTGGTGTGTTAAAGGTGTGTGGTAGAGGTACACTTGGAATTACAATTTATATTTTTAAGACTATTTTAATTGATTTTATATACAATGTTTTCACTTATGTAATTTCTATGTTAATACTTATAGAAATTGTGTGTGGCAAGCATATTTGAGTACCTTGTGGTTCCTAGAGGTTGTCATTCCTGTATTTCTTTGATGCTCTGGTATTTTGTTGACTTTTTAAGAGTCCAAACCACATGTCTTGTCCTGTAATTCCAACTCTGATGGAACTCCATTTGACCTGGAGCAGGAATTCCTCAAAGAGGAAGGATTGCACAGCTAAACCAAATAGTGTTTAACTGTCTAAATAGTTAAAGAAGGCAATCATCCAGCTGGTTACTACTTGCATTCTTTTATTCCAATTTGTATTAAATACACTATCTCAAGTTTACCACTTATAGGAGAAGAGAGTTTCCACATATGCATTATAAAATAGTACCTTATATCTGATTGTTCCTTTTCTCCAGCCTCCAAAGTAAAGTTGGAGGTTTTCTTTGTTGTTCACTGTTTATTCATATGGTATATAAAATGAGCTTAGGAGTCTGGATATGCTTAAACAAGTGTAATACCGAGTTATTTTCCACCATCCATCTGACTATAAACCATTCAGGAAGAACTGGGTTTTATCCACAGTTTAAAATGTAATCAGTTATGGGTTGTACTATTTCAGTTTCATTGCAGTGTCTGCAGAATCAGCATTGTTTTTAACGTTTCTGAAACAGTGGCCAATGGCTAGGTGACCATTTCTTCAGTATCCACTGTGAGAATATTGCTGTAATAAGTTCCAAATTTTACATATTTATTTTCTTTTTATTGATACCTAAACAAAGTCTTTGTTGTTTTTATTTTAATCAGTAAATTTACCAAAGAACTGTTTGCACTGTATAATGTATGCTTTTCAGTTAAAATAAAATGGGCCACATTTCCAAGTAAATTGCAAGTGCTTTCTTCTCAATGCATGGATTGTTCTAATTATTTGCTGAAGATTCCAGTGTGTAGGCTTTTGGCAAAGATCCATATTACTTACTTGATGGAGGATAGTCATGATCAAGACTTCATTTCTGAAAACTAAGCAATGAGCTAATGAATCATGTAGATTCAGTAAGTTCTCTGATATAATATTAAAGACAAATAGAATTACAGTGTGTGTTCACTGTTCTGTTCTAGGTGATGGGAAAAAATACATGTAGACTCGAAAAGGATATTTAAAAATGCATGTATTTCTTAGCACAATTGTATATTTGGAAATGTTTAATGGGAATGTCATAATACATACAGCCTGTTCTTGCACTTCCTCACATCTTCAAATAGATCCAGTCACAACTTGCCTTTCAATGCACTTGATTGTACAGTCATTTTTTATTCACATATTTTCACAAACAGAGATCCAGATTCATATAATCTCAGCTCAAAAATGATTCTTCTATGCAGAAGAGATATTACTTGCCTCATCTTGTTTCTCCATTATGGAACACAAATTACTGCTGAACACATGAGCTACTCTTACCCCTTGGAGAGGTGTTAGGATCTCTAAGGCAATGAGTCGGTTGCGTGTTAGATCCACTTAAGATTCATATGTTTCTTCACGACTTCCTACAGTAAAGCATTTTGTGATACAATATTACTGCAATTAATATAATTCTATGCTTTACATTGAAGTGGGAGAAATTAAAGATGGACTCCAAGCCAGAAAGTTAAGAGCTGTTGCAGGTTGCAGTTACCTGTGCTTTACTGTAGTTTGAAGTTGAGTCTTGCGTAAGGCAGATCTAGAAAAGCAGAAGTGGGATAGATTCATTTATGTGTTTTCTTGCAGGCTACTGAAATATCCTGTTGCTCTTCTAAAATGTTGCTGAGTAGGATTCAGTCACTACCTTATAAAAATTTCTATAATCAGTATTGGTGGGGATGGTGATGTTGTTGCCAGCAAGGCGGGGTTGGGTTTGGTGCTGGTTCTGCATATATTTGTATATATATTTCATCTATTGTTACTATTTTTCATTAAAGTAGTTTTAGTTGTTTTTTTTCTTTCCAACCCACAAGTCTCTTTCTCTCTCTTATTCCTTTCCCAGGGAGGGTGGTGGAGAGCATCTGTCACTGGGTGGCGGTTGGTCTGGCCCTAAGGATAGATAATTTTGGCGCTCAATGTGGGGCTTGAACCCATGACCCTGAGATTAAGAATCTCATACTCTACCGACTGAGAAAGCAGAAAAATGTGGTTAGGGAAGATGTTTATATTAGAAGATTAAAAGAGTTTGGGCTACATTAAGCTATAGCTGTGTTCAGGAATTTTACTGTTGAGTTTGCATCACTGGAAAATAAAATGCCTTGCTGGCCTATTGAACAGCCATGGTTTGCAGATGTCAGAACCTTCTAGCGCCAGCGAACTCCACCATGGCTCTGGAAAATTATTCAGACTCAGATGAAGACTGGAATTCATTCAAGCCTTGGTGTTTGTTAAGACTAGCACTGCAAGTAAGTACCAGTCTTGGTGGGCTTTGTGATAACTACTTGTTTGTAAGGATGTAAAAGGGATTATCTCTCTGTTCTGTGCAGAATTACTCATGGTAGCTTTGCTTCTCCATTAGACAGACTGCAAGTCACCTTACCTGTCTTCTGGAAACACGCACATGAGCAGTAGTATGTGACTATGGGCACCTTAAACTCTGCAATATTTATTATTTAGAATATTAGAATTTTTATATAGAGGAAAGTTGTTTGCATAGTTTTTTTAGTAATTAATTGCTTCTTTAAATGTTAAAAATGAAAGGAATATTTTAGAATATGAAAAGAAAATTCAAATACTACAATAATCACACATTTATTTTAGAAACCAAACATTGAGTGGTTCATTGCTTATTACTGCAGTACAAAGTAGAGCATTCATCCCAGACTTTACAGACAATGGTATAGTGTGACTTTCACAGATTCTTGCAGAACAAACAAGATAGTAGTACTAAGTCTGGTCTAAAGAAAGCTGACAGTAATAACAAGCTCATTTTGGCTGTTTTAAAATCATATTCTTCAATTTTCCTATAGGATTATGGAAAATCTAAGCAGTTATGATCTAAGATTTTAATAAGGTATAATCTTGAAAAAGTGCTGTAGGTAGTATTTCCCTAAATGGACCATATTTTTTCTATTTTACCTTCCTATCTTCAGCCTGTCAGATGGCCTTTTTTCATTCTGAAATTCTGTGAAAATCTATTAGCAGAAGATAAAGACAGGGCTGGAAGCTTGTCTCTGGCAAGCAAGTAGCCAGACCTGGGAAGAACCCTCTTTGCACCAGGATTTCACCCCAAATAATCTAATAACATTTCTGCAGTTCTGGATTTTGTGTTAGGTGGGAGAAGGAATTTGGTGTCTAAGATAAAAGATCAGGAGTTCACTTTCAATTATTTCAGTCTACTACAGATCAGTGCAGCAAAACTGAACAATTATTAATCTGTAACATCCCAAGCTCATGTCCTGACTCTTGCTTGTTCACACATGTCCAGTAAAACAGACTGAATAAACAGAAAATTTATATTTGCAGTTGCCAAATACAGAAGTATCTCAAGAAACATTTATAACCGTAATTATAATTACGATTAGACTGCTAGGGGTAGTATGTAAATACAGTTTAAGGACAGGATTTCACTACAGGAATTCTTTTTACAGGAGACCATCAGGTTTGTCACTTTGTAATAAAAGCCTTAGTGAAACTATCCTAGAATTTTCTTTTTCTAGGTCATTTTTATTACACAAGATTCATGCCTGTGAGTGCCTAGCTACGAATGAAATTGAAATCCCTGTAAAAACTAGCTTAAAGCTTTTTGGCCAGATTTTAGGAAATCATTTGTTCTTTAGAGAATATCCATAATGCTCCCAGCAGATGCAGTGAATTATCCTAGGCAGCTTGCCAGACTATCAGGATGATGGCTGCTATCTCAGAACTCAGCACATTTTAGTCTTCGGCGAAGATTCCCAAAGCTTGTTACATCAGTCTTGGCAGAGCACAGCAAGGAAGCATGCACTGGATCATGACTTACATGAAAACATTTTTCTCTCAGGCCCTGAATAAAATCTCCAGCAATCAGACAGAAAAAAACATACTTCCCTTTTGTCTTGAGAGCCAATTAGTTAAAATATCTCTATGGAATACATGAATTTCCAGCTGTAGGCAGAAGGGAAACTTCCAATGAGTATGGTATTTCTTTACTACTTGTATTTTGTTACTTATGAAATCTATTATTATGAGTTAAAAGTCTTTTGTGACTGTAGTGGTTGCATATATTTAGTTCTACAATACATATGATCTTTCTTATGCCTGTCTAGTGACATCTGTATTCTGCATGCCTCTCTTACCTAACACTGGTGACCCTGCACCTAAAAAACTGGATTAAGTCCTGTCCAAAATACTCTGTTAAAGGGGAACAGTCTAAGGGGGAATCAACATTTATGGTACCACAGGAACTGATTTAATGAAGGGGATTAAAGGGCTTTTGCCAAACTACCATTGTGAAGTGACTAAATAAAACAGCAATTCATAGTTATTTTGAAGGAAATACTGGAAAAAATGGAAGGAAGAGGTTTGAGCTGGTTTAAATAGAATGTGCTTTTAGAGGAGGGAAAGGGTTGCTGAGCATTGAGCTCAGTAGTCCGTTCCTCCAGGTGTGGAATAAGCTGAAGTAAACTGAAGAGATAATTCTGTTGAGCTGATGGTAAAATTTCAACAAAATGTAAGTACAGAGCATACTAAAATAACTAGTAAATTGCTTATTTGCAAGATGACAGCATATCTAAACATATCATACCTGCTTTTAGAAAGTTTCATTCTTTGAGAAAGGAATACTATGATGTAAAAATAGTATTTTAAATGTGGGGGAGTTGGGTCATAAGTTGCTATTACTGTGTTAATAAACTGTATATTCCTTTACTAATGATATCAAAATGAGAGCATTATCCTAATTTAGGACTCTTGTTCCTTCTATCTGATACTAGTTTAACTATTTTTTACCTATAGGTTCATATTTTAATTGATTTTCAGTAACTTGCTTTTCTGTTCTCTCTTTTGATTGTATTTCCCTGACCAGATTGAAGCACAGACCTGTGTACTGGGAAATGGAAATGTGCTGTCTGGGAGTACTCTACTGTCTGTATATGCTATCCTGGAGTTTGTGTGTTTTACATAAGTGATATAGCTAAACTAAAACTTGTTTGTTTTGGTTTTGTTTTTTTTAAGTAAATATCAGAGGTAGAATTAATGTCCAATAAGAAATAAGAAAGAGTAAAGTGGGTTTTGATTCTTTTTGTCAAGCTGGGAGTTAGCCCAAGATGTTAAGTGGAAATAAGAGGAGGAGGTTTTTCTGTTAAACACATCAAAATAGGTTGTGTTTTGAATGGGTAATTTAAGAGGGTTTGGCCACAACATGTTTGTAGAGATTGTTTATCTGAAGTGCTCTGAAGAAGCCGTCTGGACTGCTGTATGGTTAGCAAGGGTGTGTGGCTACCAGAGCTGCTGGTCTTCCTGTCTCCAGAGGTGCTGGATTCTATGTTGAGACTGTTTGTCATCTTGATTATAAAAAAATATTCTGGACCAAGTCAGAAGGAGGGAAAAACCTCTCTTAACCACTGTCTTGCTAAATCTCAGACAGGTAATTAGAGGCTATATGGCCTTGAAAATAAGATACATGATGTTTGTATTCATGGATTAGCTTTCAGCATACTTGTGCAACTAATTTAATCTTTCAGAGTTTAAGTTTCCTATCTGTAAAAAGAAACATTATGATTCAGGTGGTGTCATCTCAAACCTGCTGTGGGCACAATCTGCCCCATCATCCAGATCACTAAAGACATCAAACAGGAACCATCTCCTGTCCATCTATGTTCATTTATGCCCAAAGTGGTTGGTCATAGAGTGCTCTGACTTTATAGCCTGTGAGTAAATAAAAGGTCCCAATAGCAAGTGTGAAGGTTCTAGGAATGTGTAGAAGTCAGCAGAACAGGTGGCTAAAATTTGAAACCAGTCAAAAGTTACTGCTCTAAAATGGAAGAATCTCCTTAAATAAATATTTAGCTTGAAAGTACTCAAGAACTGCAAAAACATTTGAAATCTAAGTGTTGGGTATTAAACTTAATATAATGCATTGTGAGAGTTATGAAGCTGAAAATGAGATATATGAAAAATGAAAATGCTCCTCAGTGAGGAACCTACAATAATCCAAAGAGACATGCTAAGAATAAGGTTTATTAAATATCACCCCATCTGGACTTCATATTCCATTTGCCATGGAATCCAAAGCACTGTGCCTTGTTCCAAGGAACAGCACTGAGCATACGCTTTAGCCATCCTTTTAAAACAATCCCTTCTGTGAATTCACATTTTCCTTGATATATAAAGGAGAATCTATAGAGTGCTACTGCTAATTTTCAGCTACTTGCTAACACTTAATTTAACTCTACTGAGACTTTATTTTTTTGAGTGCTTTTACAGTAATTTGATGACTTGTAAAGTGGCAGAGGAGTACTTGACAGGCTGAGAACTAGGTGTTGTCAACTACTAAATGTTCATGGAATGAACATAGAGAAAATTCACAGCAAAGTCCTTTAGTGACTTGAGAACAACTTTATCCCAAGGCCAAGCTGCTCTAAACTCAAGAGCAGCTGATTGAAAGTCAGGGCAGTGATGCTGACATGCAGCTGATTCCAAGGGATCAGGAAGATGAAGCTGTGTATTACAGTAAATAAAACAATGAGAAACTCCATGCCGGCAAACTTTACTGTTTTGTTAGAAAGACTCTACACACTTTCAGCTCATTCCACCTAACACTTTCCAAAAACTTTGCACAATTAGTTCCATCAGTTTTAAAGGGTAGCAACTTTTAGACACCTGAAAACCAATGGACTAGATGATGCCTGTGTTAAGTGGCAATTAAGGGAGCTGTTTGAATGCTACAAGTCTGTTTAATTTCTACGTTAGCTGATGATCCTTGTTTGGATCCTGCCGTTGCTTCTCTGATGCATCCTTCAGCTTGCTTTCTCCTTTGCTCTGCCACCATATTTGCTTGTCCTTTTTCTCCTCCTTGCATCCTGAACTCTGCATCTTAATCCTTCTACTCCTATTAGCTTTTTGTTCAAATCTGCTCATCTCACTCCCACTTTGGCTCTCGTCGGGCTTAGTTGGAAGAATCAAACATGTCAACAAGCCCCAACAGAGCAATTTTGAGTCTAACATAAGCAGACATTTCCTGTAAACCTGATACCTGGATCATTTCCATGTTACAGAGATGACAAATGGCTCACTAAATAATAGACTTCATAAATACATTATAATTTTAATGAAATATTTCATAGCATTCCTGAAAAGGCCATAAGAAGTGAACTGTAGTGCAATTCTTTGCTGAGCTGCACAGCCAGACCTAGTTATAGGCCTCTGCAAAATGCTGGAAAACAAACTGGGACATGATATTGTCAACAGATGTTGAATATATAACTTGATGTATTTCTTGTGGTTAGTGGGCTGAAAAGCAGCAATACATCTGTGAGAAATTGCAGCAGGACCTTTGGGAAGTTCAAATGCAGCCATGTCAGGCACCTGTCTTTCCAAAGAGTGAATGATGATTGTAAACTATTTTGCCATATTTAGTTGCACTGGGGAGAGGCAAAGCAAGACTTTGGTGAGTGACATGTGTGGTCATGTTGGTGTGTGGGGAAGTGGTTTACCTGGTAATTTCAAGGACATCTGCAACAAGATGAACATCCCTCTATCTGGATTAAAAAAAATTCTCTGGGCTGCATTTGAGCTCAGCCACTTTTTGTGTAGAGAACTTTTGCTCTCAACCTCAAGTGTAAAAGAATTTAAGAACTTAAAACAACCTCCTCAATTTCCTCTAACTCCTGCTAAAGCTGTCTAGTTTACATTGAATTACATACAAGTTTGAGGTTTTTCTCTCTTCAGGTTCAAATTTGCAGGATAGGTCTGAAAAATACATTCCCAAATCCTTAATGTTCCCCCAAACCAGAACATTAGGCCAGCTACTGTGTGTTAATTTTAAGCCTTGCAAGTCTCTTGAGATTTTTGTTTCCTTGAGACAAAGCAGCAATTATATGCTCAGCCATTCATTTTGCAGTTGGAAAAAACCCCCCTAAACTTCTCCCTTATTAACCAGACCAGTCTGAGGACACCAGGGAGTCCTTATAAACTAGCTTTTCTCAATATTTTACTTTCTTCCAGGTGGCTGAGGAAAATAATGCATCTGTTCAAAATCTCAGCAGACCCACACATCACAGACGTCACCGGAGCCCTAAAACAAACATGTGTAAAGCTGGAACCATTTCAAGCATTCCTACAATTATGAATCCATCTGATAGTCACTTGAGAAACATAACAGCTTGGAACAAATTATCTTTTCTAAACTAGTTAGCTTTAGTTGGATTTTCCTCTTTATGTACGTGTGTGCAGAGGGGTAAGAAAGCAGCAGGGTAGACAGATGGGTTGAACAGTGTCCTGTGCTGAGCCAAAAGGGACAGAGGAGGTTCCTGGCAGCTCAAAGTCTATGACTAGGAATGAGGTAATAAGTTACCAGTTCCAGGTTTTACTCTTCTCTGGTGCTTTGCGTTGTAATATCCATTGATTTAAACTGTCATTGAAAGATACATGAGGAGAGAGCAAGTTCACAATAACTCAAAGCAGATTCCTTCTTCTAGAATTAATTCCCTTGCTTACTTTAATGAAGCTATTTATACAGTATTTCATCAGGAAAATCCCCCTTGTGACACACTTTATGTTTTCAAGGAGGTCCTACAAAATCATTATGACCTCATGGTGGATATGTTATCTTGTTTCTCCCTGGGCCATAGCCAATATCATTGAAGTTTTCTGTGACAGAGAATTGTATAGAAGTTTTTTTTTAAAGAATTTTCAACATAATTTTATCCCCATTCAAACAACAACAAAGTTGCCCTTAAAGATACCATGCAGCTTTATTATGGTAACCTCAGTTTTGTATGTTAATTTTTCTTACTTGGTCATCTTTACAGATGGTGAAGTTTCAGCATTTTTAGCTCTTCAGAAGTGTCTCTGCTTTTAACTGCCTTGTTATTATTTTGATCCATAACACAGTCAAAATGATTGTGTCAAATTGTGCTCTATTAACTTAATATTTAAAAACTTCACCCTTTGTCAAAGACCCAGAATAATACCATCCTTTATCAGTATAATTAAAATCATCTGGTTTGAAGAAGTCTAAATAATACTTTTCTAAACACAAGGAAAACGATCTGTAAGGAAATGACAAGATGTAGGAGAAAACAGAGAAAGCAGAGAAAAGAAACAAAAGAAACAGAGATTTTATTGTATAATAGGGCTTAAGTTGTTGATACAGTCAAGGCATTTTATATGACTTATTTTTAAAGGTGACTGTCTAAATGATTTCCCGTATCTTTAAGTAATACCAGCCTGTCTGTAGACTGTTTCTTGGTTTAAACTTATGCTTGCTTCCCATTACTGTTTAATTGTAACCTCTTTTCAGTCTTCTTAAATCTTTTTCTAGCTTATTTATATTCTTTACTAGTTCCCTTCCTATTTTTGGCCAGGAAGTGTTTGGTGGGAGAGAGCACTGATCTTCAGTCAGCCTTTGAATAACTGCCTTAAGGTTCTCCCTCAGCATATGCAGGAGTGAAAAACAGCCCTTCTCTTGGATGCTTCAGTTGGGTGCCCAGCCCAGGATGTTGTCAACATTCACAGTCCTCATATTGATTAAGACTGAGCTCTCATAATCCAGAGACCTTACTCCTTTTCTTCTTCTGTCATGCTCTCCCAACAGTTTGTTGGAAGTGATGCATTGCAGCGTTAACTGGAGAAAGCCTACAAATTTGTGAGCTTAGCACTTTTTTATTATCTGGTTAATTATGTGTTCATGTGATTGAAGGGACACTATTCATTGTCCCATGACCCTGCAGACCTAGGGGTTTGAACTAATTTCACAAGGGACACTGACAAACCTCATGTTATTTCAGGTGCCCTGGAGCGTCTTTCTGTGAGTCACAAGAGATGAATTTTGATAGAGGAGAAAGGATAGAAAAGGGTGACAAGAGTGCATGTGTCCTTGATTTGAAGCTTTGTCATTACTGGTTCTTCTGTGTGTCTTCCTGGTGTGTTCTTTCATGGCCATGACTTTTCTAAAACTTGTGTTCTCCAGTGAGAGAGAAGGGGTGATGGTAAGTAAATAAATGCAACAAAATTGAACATCTGGGATTTGGGTTTCCAGTGTCAAGATAAGAGTGGCAATAGCAAAAATGACTAATAATGTCTTCCTCATGAGATAGAAAAGATGAAAAACATAATTTCTAGATTTGGAAAGCAAATTACTACATGATTTTAATATTGCCTAGAAGTGGAGATCTTTAGCAGATGGGTATGGTTGTGTCTTGGACACATCTTTTTCTTCACCTGAAAACTTTTTCTGAATTAAATTTGAGGCTTATGGGATCTATGAGGATGATTTTTCTTATGTTAGCCACTAACTATAGGTACTGCAATGAAGGCTACTGGTGACTTATGTGTATTGGGACTGCTGTATTAATTGTATTGCTCATAATGTGTGAGATGGGGGCCAGTCTCTTTTCCCAAGTAACAAGTGATAGAAGCAGAGGAAGTGGCCTCAAGGTGTGCCAAGGGAGGTTTAGATTGGATATTAGGAAGAATTTCTTCATGTAAAGGATTGTCAATGGCTGGAATAGGCTGCCCAGGGAAGTGGCAGAATCACCATCCCTGGGGGTATTTAAAGATGTGTAGATGTAGCACTTATACATATGGCTTATTGGTGGACTTGGTAGGTGTTAAGTCTTTTCCAAGCTAAATGATTCTATGATTCTATATGGCTCACTAATAGCTTATATTTTGGGTAGACCTGACCTATGCAGATGTACACTTCTGCTCAGAGAGTTCAATCTGTGCATCACATATGTAGTAGGCTCCATAGGTCATGGATCTGTGTCCAGCTCATTCCATTTGTGGTGAGCACATGCATATATTTCTGCCTAGGAGATATCAGTCAAAAACTCCCTCAACAACAGTTTACCTTACCTAGGGCAAAAGGAAGGGAATTTGCAACCCTTCTGGTCTGGGAAGCTTTGGTAGTTAGTCACATCCCTTGTTAAAATTCTGGGAGTGATATACAGAAGGAAGAAAATATTTTATCTATTTAACAAACTAAATGTGCCAGATTCTTTCTTCCTCCCTTTCAAGTAATGGGAGAGAGAAATTTCAAAGGCCAATGCCTTCTGAGAATGATGAGGTGAAGAATTTCTAAATTTGTACTTAAAGCAAGTGTTTCCTAGATCAGAGGCATAATGTGAAGAGTCCCTTTCAGTGGCAGTTATTGCTGTGGTGAACTGCAGGAGAGAGGCGTTTGACCTTCAGTGTGAGATGCAAGAAAATACTTAGAAGCAGTCATGTATTTGGCAGAAAAGACTATTTTACATATTTGTGTTTGAATATTGTGGGGCATTCAATTAGTTATTTAGACAATGATTAAAATCAGGTATAGTATTTATCTGTCTGTGAGCTCTTCATTTCATTATTACAGTTATTAATACATTGCTGTATGCTAGTGGCATTTTTATGTGTTTTGGAGTACAGATACATGCTTTTAGAAGCTGTATTTAACATATATAGTTTTAAATGTTTGGTACAGGTATGATGTTCAAATACAAAATCATGTGATGAATTTCAGTTACTATACCAGGTGTTAATCTTTCCCAGCTAGTTCCTCCAATTCTGTGCTGAAAATTCATGCTCCAGATCCTCTTCCTTTCCCTGGGAACATTTCCTTCCTGGTCTCTGAGATCTCTGTAGAAGAGACAGCATGATTCCTATCTTTAGTATACTAAGCTGATCTCTTATATATTCAGTTATGAGCAATTAATATTTTTCACTTTTGAAAATTCACAGAAGATGTTGCTTAGAGAAGAACTTCAGCTTAGTGAGCTCTGACAGGCATGCTGCAGATCTGGTATGCTGATAGCCATAGGTATTTCTGCCTTGAAGTAAGGAAATCCCACTCATGCCTGGCAGCTGTGTGGATGAACCCCTGAAGATGACTGAAGTTGGGTGTTGAGCAAAATGATGAGATGGTCATGGGAGAAAGGGAGACTTTAAGAAATGAAGGAACAGCAGCAGAGCCACCTGCAGTGTTTAGGAAGTCTCTGGAGAACTGCTACTATGTGGTAATTTTATTGTGATCATTGTATTATTTAGAGCCATGGGACTTTTTTCAGAGGATATCCAATTAGGAATCCTGAAAGAGGAGAGATTAGCCTGTGGAAATCTTGGCAGTAGCAGGGAAATGTTAATTACAGGCTGAAAATTATCTCTGTACCTGAAGCCCTGTCATAAAACCACAGAGCCTTGGACCAGTTCTTTATTTTTCATCCCCTTTGTGACACTTGGATCTCTCTTGGTATATTTAAATTATAATTAGAGAGTACAGTATTGTTAGGAGGCTGCAGAAATCATGCCTTTTCCTTGCTGTGGTCAGGAAGGATATGTTTTGCTCATAGCATTTTTTCCCACTTCTCCTTAGAAGAACGTATTGCTCCAGTGATTACCATAGGGACTGGAAAGACATTCAGCATATTCTTCCACTGTGTTTTTGCAGGCTGCTCTACAAGCCTGCACAATTCCAGTAGTGTGACACCATGTTATCTTTATTTATTTAAGACCTTATCTCCTCTCAGAAAGAAAAAGGCATTCTGAATTCTAAACAAGTTCACAAGAATCAACAAATAGCACTGGCCAGCTCATTAGCTCATTTTCTTCCCATTTCTTCAGTCTCTCTCTTTTTAAAGAAGGTTTAAAGAAAAAATAAATCTTTAAAATACCTCTAGATCCAAAACCAGAGATTGCCTCTACAAGAACAGAATTATAAATACTTTTATCTCACTCTCTTAGACCTATAAGAGATACAGATATAACCAAGATTAAAGAAGTCTTAAGACAAAGGCTATTTCATTTGTGTTCTGGAAGTAACAGAACAAGAACCCTATTTGTTATTAGGCATTATATCAAAGCTGCATTATGCAGAAATCTTGTATTTATGTTCAAAAATTGGATTTCATTCAGCAAATGGCTTTAGGCTGGAGCTTTGATTATTAAATTAGGTACTTAAAATCTGATTAAACACTGTAATGAAAAAAAATTAAAGAATACTTGACCTGGGGTTCACATTTCTTTGTACCATGTTTTGCTGCAAAAAATTAGTTTTTTTCAGAAGTGCCCTGTTGGAATATGGTCCTGTTTATTTTTCAGTACACCTAATCATTTATGTGTCAAGTGGTTTTGGATGTTTCAGTGCTAGGTCAAAGATACAAGCCTCTTTAAACTGTCCTCTGCTTGGCTTACAAAATTTCAAGAATCTGAAATCACTCAGCAGTTTAGAGACTCTTACTTTATCTTTAAAAACAGTGCTGTCTTGAATTGTAAGCTTGTGAAATTTTTCTGTGGCTCAACCAGTAAAACCTATATCCTTAGCAATTGGATACTTTCTTAAATGTTTTCCTTGTATTTTCTAGGCTGTGGTATTGTAATAAATGGTATTATCCTCTTGGAAATAAAGGGAATTTGAAAAAGCTCCAGAAAGGTTCTAGTCCAAACTTTCCCCTTTCTTTGAAGTTCACCTTCTTATGTGAATAACTGTATGTCTCAAACTAGACATTCTCTGAAGCTGCCCCTGGGTGCTCTTTGTAAAGCTGACCCTGTTTTCTTTTGCTGTGAAGACATTTAAATGCTGTTTGTCAAATGGTCAAGTCAAGAGAGAAGTAGTAAGGCTTAATTTCTGGGCATGGGTCAGGACACTGCAGTAGATCCAGCAGAAATCTCCTATTTATAATCAAATTTCCCCTAAGAAAGAAACAACTTAAATATGCTTGCGAAAGACATATGACTGCCTACCATGCACCCACTGTCCAGTTTTCTCCATGAAGTCTCCAGGCTAACAAATTTTAGCTCTGCACTGCAGAACTGTGCCATATCTAAGCTACCATGGCCTTTCCTGCATATTTTCCCCCTGGATTGGAATATGCAGCATGCATTTGTGTGGAAAACTTCACATTTTCAATAGTTGCTGGACAATCAGCAGGAGCCAAGTTGTGTGCTTAATCTGATAAGCCCTAACATCCCTGCCTCTGTGAGCTGTTCACACTAGGAGGTTACGTGAGAATTCATGCATACTTGGATGGGATGAGCTTCTAAAAATACCACACTCCAATGTACATGCACACTGACAGCAGAAATGCCAGACATTCCTCACTGCTTAAGGCTTTTCTGTTCAATATTTGTGCATCCAAGAGAGAAACCAGTTTGGGGAATGAAACCACCTCCCAGTAAGACAGTACTTTAAGAATTTTTTAGTAGAATTTCTTTGCTAATTGTTCCTATATTCTGTGTTTCAAATAATTGGTAGCTGTAGCCCAAAGTACTGCAGATCTTCTCTTGCCCTTGGCTGTTCAGTCAACTTGACTAACTGAAAGAAATCAAAGGAGTGACTGAGGGAGGCCGCAGTCAAAGGAAATTTGCTATTGAAACAAAAGTGAATCTGCTTCCCTGCCAGAATTTCCTTGGACAAAAGGGTATTTGTTTTCCTTTTGGTACCCACAGTGGCGTGGCTTTCATTAGAAAGTTAGCAGCCCAAGGTTACAGCTGTACAGGATTGCCAGCCAGCTTTTGCAGCCAAATGGTCTGAAGCAACCCATGAAAGCACAGCTGTCTCATAATTCAATGAGGTGAGGAACACATGATGAATAGCTAAGTCTATGTCTGTGAGTGAAGTAGGGAAAGAGAAGAGATGGCCAAGGCTATTGCAGAATGCAAGTAATACAAATTATTCAGAGAATTTGCTGTCAGTGAAATGAGCTATGCATCTGATAGTGCTTGAAAGAACAGATGGATTGAAACTAGGATGTCACATCCAGCTCATCTTATCTATGGCCAAGAAGGGTGGGGAAACGTTTGAATTCCCAGCTTCAGTATCACTCCTATGCTTATGGATTGCAGTAAGATCCCAAAGCTTCAAAAGGCTGTTTCTTGTTTAAGATGCAAACAGATTCTCAAAACCCCCTCAATTCTCTTAAGATTTAATGATATATCTACCAAACCCACATAACTCTTTAAAAAAGATGTTGGCATGATTGGTTCTACCATCCACCCAAACTGTAATTCTGGTAAGTTTTAACTTTCAGGCTTAAACCAAGACCAAAAATCTTTCCCTCAGACCATACTTACTAGCAAATATACATGATGTTTTGCTATTGGTAGAGTTGTCAATATTTGAATTCACTAGTGGTGGATAAATCATTGTATTTAATGATTTTTTTCTGTTGTTTTTAGGACTTACAAGTGCCATGTGGGGTCAACTATTTTAAAACACAGCTATCTTTAAAAACAGTCAAGTGTGTGTTAAAACAAGAGTATGTTATTTTTTTTTATTCCTTTGAAACTTTCCAGGACCCTGAGAGAACCAAATGACCTTACTGGCCTTGCCCAGTCTTCACTGGGCCTCCCTGTCTGCAGGCCCAGGACTCCATTTCAGCTCAGCCTGGGGCTCTCTGTCCCTGTCCAAAATATTTTGCTACTCTCTCTTTTATAGCCATCTCCCTGGCCATGTCTCCTTTTGCTACTGATGGGACCCCCAGCATTGATTGTGGACCTGGAGCTGAGACTATTGATGGATCCTGCTACCAGTTCACAGCTCTTCTGGCTGTGCTCAGCCTCTGTGGCACAGTGCGCTCTTGGTGAGGACATGGCTTGTACTTTTAGGCAACAGCTGGCCCTTGCTGTTCCCTGACATCAGGTTTTGATCAACAGATTTCTCTTTTCTTATTTTTCTTATTTTCTTTCTTTTCTTTTGTGGGTTTTTTTGTTCATTTTTTGTTTTTGTTTTTGAGTAGAAGTACATTTTTTGTGCAGATCTGCAACACTATTTAAATCTCACCTGGTAGTTACAATCTGATTCTGCCTTTAAAGAAACAGAGAGATGATCAAGCTTTTTCATGACATGATTTGTGTAGCTTACCTCTGTTTCTGACTGAAGCAGCTCTTTATGTGGTGTAAACACTCTTTGTACAAATGCAAACCGATACCCAGTGTCACAAGGTATATGAGTACTACAAGGTTGGACAATCCTCAGTATTTGGCAGTATCTCCACATTTCCAGAGGGCTTTCCCCTGCCAAAAGTCTAGCTCATGAGCATGAACTGTTCCTTCAAGCTTTCTTTATGGGCCATGTTTTGAAGATCTTCAGTCATTCGTATTGCTTGTCTGGACTGACCCACATTCTTCTTGATCTTCACTGTCCAAAAATGGACACAGTAGTCCCTCTGAGGTCATACTGCTGACAAGGAAAAATAAAGAGTTAGTTCATGTGTTTTTCAGACAAAAGTATTGCTTATGTATCCCACTATGATATGTTCTGTCTTTTGTAACAGCCTGACATTTGAATCATTTTCAGCTTGTGACTTTCTGTAGTTCAGAGACCCTTTTCTGTAGCACCAGAGATCATAATTATTCATCCTGTCATTATAAAACTGATTGCTCTTACTTATGTGCACAGCTTGACATTCATTATTGCTGAATTATACTTTATTCTCCCCCAGACAATTTCTTTCAAATTGCTCAGTAATTCTGCTGCAAGCCTATTTTTAGAACCACTCTTGTCAGCAGAAGATGGCTAAAGCCACTGTAACTGATGCCTCATTATCACAGGTAATGTTTGCAGTGCTATTTCTGTCATTCTGCATTAGTGTAGCCCAGACACTAATTGCACTAAAGACACCTCCATTTGCATGGTTGAGGGTAGATATCTACATGCATTTTAAGTGCTTAAAATTACTTCTACTGCAGGCAATGAAAATATGGTTCAGTGTTATTTCTGAGAATCTGAGGATTATTTACTTAACCAGCCCATCAGCCCAGTGGTTTCTGAGTGACATCTGAGATGCCCTAGGCTGACCCAGACATCCACAGCAGAATGACACTGTGTGACAGGAACTTGGGGATGTGTGTATCCTACCAGATGGCAGCAAGGTGTCAAGCAGGAGATTCTAGGACCTTTCAAATGATGCTGGATTCCTCTGA
The DNA here is from genome assembly GCA_013399015.1 of Galbula dea. Lineage (NCBI taxonomy): Eukaryota > Metazoa > Chordata > Aves > Piciformes > Galbulidae > Galbula > Galbula dea. Next base: position 1,083,399 of record VWZX01007874.1, read on the forward strand.
TAAAGGGAATCAACCTGTATGCATTTAATAGAGGGAGAACAGCAGTGCTTTCTAGGCTCCAATGCGAACAAACTTTAGAACTTCATACACTGTAATTGGAACTTAGCTGGTCATGCTGATAGATACTTATGTGTTCTAATTCCAAACTTAAGACCCTACTATTTCCTGCAGGAGAAGGAACTCCATTGCTGAGAAGGGAATGCTCATTTTCATCCTCACATAAGTACAATGTAAAGCAATGGATTTTGGTAGTGGTAGACATGCAGAGACCTGGCTAACATAGTGGATTCTCCAAGAGGATTGGACAAGTTACAGAACCAAGTTGCTAACATTTCAGTCATCAATTTCCTAAGTTTTTGACATTAACCTGAGAAAGAACAACAGTTCTCCAGCAGAACTTGGACCAAAAAGCCTTCCTCCCAGAGCAGTGTTCAAAGTGTTAAAAAATTTTGTCTGCTCCCTGTTGGGAGAGCTCTTCTTTTAACTGTTTTAAGGGATATTCAAAACTAGGTGTATGCTGTGGACATTCACACTTAGAAAAAATCATGGTCAGCTTGCTAGGTCATGTTAGAAAGCACTTTACTGGCAAGCATCTCTGCTGATGTAACTTCTGCTTTCTTAGTCTTAAATGACATACACATTATCTGAGTCCCTGTGTAGCAGTCAATTTCTGAACAAAGACAAAGGAAGGCACACATGGATTCTGCTTTTCTTCCCCAAGGTCCTAGCATAAAATAGAAATGTGAAGAAATAGCCACTATAGGAAGAGACTTTTCTGTTCCAACTCTTCTGTTATGACAGCTTGAGCCCTTGGATGTTCTGTCTCTATTGAGCTACTCCTTTTCCTGCCTTGTTTCCCTGGCCTGGCAGCTGATTTTCTGGCTCCTTATTCACTTCTGCCTGCCTTCAGAATTTTTCACAACCTGTTTTGTAGCTTTGCTATCCTTTCTGCTCTCATTTTTTGGATCATGTTGGTGTGGATGCTCCTGGCAGGTCATTGCAATTAATCATGTGCATGTATCCAATTTGCTTTGCAGTAAGAAGTCTCTGAGGAACTAATACAATCCAATAGGATTCCAGTTTCCCTGGAAATTTTTACTGTTTGAACTTCAGTGGATTCTCAGTAAATTTTGACAGGAGTTGATATCTTACTGTTTGATTCTCTACTTTTTCATTTGGCAGAGAAACCAAAGAAGTCAGCCACTGTAGCTTGACTTGCAAAGTTTACATGACTTATCTGGATTTGGGGTTTTTTTATCCCTGTTGGCTGAATGCATTTCTTCTAATTGACTTTCTGACTTGGATGCACACAGCAGCTTGTTTCCTACCTCTTTTCATATGCTTTTATTTGTATGGACATACACGATGAAAGCTGATTATAAACAATGGGTATGACACTGGAAAATTCACTTTGTTAAAACTGTGAACAGTTGTGGGAAATGTTTCTGGAGAATGTTAATAATGGGAAAGCAACAAAAGATGTTAATTATTATCAGACAACTATGTGAATATTTCAGTGTAGTAGTGGCTGGAAGAAGATATTTCAGCTTGGTGTAAAAGGCTGCTGCAGCAAGTATTAGCTATGGGGAAGTTCCTTCTTCGGTTGGAAGTTCATACCTTAAAACTTGAGGACCTACATACCAAAGAGAAGTTCTCTGAATTTTTCTATCCTCTGGATAATTTTACTATTCATACAAAGGCCCAATACTTTTTGGAAAACAGCAAAGCTATTTGGCTTCGGTAATGTCATGTCTGAATCTTGTCAAAATGTATTCACTCTTCACAGTCCATAAAACATATGGGAACATCTCATTACACAGAGTAAATTCAAGGTAGCAAAATTAATGCACCGGAAACAGAATAAAATGCAGAGAGAAATTCTGCTAAAATTGTGAGCTGGAATGGAAGATCTGGATTTTTCAGTCTAGCACACAGTAAGTGGACAGCATTGGAGCAAATGTGATGACTCAGTGTTGTTAAACACAAGTATTAACATCAGTCCCAAAAGGAAACAGCTTGTTTTTAATTCCCATATCTAAATGCCACTTACAGCAGTAACAGCTGCAAATGAAGATCCAAGGTAATAGAAGGTTGTGGGTGTGCTAAGATGGCTGCTTCTTAGAAAATTGGAAAAAATATGCACTGTGGATAATGTAAATCTTCATTGTTCTAACCACATTGACCATATAACCATAGAATCAGTTAAGGAGTGTGGGGTTTGCAAGTCAAACAGAGAAGAAATGTACTCAATTGTGTGGGAAAACAGAGAAGAAAAGCATGTAAAATACAGTGTTTTGCTGAAGATTGTTTCAGGTATGGAACTGTGATAATTTTGGATAGATTTATTCCACCTAAAAATTCTGTAGCAATAAAATAAGCAGTGCTATAATATTTCTAGTTTGCAGTTTGGATGAAGAAACCTTGCTTTGGAGGGGTGAAAACATTTATTATTAATGACACAGGTTGTTTTGTGCCAGCTTGTCTTGGTGCCAAAAGCTATTCCTGGATATTTTTAACTTAGCATAGATGTAGCCTTAAGGTCCCTGTGCTTCCCAAGTTAGAATTTTAATTCCTAAAACTCACCTAGGTTTCATACAGGAATCTTAACAGTATTAACTTCTAGATGTCCTGAAGTATTAGTATTTATTAGGCACATCCTAACCTAGCTTGGATGCTCCCATGACACCTTTCAGGTGTTTTTCATTCATCTGCAGAAGGAATGTTCTGCAGGGAGGTTTGCTTTTGTCCATGTTTCAACTGACATCTATAGCACTTACTTCTTGTAAGATACCCAGGTGGTTAAAGAACTAATTCAGAAGATGGGAGGCACAGGTTTGAATGTGTAGATGTTGAAGTCCCCTCACTACATGGTTACTTGATTTGTAAGTCAGCAGTGTGGAGGAGAATATTGTTCACTTCGACTAAAGCCTGTTAATGCAGTTCAATCTACAAACTGCTTTTATTTGGAAAAAAGAGTAGGTAAGGAGAGCCTAAATGTTGTCAAATGTCAAGTGCTGGACAGTTCAGGTTTTCAGATCTTGTTTCTTAGAAGGTACATATGTTTTATTTTAGACTATTAACAAAACAAATAAAATTTCCCTACAAGCAGGCACCAGATCTCTGTTTTTCCTTTGTCTCACCTGATTACTTGAGGAAGAGCAAAGGAAGGTGGTGCTGTCTTGCTTAGTCTTCCAGTACAAAATCTGGCTTAATTCAGTGCTCAGTATTTTGCCTTCAAAAGAGAATGCAAGGCAAGGAGCTTCCACTCAACAACTCCATGTTTGTGGATTTAATTTCTCTTTTGAGCAAAATTGAGCCAAGAACTCAAATTTCTTCTTTGCTGTTTGAATTCTCTTATCATTAATCTGTTAGTCCAAAGAAAAATATGTTCACTGAAAATGGCTACATTGCCTTATCAAGAAAAAGACAAGGATAGGCTGCATTCTCATTTTGTGTACTTTTAAAAGGCAGATGTAGACTTCTGAATTACCCAAAGTCTTACAAGGAATGTGGACTTAGTGTCTGCCGCCAGAGCTCCAGAAGGTGCTTTTGCTGGGCAGAATGGCTGTTACTTTTCTGGTTTAAGGAGGTGTTCCCATCCACTAAACAGAGAACTCAGGCACTGATTTTAGACAAATAAACTTCAGGTTCACAAATATTATACTTTAAATGTTATTCAGGTAGACTGTGTCATGAATTCATGAAATGCTCATTTCATGCCTAAACTACTGCCATTAAATGGGAACTTTTAGCAGGAAAATGTCAGCAGTAACCTGCCTAGACCATTCCTAGCTTGAAAGACAATATAGAATACTACAGGGTTTTTGCATATTATCCTTTACAAATCTACTAGATTTGTTTTGTGGTACTGGAGACTAACAAATCCAAAGAAAAGAAAAGAAGACAGATTAAAATGACTGAGGAACATCAAAGGCTGAACTACACCTATTTTTTACAAAGAAAAGGGGTATGCTGTGGCCAAAGAAACTGTCAACAGGAAGTTTGTATTATCAGGATCCCAATATGAAATGTGGGCAGAAAACTGGGGCTTGTAGTACTAGGATAATCAAACCCACAATACAGCTTGAATAAATTGACTTTGCTCTGGGAACAGTTAAAACTCATGGCCAAAAATGTAAGAGGACATTGGCTCAGGATCTAAGACATTAATTCTGAATTTGCCTTCATTTGACCTGACACAAAAGGCTACATATTTACAAGGAAACTGTGTGACTGAGACTATCCTCTGGCAGTGGGGTCCAGTGGCATGAGAAAGAATTCATTATCATCTTAGCCACCAAAGAAAGATAGGCATCCCTCAAGACCAGTCTCTGGATTACACACTAGTGCTCAGGCTATGCCTGGAAATTGTTTGATAGAGCAATTGTTGGTCCAGGAAAAATGGTGCCAGGGAATGTTCTAAGAATATAACATGTTCAAACTCCAGTGCCCAGGAATGTTCCCTGGCACAGTTTGCTTTATTATCACAGAAGTAGCCAAAAGCTGTTTGGTTTAGACAGTTAGGGTGATACCCAAGATACAGCTAGCAAAGGATGAGCTTTGTAGAAAATTAAAGTATTTATTAGGAGAAAAATAACACAGAGAGAAGAAGGTGAAGGATGAGGGGTGTCCTGGTTTGGGTTAAAACAGAACTAATTCTGTTCAGTGATTTTAGTTAAAAGTCCTCTGAGCAACTGCACTTTCTGAAGCTAGCAGCATGTTTTCACAGACACTGCCAGCTCCTACCAGTGATAAAGCCCAATGTTTAGATTGACTACCAGGGATTAGTATGCAAAGCAAGATCACTGCTAAATCTTGTGTCTCCTGTTGGGGGGTGCAGGGTAAAGGCTGCACCTTCAGGGAGGAGCAGACAGCATAGATGACCCCAAACTGACCAACTAAAGTATTCCATCCCATATACAGGATGTTTACCAGAGATTTTGCATGTTATTTTCTGGAGTCAGCATGCTTTTTCATTGCAAAAGTCCTTTTATTAGCTGATTTCTTGCCAGGTAGGATTTTTGTTTCCATACTACCTTGCAAATTTCCCTGGAAATGTTTGTTACTCCAAACTGTGCCTGAATATTTATCTATTTTTTCCAGTACAGGTTTAAAAAATATCTATTTATTTATGTAAAAAATCCAGCTAACAGAAACAAAACAGAAAACAGTAAGGAATTTAGGTCTGATCTTTCAAAGCTTTTTTCCACCAACTTTGATGGAACTCCTCAGAAGAATTTAATATACTTAAATAAGTGAGTATATTTCAGCATTGGCCTCCTCAATTGAAACAGAGTTTGGGTTTTGACAGAGAGATATTTTGGGTAAGCTTCAGAATTTAGAACCCAAAAGCTGAGTACCACACAACTATCTTAAAGTATAAAACTATTCTATACCATCTAAGATTGTCTGTTGGATAGAGACTTGATCAAGAAATCTTATCAATGCTCATAAATAGCTGAAGGGTGGAGGTCAAGAGGATGGGGCCAGTCTCTTTTCAGTGGTGCCCACAAAGGCAACAGGAAATTGCAACTAAACATAAGGAAAAACTTATTTCCTTCTTTCCTTTGAGGATGACAGAGCCCTGAAAAGGGCTCCCCAGAGAGACTGTGGAGTCTCTTTCTCTGGAGACTTTCAAAACCTGCATGGATGCACTCCTGGGAAACCTGATCTAGGCAGATTTGCTTTAGCACGGGGGCTGGACCAGAGGATCTCCAGGGGTCTCTCCCAACACCTACCGTTCTCTGATTCTATGAAATGAAGGGAATGCCCAGAAAAGTGACCCAAAAACCCTTTCAAAGGAAGAAGACTGAGACAGGGATAATTTTAGGGGAAAAGAAGGGGTGTTTCTGCATTTCCTATTTAAGAAAATGTCCTCCATTCCTTACTCACCTTTTCCAACCTGTCTTCCATTGTCTCATGTTTGCATCTCTTCACCTACTACTCCTTATTTCTTCTCTGAGACTGCTGTGAACAGCATCACAGTTATGACAATGTGCTGGCACAGGATAATATTTGTATTATCAGTATTGCTAAAGGATTTGGAATGATTTGTTCTATAATACCAGTACTGGATACTCATCCAGACAGTGTACACTGGTCAGGCCCATCAGTGTAAAGACTTAGCACTTATCTCAACTGGTGAGTGTTGGCTGACTTCACTACAGTTAGCAGCTGTGGCTTAAAAGATTCTGTTTTTATTCTAGGGTACACAAGAGTCTAAAAGATATCTTAGACACAATGAAACAGAAAGATACTAGGCTTCCTATGGGTATGAATACACACAAGTTGATTATTTTTGTATGTTTATTATCCCAATTGGCAACATTTGGAATTCTGTTTTTCTCATTCTTATTTATATAAGTTCTTCAGCTTTGTGGAATGCATATTTGTTCTCCTCATATTCTTGCAGCCATGTGTTTGTAGCCAGGGATAGGACCACACAGGTTTATCTCAATAATTATTTACTATTCTTTGTGGGCAAGTGCTTGCTTCTAGAATAGAATTTTGTCACCTTCTCTAGCTATTTTTTTTCTTCTTTTTTTCTTGGCATCAAATAATTGATTTTTTTTTTCATTTTGTGCTGTGGAACTACTCCTTATTAGAGAGCTCTTCTCTAACCAGTTTTTCCTCATTCTCTTGCAGCCCTTCTCTCAACAACTGATGTGCCTCCATTTACTTTGATAGATTCATCTGGCTAAAAGGTGAGCTAAGATTTTTCATGAAACTATATGTAGACTTTCCACAACCCCTTAGAAACCAGTAACAGATATACTACAAATCCTCATGTGGTCTTTGCTGTTTTAGGATCACACAGTTCTTTAAGATTTATTTGCTCTTGTTTCAGCTTAATCTCAGCAGTTATTTTTTTCAGTTTAACTCCCTTTTGCTTTTGGCCACCATGAGGACACACATGTTCATACAGACATGTACATGTATACAAGTCCCTGTTTCTTTAGCATAGTCCATGATACTAAATGCAGAATTTTGTTATCTCCTTTTTTAACTCAGAGGAAGATACATTTTTATGAATTCATAGACTGGAGTGGAAAAGGACATGGTAGGCAACGCTGAAGTGATTTTGAATTGAGTTGGAAGAATGAACTTAAGGTGATCTTGTAGCAATTATTTACCACTCACTGCTCAATGGTATAAAATGCATGTCCTCTAATTCTATCTATAAAATTTACTGACTCTTAAATTAAGATTTTTGATTGTATTATTAATATTTCTTATGGTGGGAGATGCCGTAACATTTTTATTAATAGATCAGAATATTCTTATTTAGCCTTGTTTTTTGCTGGCTGTTTTTTGGTTTTGTTTCTGGGCTTGTTGTTTGTGGTGGGTTTTTGTTTGTTTGCTGGTTTGGGGGTTTTTTTCCCCCTGCATTTATCTTACAGTAATTTTGAGTCAAAATGGTATCATTTTCTCCCAAATTTATCCTGGGAAAATGATAGGATGTAGCATCTTATAAGAAGCTGATATCTGTGTGAGACATAAAGGATTTGCTTATAGTCACTTTGAAACCAGTCTGGACTATAAATTTAAAAGGGTAACCAATCCCTTATTTTTATTAGGAATAATGCAGACAAAATAGGATGTGAAATTATTTAGGTGGGGTTTTTTTCTTAAATCAGGAGTTCTCATGAACGTGGGAGACATTCTGTGGCTTCCTTTGCCTATGTTTTGTCAGAAAGAGTCTCATGGTTTGAAGGATAATCTCATTTCACACGGTGCAAGGGGGAGGGCCATTTTTAAGTGCAGTCAGTAAAATGACATTAACTACAGTGAATACACATATGCAAACAAACACAAAATCCTGTGTGAACTGATCCTCAGCTTCCTGTGGGAATGACATCTTCAATGGATTATATCTGAGCCCACTGAGAATCAGCTGGGATGACAGCTGAGCTGGAAGTTATGCAAATATGCTGGCTGCTGTCTGGTTCTGTGTATGTTAGTGATACCTATCCTTAGCCTACTGTCTGGGGTAGCAACAGTAAAATTGGGATGAAGGATGCCTGCAAAAAGGGCCTGATGTGTTATTCTTCCAAGCAGTTGTAATATTATTTTCAAGATGCTTCCTGAAATGTGTTTTCTATTTATAAGGGATTTTTTTGTGGCTCAAGGACTTTCTGATTCAGTTGTTAGTACTGGTTATTTTCATGCTTTTTGCTTGGTGTATTTCTTGATAGCAGGTTAACTTCTTAAAAGTAAAACCTCTTAAACTGTAGGATTAATATGTACAGAGTGGAATTAGAAAGTTATGTGTATGGGCAACACAATATGAAGCCCAGAACAGAGATCTGGGTGTAAGCTAGAGGAGGGTAGATTTACATTGGATATTAGGAAGAAGTTCTTCACTCTGAGGGTGGTTAGACAGTGGAACAGGTTGCCCAGAGAGGTTGTGGAGGCCTCATCCCTGGAGCTTTTAAGACAAGGCTGGATGGGGCCCTGGGTAACCTGACCTAGTGGAAGGTGTCCCTGCCAGGTCAGAGCTAGATGATCTTTGAGGTCCCTTCCAACTCTGATGATTCTATGATTCTACCTTGCTGGCCTTTCTGTGTGTGAATATATATTTAGACATGCATTTCATTGTTTTTTATGTAGAGGTGTTATGTGAACAAGTTAAAATACTCATGGCCTTTGACCAAAAAGCATGAGAGTGATGTGTAAATCAGATTCCCTTAGTTCCTTCAAAACTTCTGCCACTAAATAATGCTATTAAAATCACTTAGAAGTGATTTATTGATGTGAAAATTATAGCAGTGATACAGCTTACAATTCAAGAAGTAAGAAAAAGCTTTAAATAGGAAAAAGAAGGTTTTTGTGGACATTGATAAGGTTTTCCTGAATCTTCTGTTCTTTATGTTGAGCAGTCTCAGGTCCCTCAGCCTTGCATATTGTGTCAGTTGTTTGCCATCCTCATGACCTTTTGCTGGGTTTGCTCCAGTACGTCCAAGTCTCTCTTGTCCTGATGGGTCAGAGCTGTACCCAGCACTCCAGATGGGTCTCACCAGTGCTGGGCAGAGTGGAAGGATGACCTTCCTCACCCTGCTGGCAACACTTTGCCTAATGTAGACCAGAAGGCTGTTGGCCTTTGCTGTGATGACCCTTTGCTAGTTCATGGCCAACTTCATATCACCAGGACCTGCAGGGCTTTCTCTACTTTCCAGCTGGTTGCCCCCAGCTTGTGTTGTTCCAGCTACAGAGTGCAAGAAGTAGTCTTGGTGCCAACCTCCCTCAAAGGAGCTGGTTACACACACAGCTCAAGGAATAATGGCTCTTAAATTAAGTCAGCCAAGCTGGGTGTATAAGGCTAGCTCTTTAAATGAATATCCTTCCTTCCAGTCTGTAGAGTATTTTTAACTCTCTTGTAAAACCCTTATAAAGTGAACAAGAAGTTATGAGCAGCAGCCTCTGCCTGAATAGTTAGAAAATAATTAGGAAAGAAATCTAAAGAGTAAAAATGTGACAGAAGTGCTCAAGTGGAATGGTTTTATAGGAGTTCTAATGAGCATACTCACTCCCTTCCTTTCAATTAAATTACCTAGTTTGGGAACTACTATTACTTCTTTAAGATCTGGTCATAAGTTACTAACTGGGCTCAGCTGCGGTGGTGGCACCTCCTCGTGGTCCCGCCGGATATCCTGTAAAAGGTAACCAAGTCAACCACTGCCCCAGCTTTGGAGGATCGGCTTAGATGCCGATCCTCCCCGCCACCCGGGCTCACCATCCGGGCTGTGGTTTTAAACTGCTGAAAACCATTATCGGCAGCAGCTCTTCGGGGCTGCTGCCCAGAGCTTTGCCCACTGGCTCACGTTGGGCACAGCCCTTATGGGTGGATATGACATTTTGCCGGACGTGACACTTTTATGCTGGATTCTGCTGCAACAGAGAAGAGACTGAACCACAACATCCACTGCCTGGCGTTCAAGAGCTGCTGAGGACTTTGGACTTTTGTGTGCCCTGGGTGTCTCGAAGTCGCGGTGGGTTTTTAGGTTTTTTTTTGGTTTTACTGTTTGCTGTACTTTATATTTTCTTCTGTCTGTTTTTACTTTGTACTTTTTATGCAATCTTGTAATTTTTTTACTTGCTGTCTTTTATTCTTAATAAAAACGTGACAGCTTTGGACGCAGGGTCGCCACAACCCAGAATAAGATCAGGTCAGAGGACAGTGGTTTGTCTCATTATCATCATCTACTATTTGATTTAGACTTACTCGTACCGATTTTGTCCAAGGTGGATGGGCCACCTTTACCTAACCTGGAACAGGAACATATATTTATATGTGTTTGAAAATTTGCCAAAGTGTCATTAAATATATAATAAAAATAAAATATTAATAAATTATTAAATTATTATATATTAATAATTATCTTCTTTCAACTTAACTCTAGCTGAGGCTTAATGGTGGGACAAACCTGGGGACAAAAAAAAAGGCACTATCCATCCTTGTTTGAATGTGGATATGCTCTTTGAAAAGTGATAGTTTGCCAGTGCTAAATAACTGTTCCAGGCCTGATCTGGAAGGAGTATTTTACTCTTTTTTTTTTGCAACTGCCACAGCATCTTATTTCACATTATCTAAAGTCATTCCAGGATTTCTTTGCAATCCTAAGATTATTTGACCCTGGCCTGTGATTTGTAGATGCAGTAAAGAATATGTTCAGTGTTTCCTGCCTTTATAAGGAATCATCAGAAGTCATTGCTAATGGACAACTTGCTAATTGGGGAATCATAGAATTGTCAGAGTTGGAAGGGACCTCAAAGATCATCTAGCTCCAACCCCTCTGCCTGGCAGGGACACCAGCCACTAGATCAGGTTGCCCAGGGCCCCATGAAGCCTTGTCTTAAAAGCTTCCAGGGATGCTTTCATAGAGTTCAATCTCAAATGAAGTTCATGAGAGTGTACTGAACAGTATGAATGCTAACAGGTGTCAGTTGTAAACCAACAATATATGCTAAAATCTCCAGGACTTAAAGAAAACAGAGTAGCTTGGAAGTATAAAATGTTGTGTGTGAAGTAGGAGAATTTCTCACTAACATTATTTTTGGCTTTTTATGCTTTGCACATGGTACTGGTAGCCCTTCATTCAGCGTGGCTTTTCCTTGAATAAACTGAGACACAGAGGGGCAAACTGGAAAATTTTAAAGGTCTTGTTGATTTAGTTTAAGAATAAGTTCTCTGATATACTTCATATGCTACTCAAAATCAAGTTGTTTGTCATAATTTAGCAATATTTTACAGGATTCTTTCATTCAACACCCTTCTTATCTTGCCAGAGCCTGTGTTTTATATCTAAAATTTCTATATAGTACACATATGGTATACAAACTCCATACATATTATACAATTTCAATGTACCTCAAATGAAAAAATAAATTCTCTAAGTCTTTCTTTTCATTAGATACAAGCTATTGGTCTTTTTAAATGCCTAAAGAGATGAGACAGGAACTGTATCTACCTTTAAAATACCAAAAATATAAAAACTCTTCTGTGAACACAGCTCTGTTCAGTGAAGCAACACAATCTGTCTTCAACTGGAACAACAACTTGGATTAGACTCAAGAGCAGCCCCTTTTCTTACCGAGAAAGGAAGAAGCTTTGAGACAAGCAGGACTGTAAAACTTCTGTGTGACACATTTGAAATAGATGATTAAGGTTGCTATGTAAATACTGTGTCTTAGTGCTCTGCAGAGGAAGGAGCTCTCTGCTTCCATCTTTTGGCCATCAGCAGGAAATCTACCACATTTAACCCATAGCTAGGATGTCTGGCAGGATGTTGGTTTCTCCTAGCTAGTTAAGCCTAGGGCAAACTGCTGTTTTCCTGGGATAAACTTTCTTTCAAGAAATACTTTCAGAGTTCTCTTTCAGACTTTGTAATTGGCCTAATCTTTTGAGCTCTCAGGCAGGGAACTTAACGTTTCTTTGTTCTCACAAAATATTTCTCAGCAAGTGAGTCTATTTATAGTAAACATGGGAAGACAAAATTAGATTTAATTTGCCTTGTTTATAAGTAGGGCACAATATATAAGCTTTAAAATAAATGGCTCCAAAAGATACCCAACCATAATAACCTCTACCTTTTAAAGCAGATAGCCTCCACCTTCTCAAAAGCAAGGTCTTTAAATTTTTCAAGTCATGTCCAAAATACTGAAGGAAAAAAAGTAGTTAGATATGAAATATGGATGTAAGAATTTAAAAGGGGCTAGCTATAGCATCCAACTAAGTTATAAACAAAACTCCTCTATTTTATCCATATTCAACTTGCTTACATATTTGTAGTCACATGTCAAAGAAACTTTAATGGAAATACTAGTTTAGGACATCTGGTGACTGGTAAATAAAAAAAGACATTGTAAGTGAAATAAACAAACACAGAAATTTTCCCTGGACACCCATCAGTTCTGTGAAGAAATGAATTTCTGTTTATATGAGTCACAAAACTCTTTTTCATAGGCTAGCAGCCTGAGAGCAAGTGTAGCCTGTGGGTCTAGAAAATTTGTTTGGATAATATTGCATCCAGATGTGCTTTCTGCAAACAAGTAGAGTCCAGAAATTGATAGTTTGGATTATGAACCCATTTAAGAGAAGACAAAAGGCTCAAGGCCTACTACTTGAAAATCACTTCAGGAGACCAAATGTTAAGCGAGATTTGCTGAAGGCTGATATTCGTGCTTCAAACCTTTCCAGTGCTGGTGTGAAGTAATGTGTAGAAGTACCATGAGAACTCGAATGAGCATCAGGGAGAGAATAATGTAATTCAGAAACACTAATAGGAATATTGTTGTATGGTAACCTAAATCCTGCCTGCCAGGACAAGGACAGAAAGAAGAGTGTGCAGCAGCGTGCATTAGATACTAACACGGTGCAGTCTGGAGCCTACATAAGAGGTGACCTGTGACATATGCAATATCACAGAATCACAGAATATTAGGAGCTGGAAGGGACCTCAAAAGATCATCTAGTACAACCCCCCTGGCACAGCAGAATTCCCTACACCAGGTCACACAGAGGCGCATCCAGATGGGTTTTGAATCTCTCCATAGATGGAGACTCCCCAGCCTCTCTGGGCAGTCTGTGCCAGGGCTCTGGCACCTCAACTGGGAAAAAGTTTTTTCTTGTATTCACACAGAACCTCCTATGCTGTAGCTTACAGCCATTGCCCCTCGTCCTGTCACTGGGCTTCACTGAGAAGAGCCTGACCCCATTCTCCTGACACACACCCTTCACATATTTAAAAGCATAGATGAGGTCACCCCTTAGTCTCCTCTTCTCCAAGCTAAAGAGACCCAGCTCCCTTAGCCTTTCCACATAAGGAAGATGTTCCAGCCTCTTCATCATCTTGGTGGCTCTGTGCTGTAGTCTTTCAAGCAGTTCCCTATCCTTTTGAAACTGAGGGGCCCAGAACTGGACACAATATTCCAGATGCAGCCTCACCAGGGTAGAGAATGTGCAACTGGTAAGGCCTTCTTACATATCTTGGCTTAAATGGGCATAAAACCTCATAGTCCACGGGTAACCCACAACTACACAGATGTTTATTTTGTAAATAGATGTGAATTGTGTTTGAAGACACAGCAATTAGCACATCCAGTTCTTAGGTTTTCACCTCAGCTATTTGAAAGCAGACAGTCAGGAACCTCTCCTCTTCACCCCAACATACAGGAATTAAAAAACCCAAAAGAATAAAAAAATCATGTTTATAAAAACAAACATAGTGCTTTAGGCTTGCAAAAAGACAAAATAAGCATGTCAGGCAGACACCAGCAAATGTTGTAGTCTGATGTTTTGTTGAAAATTGCATCCCTTTCAAAGAAAGGGCTGGCTTATCTAGATACCTGTGTTAGTTTTCCTTTAAGATCCCCATTTAAGGTCAGGAAATCCTTAGAAAGGCTGCAGTAATCTTAGTGTGAATAGAGAGACAATGCAGGTAAAGGGAAGCTTTCAGTTATTTATCAAATACAGGAAACAACCACTGCTCTCTCACTTTGTCTCTTTGCACTGCTTCTGGAGAAACAGGGGTGATAACAAATGATCCTACATGGAAGATGCTGCATTGCAGTCCTTTAACCCCATGCAATCCTTGTAGAGTGAGCTCTAAATTGTTGGAAAGCTCTCCCATATGGGCTGTTATAAGACAATCTTCAGCTTCTGTGTTTCAGCATGACTTCAGTTTTTCAGCATAAAAAATCACTGAGGAATGTGGGAGTTAATCACCTTGTGAATGGTGCATTTCTCTTGCACTGCATATTTTTTAATTTGGCTGGCTATAACAGGTATAGCATCTTTGCAAACTAACACAGCCTTTATTAAGGTACATATATAAAAGATATATCTAAATATGCTCAGATACTATATCTTATTTTGTGACAGAAGTCTGTGATTTAGACTGTATAATTCTGCCAGCACAGGACCATGTCACACTTTAACCAATTTGAGTGCTTAACTTCAATTCACTTAATGTGATATACATGGAAATTATCAAGTACTTTTGATAGGGTTACACATAAGTGCTATTTTGGAAAGCTGCCATATCCCAAAAGAATTCACATGCAGCAACACAGAGGGTTCAAAATTTCAGTTGTAACTGAAAGGTCACAAAGCAAAGGCCTAGCACTGGGTGCTGTTACATGACAAAATAATGTAGACTACCTTGCACTGGATGCTAGTTCACCAGTGCTTAGAAAGGCCCCTGGAAAGTTTGCCTTTCTTAATAAGACAAACCCTAAGGAATGATAATTAGCAGTTAGCAGACTACACATTGTTAGGACACTACTGAGACACGTTTTGGGCCAATTTGTCATAGGAACAGGGTTCGTTCCTCAGAGCAGTGCATGCACTTCACTGCCTATAGGAAGAAGAAGAATTTTGTTAAACTTCTCTAAGGAAATTCTCTTGAGCAGAGTCCTTATGAGAGATACACTGATATATTTCCCTGGACAATGCAAAGTGTCAGAAAGGAATGAAATACAAAAGTCCAGCATATCTGAAGAAGGAAGGGAAAGAATACCTTCCATCTTTCATACTGTAAAGAAGAAAATTGAAGAAAACTGGATTTTTTTCTTCTTTTTTTTTAAAGAATAAAAGAAAAAGAATCATGACTTTCACATACATTTTGGAGTGTGAAGTCTTCATTTTTTCTGACTGGCAATAAACTTTGAAATCTCACTACTGAGTATTTCAGGTGCATATGTACTAACTACTGTTGAAAAGGAAATGCTGAAATTTTTTATTTAACACAAATTGTCTGCATATCTGCAACAGAGAGGATGATGAATGCAGGACATAACAGTCTAGCAAAAGCACCAGGGTATTTTTTGAGCATATGCTAGTAGAGTGTCAGCCAGAGGTGTACTATGTAACCTAGTCTGTAATTAACACAGTTCAAAACTCCTCCCTCTTTCATTGCTCCTTTTTCTTCCCATTGTCCACTGAAGTTATTCAATTTTTTTGTATACTTCTGATGACTCACTGAAAAGATATCCTATGGTCTGAACTTAAACACCAAAGTCATTGCAAAGCAAAATGGCAGGTGATAGACATTTCAGATTCTCAAAGAACAACCAGGACCTTCCTGGCTTCCTTTTACTTGACTTTAGACATCTACAGTATGAGCATCTATGCTCAGGCTAGCCAGATTAATTTCATTACAATCAATGAAGAAAAAACCACACTTTTACAGTTTAAGAGGATTAACCTGGTGAATGTCTGTGCTAAAGCAAATCCTGTCTTAAACGTGACTCATTCTCTTCACTGCCTGCAGAAGGAACCAAGGGTGACGAGCTTGGATGTAAAACTATACCTTGCAGGTGTCCAAAATGGAACTAAATGAGTCTGAGGTTGCTCCTCCTGAGGCTGTGAACAGACAACTAACACATGTTTTATGCTTTTTGTTTTGCAGTGTCTTTGTGAGGAGTTAGCAGTTAAGAGGTGTCTAAAAATGCCTACTTCAAAATGCTTTCCATAGTGTGAAAGAGGAATGATGTGTGAGAGCAGCCACTGTAAGTACAAAATGCCAACTCTTCCTTTCCCAGGAATAGTTAACTAAGGCAGTGTAACATTTCTTCAATCCAACATGAATGTTATGAATATTCCTACCAATAACACAAGCTCACCTTTTTAGCAGGAATGACATCATTAACTGGATGCAGATGGTTTAGGTCACTGGTCAGCTAAAGAATCAGAAAAGTAAGAGTGACTTGATGCAAAGGAAATTACAACATCAGAATAGAGAAAATTGTTGTTGCTCCTCTGCAAATTAAAGTATCTGACTATAATTCACTCTGCTAGGTATGTGTGTTTAGCCACAGCTGGGTAAAAAGATAACAGTTGTTCAAGACCAGTCAGCTCAGTTACTGTTTCTAACTGCTGTTCCTGGGGCAGTTACAGACCTGGAAAATACTCACAGTTTCTGCAGGAGTATCTTTCTTTCACAGCATGGAATGTCAAGCTACTTCATCCACCATTTCAGTAAGCTATTGAATAAGTACACTTCTAATATATAGTTTCAATACTCATAATTTATATAATTTACAATAAATATGGAGGAGTAAGCAGATACTAGTATGGTCCCTCAGCTGCAGGACAAGGAAACTCAGAGGGAAGATTTAGTAGTACACTGTCAGTAGTACTTTGTAAGCATGTCTCACAAGAATGATTAAAATGTTTAATACATGTCCAGGTGCTCAAGTTCAACATCTACACTGAAGTATTTTATTATAGACAAAAGGCTCAAAAGAGTAAATTCCAGATGTGATTTGAATGTTGCTGCTCTGAGAAAACTGAGGTGTCCTAGAATCATCCTACTGATTACAAGACAAAAGCCAAGTTTAGAGGTAGGCTGGCCAACCCTCCTGGATTCCTCTGAGCTCACATGCCAGCCAGCAGACTTCTCCACTAAAAAGGGACTGATTTTCTCCAATCTGGGACAATGCTTGGGGCCTTGTTTTTAGGACTCCTCAGTTAGCCTTCTGTATGAGCATGCCAAAAACTAAGAAAAAAAATTATTGCCTCATTTAACCCTTTGGTCATCTCTGGATTTTGCCCACCACACCACATTAAGCAAGAGGACTTGTCAGGCTTATTCCTTGCCAGGTGGTTGCATACACAGCTTATATGGGCAAATGACTGCTGCTGAGGCTATCTGATTCTCCAAAGATGAATGTAAGCTGATCAATGAATCTCAGATTCCCTTCCCTTAGTTGCACTTCTGAGAGGATATAATTCTGTGGGTTGGATTTGTTTGCCATAATGATACACAATAATCCACAAGGTAAATGTTTATAATACACATTACGGTGCCTTTCACCCTTGGGTGTAATTCTTCTCATCCTGGTATAGATACCCATAACAAGCCAGGAATGTGCTCTTATATGCTTCTTTCTGTCCACTGACAATCTGTTCAGCCCTGAGGGAGAGTCTGGGATGGTATCTGTCTCTGTTTATAGACTGATGACATGAGCATGTTGTTTTAACACACTTCATATCTTCCCTGACCAGAATCAAGAATAACATATGTCCAAAGCTCCTGTATGTGCTCAGTAGAAAGCTCTGGAGGACTATTGTACCATGAAGGTTTTGAACGTAGCATTAGTACTACTAGATGATAGAACTTTGGTGGTTGCCAAAAATACCTTAACTGCTTTAAAATGTCATCTTCTGTAGCAAGAGGCAGCACATTTTAAAGAGATTACTTGTTAGGAATGACTGACACAAGTTAAAAAATAGATGTATTTCATAGAAATAAGAGTGTTAAGCATGGTCTAATAAACATGAATACATAGGTTATTTATTTTCTTGCTTCATCCACAGCAATATTTCTATGCCTTCCTTGTACATGAATGGTATGTTCCAAAATTTTTATCTAATTTTTATCCTGAAAAAAGTTGAAATTACCTCTCCAGATGTTATTAAATAACCAAAGCATGTTGTAATCAAGCAGCCTAATTCCCTGGAAAGGAAAATAATTTCCTGTACCTTATTTACATATCTATAATTTCTTATAAAGCTTGCAGAAGATACTCAGGACAATGGTAGTTGATGCTGTTTTCCCATTTAACACAAAATAGTTTAAATTTTCTGCTGGTATTAACCCCATTCACTCCCATCAGCTAGCCTCTGGGGAATCTTCTCAGAGCAAATCTGAGTACAAGAGAGTCACTCACTTTATAGTATAAGGATTTGGCTATCCCACAGGAAAAGTATACTGGGTGGGAAATTGAGATAACCCTTGCTTCTGTGAGCCTGAGAGCATGCTGAGAAACAAATGCATCTCTTCTAAGAGAACTAGTTGAGTGTTTTCTTTCTTAAACACAAGCAGGATGCACAAGACTTTCATTGGCTAGAATAACCCCTGCACACTCCATATTACCATTTTAAAGGCATCTTTCATTATATATTCTGATGCTGTAACTTGTAGCAATGAAAAGCAATTTAACACATGAAACTAGTGGCCTCAAAACATTGCAGACTGAGGCACTTCCAAATCAGGTAGCTCAGAATTAAATTCAGTTTCAAAGGATATTTAAAAAGGATATTTGCTTTCTCTACACTTCCTCCACTCTTTGCACAGTTTTTGTCTCCATCATAGAACAATACAAAGCTAAGTAGAATGTAAACCAGATCATAAAATAAAAGCACATGTGAATCACTGTCTAGCTGACATAGCAGCTTAGCTTGAAGTCTATAATTTTTAGCTTGATGCTAACAGGCAAAATGTAGTTTAGAGCACAGTAGGGCCAGTGCATTAAAAACAATTATGTATTATAGCTGTAAATGTACACATCCAGCCTAAAGATTTCTTTTACTGTTCTGTGTGAATGTGTAATCTCAAATCTTGACCTCTGTAATAACATAGAAGAAAGGAGAGGAAAACAAAGGAAAAAAAAGAAACCCTGCAAAAAATCCTTCTTTATTTCTCAGGGGACAAAGGGCAGTTTCTGTAGCCTAACAATGCTATATGAAATGTGAGAAGTTCCTCTCCTCTTTTTCCCTATGCATTATTAAAGGCCAAACCTAGTTAGCCTTCTCTCAAAATTCATTCCCTTGAGCTCCTCAGAAGTTAGTTCTGTGATATTCTGTTTCAAGAATTTCCCATTTGTTCACAGGAGGCCTCATTAATGCTAGATGATGTCCTGCAATAACTTCATAACTCAGTAGACATGTCCTGGGACTTAGTTTATCCTGTTTTGTTGCTGCTAAACAACATGCAGATGGTTTATTCTGTGCAATCACTCCCAGTTCACTTCCTTGACCTATGTCCTATGACATTAACATTAGACATTCTAAACCTCAAGTGTATTAAAATTTAAGAGTTTTTATCTTAGCAGTCAGATAGTCCCAGTGAAAGACAGACATTCATTAAAACCAGATCACACTCACAATGAGTAAACTTTCTCATTAATATCCCTTAAAGGTCAAGGAGATGATGAAGGAAAAATTCTGTATTAATAACTAACAGTAGTGCTTTACATTTATAAAGCAATTTTATTCTCAGTATTCCAAAGTATACTAAAAACTTGGTGAATGAAAGCATTTGTACTTGGAGTGGCTTGCTGCAGAAAAACACAAATCTCACTGAACCTAAATTTTGAATAATTTGCCAGACTACACATTATATTATCATTTTAACTAAGATTTTTAAAGTTTCCACTAAAATATTACTATGACTGGTTCTTCAAAACGTGACTAAAAGTCAGGCCTAGGTTAATATAACACTATTCAAAATAGCAACTTAGGAATGTCATAAAAATAGTGATTTTTTTCACATAGGCATGGTGCAAGTTAGAATGAAACCTTTTTCATGTTCTTGCAAATGTTTCCAGGATTCTGTCATTGGAAATGTTCCATTTTTCCCTGAAGAATAAATGAGTCTTCTCATTCACCTCTTAACCTTGACAGCTAATAAGCAGGGTTTCTCAATGAAAAGCTGCCTTACACAATTTGCTGTGTTCTTGGGAGGAAGCTGAATCTTTGTAAAGACAACCTTCCACAGGAGACAGAGCATGCACTTTTCTTTCCTCTGCAAAGAACAGGAACATAAATGCCACACCAGTGAAAGCAACAACTTTTGACAAGTGTCATCCAGCAAACAGATAATGAAACCAGCTTAAGAACTGAAGTCTACATGAACTAATCACCACAGGTCTACTCAGAAAGGCAATTATCCTGGGAATCCGTCTCTTGCTGAACAGATCCATTCTTTAGTTCTACCCCACAACTGGAAAATTGCCATTGGCTTCAGCAGGTTCTGGAAAGGTTGTAATTCATATTTGCTTATGCAAGTGACAACACTGAATTCTTAGTGGATGTTACTCCTTTTAGTGCTGCAGAGCCAACAAAAAAGGGAGTTAGATATGAGGCAGGCTTGTGCTTCATCAGCAAATCTGTCTCTTCTATTCTGATTACAGTTTCCTTATGGCTGCTGCTGATTATGAGCCAGGAAAAAAGCACAGCTGTTGATTCAAAAAGCCCTTTTAAAACAGGCTAAATCCAAGCCTGTATCACTGGCAAATCAATATACATTGACTGATCCAATGCTGATTTTTCAGGCTTATTTTGTAGTGGCTGTCAAACATAAAGTTCAAGCGTAAGGATCTGCATTGTAGGTATCCTATTTACATCCTCTGTTTCAGGAGAAGAAAGAAAAGGCTCCAGCTGCCCTTACACTTGTTTTATTTTTTGGGGGAACATACATTTTTAGAAAAGTTGACAAGGATCCAAAATACTCTGAGACTGGAAGGACAGAGACTAATGGATTGGTTTTGATATACAATCTCCATTCACAAAAGAGACCTCAAATCTGCAAATTTGGTTTTCAGATAAAATTGTTTATAGTAAATATAATATATTGTTATCAAATATAAAGTTAGATTTTAGGGACATAGAAATGGAAGAAGGAGATTTGTGGTTTTGAGCAGAAAGGCAGGACTGCCTTGAAAGACAAGAATAAAGATACAGAAGCAAAGGCTCTTGCAATGCTGCCACTTACTGCCTGAACAGGAAAGAGTTGCTCTAAGCAATTACCATGTACTTTCTGCTTTCCAACGAGTGATAATTGCTCAAAGCAGAAGCATCAAGTTGTATTACAGCTGGAAGATCTGTAGTGTCAGGAAAACTATTTTTTTGTCTCTTGTACCTGTTGAGAGCCTAAGGTCTTCAGGGCAGAGATTGACTACTACTGTGAGGTTTTGTATAACATGACTGAGACTTCTGAATACCATCCTAATCCTAATATTTGAATCCTAATAATAAAGTATGCAAAAGCAGAAAGTCACAGTCAGAGTCACTTTTGGCTACTCAACCATAAGTCACTAACAGTAATTGGTGTATCCAATGGATATAGAACTAGGCAGTAAAAAAGAGGAATTGTATGTAGAGGAGTTAAATGATAGTTCTGAGGAAGGGTCACATGTCCTGTAGAAGACAGTGAACTCAAAATGCCAGTGTTTTCTGCTTCTTTAAGGTCTTGAGATAATCATAGAGCTGTTCTGCAAATAAAATTATGACATAACTGCAGAACATTAGCTACTTATGCCTATGTCTACCTGCACTCTGCAGACTCCTGGTTTTCCTTGTCTTTTCTGGTGTGAAAATTTGTTGTTGAAATTCATACATGAGCAACTGGTGATGTTAGGAAATTTCCATTTTACAAATCAGAAACTGAAAACCAAGGAGAACAAATCGTACATCAACAAAGTACCTAGCTTATATTTAAATTGATTTAACTGATTTCAGTGCCTAAATACATTTGACAATATGTAATGTAAAGATATCTGACCAAGCCTCAAGAGAATTGTATTGCATAGAATTATCTGTATGGAGTTCAAGGCTGTCATCAAAATTACCTGATGGCTGAATCAAGAATATTTCTTAAAGAAATGTTGGCAGATATTTTGTGTACTACCTGTGAATGAAATTCAGCTACTTATTTTTGAAAGTGCTTTATTAAACTTTAATATTTGGGGACTTTTGAAACAATTTAGTTCAATTAAGCAAACGTCTCTATCACATAGGCTGTGAAGAGCAGACTTTATTAACAGCTAAAGAAGTAAGCAGACCCAATGATGTGATAGACCTCAGGGTCTATGTTGCCATTCAGCATGTATGTGGAAACTTAATTGACATTTATGGCAGCTCTACAGCACAGAAAAACCCCTTTTATTTGAACTGTACCAGGAATAAAATCTTTAAAGCTCTTCCACGAGAAGTATTTCAGTGTCAGAAAAAAACCTTCTCATACAAGCAACTAGTTAAATAGGCTAAAAATAACAATACATATCCAACTTCTGGCAGATCCATGAAAAATCTACATTTGTACTTAATTTATTCTGGAGCCAAAGACTTAAATGAATGTGCTTTCAGTTGTCATTTATTTTATGACTAGTTCCTTCTATTTATTGCTTTCAAATCATAATCAGGTGAAGTACATCTTATCTGACAGAGCAGTTTCCTGCATTATGCATTTAGTGTAAACAATGCATTTTTTCTGAACCTGTGGTTACAGTGATGTTTTGGAAAGATTTCTCCACTTTTCTTCCAGCTTCTCTGTGCTGTGGCTCCAAGGAAACAGTGAGAAGTGAGAAAATGAGAAACATGGAGTAGTTTCAGATAGCTCTGCTTGATACCTGTTATAACTTTCCTCACTTGCTGCTCAGAGTTTTTCTTGTTTTGACTGGATCCAGTCACTGGGTTTCATGCCCTTTTAAGCTCCTTTAGTCTCTGGATGATGACTGATTGCTATTCTGAGTTTCAGGAATGCCCAGCTATTAATCCCATGTCTGACAGCCTTTGCAGTATTGGGACTCCCACACTTATGTGACAGCCTTTCCAGGCCTCTGACGTGTCACTTGGGCATGTCCTCAGTCAGATACAACCTGGGTCTTGAGCTTGGGTTTCTAATTGCACTTGGAGTGAACAGCATTGCATTAGCTGTGTTTTGAGAGGAAACGGTGATGTAGTCATCTGGACTCAAAATACATGACTTCAGCTAAGAAGTAGGTAGATGTTGTGGATATGTCTATGTTAGCAATATGACATACTATGTGACTTATTAGGAACAGCTTTGAAGGAAGGGAGTTAGTGCTAGGAACTCACTGTCCATATTTCACATATTTGGGGCAGATTTTAGAATACCCCCCATCTGGTCCCATATGCTGAAAGTCTCCTAGCTGTTGAAGCAAGCTTTCTTCTTTCATTCTTTCAAATGCAGTCCAGTTTGGGTGGTCTAAGACCAAAGCATAATACATGGGAATGACTTGGGAGATTGTTTTTAAAAACACAGTTTTGATAATCCCTACCTGTGAATCTAGTGTGCACCAACCTGGCTGAGGGAACAGAGTGCACTGTCAGCAAGTTTGCTGATGACACTAAACTGGGTGGAGTGGCTGACACACTGGAGGGTTGTGCTGCCATTCAGTGAGACTTAGACAGGCTGGAGAGGTGGGGAGGGAGAAACTTAATGAAATTCAGCAAGGCCAAATGTCGAGTTTTGCACCTGGGAAAGACCAACTCCATGCATCTGTATAGGTTGTGGACTGACCTGTTGGAGAGCAGTGAAGGGGAAAGGGATCTGGGGATCCTGGTGGATGGAAGAATGACCATGAGCCAGCAGTGTTCTCTTGTGGCCAGGAGGGCCAATGAGATTCTGGGGTGGNAGGGCCAATGAGATTCTGTGGTGGATTAGAAGAGGTGTGGTTAGGAGGTCAAAAGAGATTCTTCTCCCCATTTACTCTACCTGGTGAGGCCACATCTGGAATCTTGCGTCCAGTTCTGGGCCCCTCAGTTGAAGAAGGATAGGGAACTGCTGGAAGGAGTCCAGCACAGAGCCACCAAGATGATGAAGGGGCTGGAACATCTTCCTTATGTGGAAAGGCTGAGGGAGCTGGGTCTCTTTAGCTGGGAGAAGAGGAGGCTAAGGGGTGACCTCATCTACGTTTTTAAATATGTGAAGGGTGGGTGTCAGGAGAATGGGGTCAGGCTCTTCTCAGTGAAGCACAGTGGCAGGACAAGAGGCAATGGCTGTAAGCTACAGCATAGGAGGCTCTGTGTGAATACAAGAAAAAACTTTTTCCCAGTTGAGGTGCCAGAGCCCTGGCACAGACTGCCCAGAGAGGTTGTGGAGTCTCCTTCTCCAGAGGTATTCAAAACCCATCTGGACACGCTTCTGTGTGAGCTGGTCTAGGGAATCCTGCTGTGCCAGGGGTGTTGGACTAGATAATCTTTTGAGGTCCCTTCCAACTCCTAACATTCTGTGATTCTGTGATCAAGGAGCTTAAAAGTAATCCCAAATTAGGGTCAAGTAACTGCATTTCTGTAAGACCACTTTCATGAGCTCTTGCCTGGGTAGCCCAGGCCTAGTGCTGGCTGCTGGGAATTTCATGTCTAGTTGTCTCACTCTTCCTATATTCGCCAGGTAAGGATAGAAGTACCTGAGCCTGCACTATGAACTAAATGCTTCCAACCAGCAACCAAACAACAACTGTTACAATCCTTGGCAGCACAGCATATAGGCCCTTTCTTGTCTCAGGAATAAAACCAGCAAATTAAACAAACCTGTTTCTGTCTAAACAGGTTGTCATTAGCTTTCAATCAGGAAATATCTGAGATCCTGGATTTGCAATGCTCCTTTAGTTAGAATGTTTTTAGCATCCTCTCCAGTACTATTTCTTACTTTTTGTGCTCTTTTACTATACTCATTCATTCTTAATGCCTAATATTCAAGCTGAGATAATTCGTAGAAATCAGGAAATGAAATAATAAATGCACTTAAGACTGTGCCACTGAGTATTGTTAGTGAGGCCACTTTCCTCATACTGCTCACTTTACTGCTTCTCTGGAGTCAAAAAAACAACAAAAGCCTTGTCTGAAAGTTGTAGTGTTTTAACCATAGTAAGCAGCTCAGCTCCACACAGCCTCTTGTTCACTCCCCACCAGCAGGATGAGAGAAAGAATCAGAAGCCTAAAAGTGAAAAAACTCATGAGTTAAGATAATGACAGTTTAACAGCTAAAGCAAAAAGTATGTGTTAGCAAAACAAAACATGGTATTTATTCACTCCTTCCCATTGGCAGGCAGGTGTTCAGCCATCTCCAGGACAGCAGGGCTCCATCATGTGTAATGGTTACTTGGCAAGCTAACTGACATAGTACTGAACATTCCCCCTTCCTCCTTATTCTCCCCTGACTTCTATTGCTGAGCATGATATCACATCATATTGGATATCCCTTTGGTCAGCTGGGGTCAAATCTTCTTCTGTGTATGTTTTTTATATATCAATTCATGCTGCTTCTGTGCATGTAATTGAAGCCTCCAGAGTTACTATTTGAGTATTACCTGAATATATTTAACTACACATTTGGAAATCTTGGAAAACTGCATTGGAATTCTCCTTGTTTACCTACTGCACGAGTCTGACATGGTGACAAAGCCCCAGAGCCTACTTTGCCAACAGCCCAATTCCTTTTACTTCAAAGCACCACCTTCCATCTGGGGTTTGAGCTTTGTTTTTTGCAGCTGTACCTCCTACTTCCCCCTCACACCCTGCTGGTAATGTGCTGGCTGCCAGAGACAGCAGAAGGAGGGAGCGACAGCAGAAGCTCTCCCAGGGTGAAAATGGTGAGCTGAAGGGCAATGAAGTTTTAGTTAATGCACTGACAATATCTGGCCTCTGAAGTTCTTATCCATTCTTATGTACAGTCCTTTTTTCCACTTCTTCCAGTAATCTCATTATCCTTACTGTTTTCCTTACCTCTCCACATCTGTTTAGTGACCACTCTTGTTACTGCTTTTAAAAGGTCTAAGTGAGAGTTTTGACTCTTTACTATATATCCTTTCCTCTGGCTATAATAAAAAAGTAGCCAATTGTTTCCTTACTGGTGAAAAATGTGATATGTAGAGCCATGTTTTCTGAACACCAGAGAAGGCATGGTGGAGGCCATGAGCAATTGGAAGAAGTAGATGTAATTTTGGTTAAGGTATTACCCCAAAGACAGAGATATACTGAGTCATGAGCAGTAGCTTGGATGGAGATTGCCTCCTGTGTGTTACGCTTTGCAGTTTGGTTGTCCTCCCCAAAAGAGTGCACCTATGGAAAAAGTTGAAGGGTTGAGACCTTTAGGTGAGAGAGTGTGTGTGTATAAATCTATATTTAAACATGTAAAGAGATTGTTTGCAGAGTCAGCTAAGATAAGAAAACAGATAAAGATGGGTGGGAAGAAACTATACTCATTAGATTCATTTGGAGTGAGCTTTGAAGTTTTGGAGGAAGTGGCACCTATAGTTTTGAAGTATGAAGAAAGCTGTTTCTAAACCATCTGTGTCTCTGTGGGTAATATTCAATTGCATTTGGGCATAGGAGTTCAATTATCATTATGCAGGTATCATTGAAGATGCTATGTGATGAAGGGAATGGTGGATGCAAATAGAAAAATACCCACTGAAACACATGGAAAAGGTCACTGAGCAAAAGCATAATGCTTTTTTGGTGGCTCTTTTGTAGAGAAGATGCTATGTGAACTGCAGAGTACAATTACAGGGGGTGTACTATGGACCTGAGTTTGCACTGAAACTTCAGCCCTTATTGAAGATTGTCTGGTTCCCAACTACAGACACATTGCATTAGTATGTTTCTGTAATTTTGTTCCATTGAAACCAGCAAAGATACATCTCTAAGTCCTCATGCAAACAGGGAGCAAAAATACAGTTTAGAAATTATCAACAAATCCAGTAGGAAATGCATCATGGACTAATTGAATAGTTTTCAGAAGTCATTGGTATGATTGGGATGAACTACAGTTAGCATCTTCTCCTTCTGATAAAATAGTAAATTAATTGATTGAAATAAAAATATCTCAATGGATTTAGGCAGGTACAACTAAAAAGAGCAAACCTGTCATATATTTAGTGCTAATAGAAATGGCACAATAAATTACAATAAGCACTTAAATTTGAGTGAAATTTTATGGCTTATTCTGAAGGAAGTTGAAAACTGTGTAGCTAGGGACACCACATAATTCAGTTTGAGAGCTGGATCTCATGTCATTTCAAAAAATTCAGTGACTATAGAATTTCCTATTTTGCAAAACATCAGCCACAGAGATTGAAATTACAGAATCACAGAGAATCACAGAATATTAGGATTTGGAAGGGACCTTGAAAGATCATCTAGTCCAACCTTCCTGCCACAGCAGGATTCCTTGTGCCTCCTGAGATCTGGACATGTTAAACAACTTTTTTTGAACATGTTTTTAGTTTTTCTCTTTAGTATTTTTTTTCTAGTGGAGAGGAAAGTAGATTCATGCTTGTGTTTGCTAAAACGTTTTCTGAGGTTTTGCTAAAACAGTTCTTTTAAATTTTTGAATGAAACAGGTTTTGAGGAAAGAAATATCCCTAGAGGTAAGTGAGAGATAATGAAGGAAAATTTCACTCCTTTCAGATACAACCTATGGCACATTTTCTCATACATTTTCTCTTTTTCCACAGTATTTGTAAACATGTAACCTTACATGATTGTAGTAATTGCATTTGTGCAATATACCAGGAATGGACAGTTGTACTTAATAACCAAAAGTAGTATTTGTGATTGATGTTTGTTATTTGGATTAGATAGACTAGGAGATTTTATACAGCAGAAGGCTGGTAAAAAATAATGTGGTAACTTGAAAACAGCATCAATAAAGCAAATGCATTTTTTATGAGATACATGTCAAAGTTAAGAAGTTTTATACTACAGATCCACTTTTTATAATAAGTTGTGCTCTTCAGAGATGTTAATTACAATTTCCTCCCACTTATAGAGGTTTGACAAGCTTCAAAATACCCACTTATCATAAAACAAAGCTCCTGCTCTGCTATTAACAGCATGGGAAATGTGTTTATAGGCACTTTGTCAGGCTCTGTAGTTAGAAGAGTCAGCAAAACCTACTCATTCATGTTTCTCATGAGCCTTTCCCCTCTTTCCCCCTCCTCTCCAACCGACTCACACAAAAAGCTGGCTCTGTGTTTGCAGTGTACTGTGAACAGTTTCATTGCTGGTGATTAAAAACAAAGCAAGCCAAACCTTTGTGGGAATTCATAGAATCCAGTACATGCCATCCACATGCTTGTCAAGCTTCTTCATATTCATGTTACCTCTGTCTTTTCATTCTGGGATAAAGAGTGTAGGCTGTGATAAATACAACTACTTGAAAGAAGGAAAAATCCACATCTCATGTATTGTGACCCCTCTTCTCCCTACACTGATCCTCACTTTATAACAGGAGATTAGGGTGTGGGAGGATATCTCACCAAAGCAACCAAACCTCTTTAAAAGCTGGAGACTATAGATGGCATGAAGCTATCTTTGCTATTGTCAGACAACAATAAGCTGTGGAAAGGCACAGTTAAAAGGAACCAAGGCACACTGTGGTTACACAGAATGGTACAGAAGAATTATAGAAGTAGGAATTTCATCCATTATAAATACAGTTGTAGTATTTATGTTATTGTACCTTTGAAGTAAAATAGAATTGTATGGTCTACATCATTGCAACTGACAGAAATGTTAGGCCCTAAGTCTGGCTTAATCAGAGCAGAAGGCAAAGGAATGGTGTTTGCAGTCAATGTTCTGCCAGGGAACATCTGTGAGAAAATGTAAAACTCCATTCCTGCTTCAGGACTCTTCTTTGGCACTGTAGAGAGAACCAAAATTGACTGCCTCAGCAGTTGAGGGCTTCCCTGTTTAGAGAAAGTTATAACATGTACGTCTGGAAGATGACTTGGACTTGGCAGGGAGGGGAGGGAGACAGTGGGTCTGGGCTGTGCCATGCTCCAGCTGCCATCAGTGGGTGTCTCCTCAGGGACCTCCTGCCAACTCACACAGGCCAGGGGGAGGGGACTGAAGGATCATATGTGCTCTGGAGAGTAAAAAAGGTAGGAGAATCTCTGGCTTACTAGCTATGATTGTGTATAACACTTGGTAAGCGTTTAGTGAATTGGCTTCTGAGTATTAATCATCTGTATTGTATGCTCAATTCTGTAACAGGATTAGTGTCATAACTATAAGGAGCAGAGAGAGTGTTAGTTAAAGGCATCAGCCTTTCCAGTTTGAGAATTTTGATGGAAAGCTTAAGTACTGAAGCTGAACACTTTTCATCAGAGAGCATAGCTAAAGTGAGAATGCAAGCCACAAATAGTCTTTGTTTCAATCCTCCAAACCAGACACCAGGGAATGGGAAATATGGACTTCATGCCCTGACTGACAGGCTTGATTGCCCAGCATGGCAATGGGACTTGGTGACAACCTGAAGGATAGAACTATCTTTTTCCAGAAATCATCCTTTCCTGCCCTGCCAGTCTCATTCATTGCATGTCTTCTCTGTTCTGAAAGACATAAGTTGGCAGTCCTACTGATAGCAAAACTATGACATTTTCTTCATTATTTTTTTTAACTCTTGGAGTGGTGGGGTTTTTTTTCTGAGTTCTTTTTCCTTTTTGTTTTTTTTTCTTCTCTTCCTCCCTCATTTCCTCTACTTGGCTTCTCATTATTAACCCCTACAACGCTGCTGCTCCAGGAACTAGTGTTACCCACAACTAAGCCCCATTTCTGCAGTCCACACAAAGTACTGTTTAGAAAACTACCTCTTGTGTATTGCAGTGTCTGGAAGCTGCAGCTGGAGCAGAAACAGAGGGGTGGTGTGCTGGGGAGCTTAGGAAATTTGGACTAGCTTCAAGCTTTCTTCAATGAAGCATAGGGAGGCAATTAATAGGGAAGCCCGGCACAGTGCCCATCTGCAGAGTCTGCCTGTGCTGTACAGCTGGCCTTACTCATTTGAACATTTGCTTTAGTTCAATTCACCACATGGCTTTACTTCACTAGGATTAGCTCTTCAGTTGTTGTAAACCTATGCAGCCTTATTGAAGGTGATGTAGAGATGCTGGTTTACAGCAAATAAGGATACAGTCCCTTTTCTTTCAGCCTTTGAAGGAAACTAAAACTTGAAACAGAATTTCACTTGGTTTTCATGTCAAAACCCCAAGTTAGACATGATTTCACTGTAAAACCTCTAAGTTCTCTGGATGAATGAGAAAAGGCTCATGAAGTTCAGGGAATCTTTTGATGGGCTTGATTTCAGCTCTGTACATGCAAATATATCATGTGGTTCCCAAAGTCAGATTCCACTGCAACAATTTTACATTAATTTAATTAATCCCCAGCTGGAAGAAAAGGCAAAGTATTGAGCACACTGTATTCAGACTTAAGTATTTGTTCAACTTTATTCTGAGACCTGCATTTTTAGCAAACAATCTGAAATTCACACTTTCATAGACTTCCTAGATGTTAGAAGACAGATCTTCAACAGGAAGTTAGGTTAGAGCCAAAAAAGGATTTAGGGATCTCGAAGTTAGGCAGTGTAGCAACTATATTTTAAGCACTTTTCCCTGGAACATAATCCAGAATCAGAGTCTGGGAAGGGTTACATCATTCAAATGGTCATCCCCAGCCCCTGTGTGCTGAGAGGAGAAGGCCAGCCAACAGAAATTGCTCATGATGGGTTATGGCAGAAATTTTTCTGTTGCCTTGAGTTTAAGCAGAGAGTCAAGACACCAGGCAGGCACGTTGACTAATTCCATTATGGTTTAGAGTTATTGTAATTAGCTAATAATAATTCAGAACTCCTTCTAGGTCATGTTATGACCTGGATTCCCATGATGCTCAGGCACTGGAGTCAAAATTGCTAGCTGGTTCTGTGCAACCTCCAGGCACTGGTATGTTTAGGAATTTGTGCCCTCAGTGTTTACATGTTCTATGGCCTATGCTTGATTGGCAACAAAAGTATAGTGCTTTTAAAGGGAAACTATGGAAATGGATTATACAGGTAGAATGAAATGTCCATCTTTTGTATGACTATCTTGTTAATTAAAACACTTGCTCAGGGAAGGAGGAAATTTAGGGTCACAAGTTTATTTGCTGCCACAGTTAAAGGAGGAATATAAGTCTTAAATTCTTTCCCTATCAAAGGGCAGGTCATTTTAAATTCATCCCAATTTTCAAAATGAAATCTCTTCACCAGACTGTTTATTCAAAAAAATTTAAAAAATATCCACAGAGAAAATGCTTTTAACAATAATTATGTAATGATTGCAAAGAGCTTCAGAAGGATGTGCTATGAGCATGTTAGATTCATGGGAAAAGCAAAAACACATTGGTTGCTAAGGCTTTTAATATAAAGCATCCTATTTGTAAAAAAGATCTGCATTTACCTCTACTTAGATTAAGGCAAAATCCTCAGTTTTGATGGGAGTCTTAGCTGACTGCAGTCAGTTTAATGCTTCTTTTTGTTGTTTTCTACATTTCTAAGCTGCTACATGAAGCAATGCTATTCTGAGTGGGCCTCTCCTCACACTAGATAATTTTATCCTAGAAATGGCTGATAGCTTGCAGTAAAAATACTTCCTCTGAGCTGAGTTTAAAGATATTTCTCTTACATGATTTCAGACACACCAGTAATCCTCCCAGACTAACAAGCTTCCTGAAGAAAGCATTTAATGCCAAAGTCTGCTTCCATTTTTATGGATGTTAAATGCTCCTATTATATGTGCCAGTGACAAAAGAACCAGGTTGTAAAAGAGTAATTAAGAAAATCATCAGCTCTCCAAAGCCCTGCTGTAAGCTGATGAGAACACTGAGTAACATTAGTCCTCTATCTCACTGAAAATGCCCTACACACAGTAGCTGATTCCTCTGCACCTCAGTTCCTTGGTTCATAAGCTAAAGTTACTGTCTAGACAATTCTAGGTGAAGATACCTACACAAAGACATTTTAACCTCAGTAGCTGAAAAGGGTGTAGTCATTTAATCTTTGAGCTAGATAAACGTGCTCTTAAATTGTGTTGCTGGTTGCACGAAATGGCATGACATT
Source organism: Galbula dea (assembly GCA_013399015.1). Lineage (NCBI taxonomy): Eukaryota > Metazoa > Chordata > Aves > Piciformes > Galbulidae > Galbula > Galbula dea. Next base: position 1,115,303 of record VWZX01007874.1, read on the forward strand.
TTCTTCCTTTTGGAAATCAAACTGCTTGGGTTTGTTGTGAAGCAAAAATCCTATCTGGCATAGTAATATCACCACCTTGTGGGGAAGAAATGTGTCTCAGCATATACAATCAGTTGTAATGTCTGTGAATATCCTTGGAGCACCTACATAGCCAAAAAGGAGAGCCAAAACCAAGACATGGTCAATGCTGCTGAAATAAGTAATGGAACAATTATTCTAATAGAAGGTAATTTACTTTAAAAATTACAAGGTATTCCAATAGATGGATTTATTTTCTAATTTGTTCCTAATAAACACCTTTGTACTTTACACAACTTGTGCAGCTCACTAGGAACATTATGATTTAAGCTTTTGATTTATAAAGATATGTACACTTTATAAATCTTTACATATCTTTATAAATATGTTCTATAATAATGTAAGTACTTATATTAAAAAAATTAGTAAGTCTATTTTAAGCACCATTTTGCACTCTATTTCCAGCAATTCTGCTTTCTCTGACTCTCACTTTGATAGGAAACACTGAAATTAGGCTCTTCTAAGAAGCTAAGAAGCTGGACATCTGGCAGAGGCATAAATGCACCCAGGCTGATTAACAAAACCATCCCTTCTCCTAGTTATGCTCCCATTTTTCTGTTTTCTATGTAACCTCCTAACTCTTATCAAACATGAGGCAGGGTTTGTACAGACAATTTAATTCACTACAGGCCTAACAACCTATCTTATGCACTGAATGAAGTAGTATCCTGCAAAAAAAAAAGTAGTATATGCCTATGTTATTAAAGGGGCTAGTATAAAACTGATACTTTAGATTTAACACAAGAATTAGAAACTTATCTCTAGAACTTCCTCATACTTCTGGATAATTTTCAGGGTTAGTAACCCTGAAGGTTACTAGGTTTCCACATTTCCTTCTACAGATGCTATTTTACAGAGAAAGGTAAAAACATATTCTCTTATCAGTTACTATAAACACCACAGAAGTAGTCTAGGCCTTAGAAAAAGAAATTTTCTTTGATGGAAAGTATGAAACACCTTCTAAAATATATATCAGTGAAGAAGTTTTGTAATGTTAAACAAGGAAATTCAGTTTTACTACTAGCTGGTTTTTATTACTTTTTTTCCTGTCCTGGTGTCTGGGTAGCAAAAAAGGAGTCCATGTGCAGCAGGATACTGTCAGGATGAAATACATTCAAAACATGCTCTAGTAGAACTACCAGAAAAAAACATTGCAGAAGTCCTGCACTCCTTACAGACAAGGGAAAGTTGTCATTTACACTGCTCACTTGACACATTTAACTCAGATGCTTCAGTGCTTAAGAAGTAGACTCCAGGCTTTCATAAAGTGATTCAGACAACCTAACCTGGTCCAATGCTTCTTACCTGGCCACAGATCTCAGGACTGTGATTTCAGAAAGCCTCAGTTAGGAACTCACCTATTACAGTCTCCTATGGGTGATGGTTTAGTGACTTATTTCATGACCAGCCTAGGATTAATAACAGGCACTTCTGACAGCTTAGTATCTAAACACTGGCTATTCTTGGGAGCAGACACTTACTGCAGGAGAGCTTGTTTCACAGAATCACAGAATGTTAGGAATTAGAAGGGACCTTGAAAGATCATCTAGTCCAACCCCCCTGCCACTGGGTACAGCTTTTCCCAATGCTGCACTCTTCCTTCTTCCATTTGAGTTTTTCCAGAAGGTCCTTGCTTATCCATGCAGGTTTCCTGCCTGCTTTGGTTGATTTTGTACTCATAGCCATGCACTGATCTTGCACTTGGAGGAAACAGTGTTTGAATATTAACCCTCTCAATTCCTTTAGACAAGCCCTGAACACCCCCCCACACCCCCATANCCTGGTTAGGGAAGTCTGAATGCTTTTCTTGGAAGGACAATCTTCACACATTTCTTTTTCCATCTTGGTCAGTAAAACAAACTTTTGGTGATAAAAATAATCATTCTTCTTTAAACAAAAGTATGAAAGCATTAAGATAACAAAATAAGGCAAAAGAGAATCAGGCTGGATGTTGCCAGGGTTTCATCATCTTCTTGTTCTGAGATGTGACCTATGCTGCCAGGTCACTAGCAGCATTCAGAAAAATTGATTCACTCTTATTCAGTAATGGCTGTTTGTTTTTCTTGTTGAAAATTTTAGCTTAAATCTTAGGGGAAAAGTATTTTTGTGTATGTCTTAATGTTTATGTCATTTCAAAAGGCCTGTTGAATCATGAATCTGTGTCCAAAACTGTCATGCTGGTCTTATCTATTTTATGGTTGTTATTGAACACATTCTGCTGGGGAAAGCTGGGAGGAGATGAAGATATCAATAACTTCCTCAGCTAAATACACTACTTCACAATGATATGAGAACCTCAAAGTTTATGACTAGCAGGAGTAACAGACTGAAGGCTGAACCTCTGAATCTTAACTATCTTAACTGGCTACTGGTCACACTGTTTGGTCACAATCCTCTGTCAGACTGTTCTGGGAGACAAGATTGGTTGATAAACTCTTTGGAATGTACAAGATATGAAGCCTGGAATTTGGTGAAGAGGCTCTGCAAACATCCTGAAAAACAAGGCAAAGGGGACTTGCTGACAGGGTAGTGCCCCTCCAGCACTCAAACTAGAGTTCTTGTGGAAGACTATGCCAATCATTTTGAGGGATGCTATAAGACAAGGTGGAAGAATATTGAAACAATAAAGTGTGTGTATAGACTCTGTGCATTTACTAAATCAAAAGAAGAATACAGCTTTGCCATGTGCTAGTATGAGGAGTTCAAAGTCTGGAAACAATTCCCTTTTGGGAAACCTGAAGCCAGAGAACTTGCATTCAGAAGAAGACACAGTACCATTAACAGCTGGAGTTGACTAAGTGAGGAAGTGACAGATACTTCTCCCATTGTCTCCAAATGATGCCTAATTCCCAGCCAGGAAAGCACAATCATGTTAGAAAGGAGGCAATAAATAGAATTAAAGTGACATCTCATCCCCTTTTAGAGACAGAGGAAGAACCAGAGGCACCATATGTAAGAATATGGCAGTTCAAGTTAGGCTGAACAAAAGAGCAGCACCATCCTGAGATTGGGACAGAGGAGTGACATAATCCAGTCATGTACAGGGTTCTTGCTGTTTTCTTATTTGTTATTCAGCTATGAAAAGGTCAGGAAACCTTGCCTGAACTTTGTTTAAGCATATACTGTGGGATTTATCATAAGCCATAGGTTCTAATGTAAGGGTAGCTGTACAGGAATGAATGGTGTGTCAGACATAGGAAATCAGACCAGACAGTCTAGTGCTTTTTAATTGTCTCAAATCTTATGTCTTGAAGTGAATAGGTTGTGTATAATAAACTCTCACTCTTACTGTACAAAAGGCCAACATTTCTTTAGATCTGGAAGAGATATAAAGGCAAAATAGTACACTTGGGAAGACTTTATGATTGAGAAAAGTATTAAAACTGACTTAGTATTTGTTTAAAAAAAAAAACAACACAGAAGAAATGAAATAAATGCCACATCCAGTCACTTGAAATTATAAATTATGGACAATTAGGGAGTTTTTAGCTGTCTCTGTTGTCCTGCCCCATTTACAGGAAGCATTAGCAGGCTTCTCAATTCATGAACCCTCATGCTTTCTGCTAAGGTTATTGCAAAAAAGGAGCAAACTGTAGAGCAGCTGCTTTATCATTTCAGATGTGTGTTACATTACACATACCTTCAGGAATTATTCCATTTATGAATCCACATCAGGCCACTGGTGCAGCTCTTATGGATCCCCATTCCCTCTGCCAATATTTTTCTGACACTCAGGAGGAAAAGTTATTAACTGTGAAGTCTGCTTGCAAGAAGCCATTATTCCAACTTACAACAGAGTCTTTCCATACATAGAGCTCCTTCCTTACATTAAGTAGAATTCCAATTCTAATTCTACCTGTTTCATAGGTTAGACTCCTGACTGTCAAAGGAGAAAGGATGAGGTGAATCACCTGAGACTATGCTACATTGTCAGAAGAAAAATAATTAGCTGAGACTGTTCAGAAGAGTTTGGTGCAGATGTTTTACTATGGGAGGTTAGGGAGAAGTTTATAAACTCCTGCCCTGGCATTTCCCATACCTCCTACTCTCCTTGTCCTACACATTTTTTTTTATCTGCAATGACTTTTTTCTTTGCAGAGTACAATTAAAGGGTTGATAATAGTACAGGAGAAAAATGGAGGACTCTACCTTGTGCACTCCAGTGTCTGGTCTGATTTGGGCAAGTGTTATCTTTTCTAACCACTTACATAGGAAGCAGTAAGGAATTGCAGGTTTAGAGTAAGTTTCTTTTGACCACCTAGTAGAATTTTAAAGACTGGAGCTTTTGAGAGGAAAAAGTATATTCCTTGGATCCCATAGTGAAAATTGGTATAAGTCAGCAGCAACAACAAAATTCTAACATTTAGGGATATTATTTGTTATACTTCAGGTAATATAAATATAATAATTAAATTATTATAATATTATAATAAAATATTATAAGCAAGCTATTACAAATAGAGGGGAATTAAAAATGTCCTACTAAACTACAGACACTTCCAACAGAATTCACACATTTAACACAAATTCTGAATTTAAATGTGTACAATGAGAGATACAATGATGTTGTATAATTAAAGGGATTTGAGGGGAGAAGTGATAAATATGGTCAACCAGAATGAAAGAGATTTTGCATGACAGTGCCCTCTAGAGAAAAGATATTTTCAGAAACTTGGATGGTTTGGAAGAGAAATATTACTTTTTCTGTCTCCTTCTCCTCAGAGCAATGAACAAGCAAAAGCACCTGAGGATTATATTGATAGGAAGCTTATCCATTCCTGCAAGTGAGAACTTGTGAGTGAACTAACAAATACATGGATGACCAGTAGAGTAGGATCCAAACACAGTGTGGTAGCTAATTTGTCTGGCAGCAACACCTACCTATTGTGTCAAAGGGAAGAAATGGGGAGACCTGAGCTTGAAACATTATGTGTCATAACTCTAGATTTAAGTTGGAAATCTCTATTTTATGTAGTGTCTACTATAATCTAAGTATTTCCTACATTTTATATAATTAGAAAGTTTCCACATTCTACAGTATTATAAAATTGAAAAATACAATAAAAAAAAAGTAAAAAATGTACAAAATATAAATAAGTGAAACAGACTTAAAACGAGAACAGAGAAGAAAGCAAAGATTATCATCCATTAATCAGAAAATAAGCAGTTTCAGTTTTATAAATTTGGCAATAACATAATGTAGCCACAGACAGATGTAATTTTAAGCATATTGTGAGATTTAACATTTGAAAAAAACACTGATTTTGCCATATTTCAGTCCTTGCTGTAGATGGTGCTGTAGCATAAAATGTGCATTGTACTCTGACCGCTGTTTAGCTATGACTGATATACCTCTTACTCTATGCACAAGGTTAGTCCACAAATTGTTGTTAAGGGTCATGGAAAACATATTTATTATTTATATATGAGCATAGGATTGTTAAAAAAAAATAGAAGAAGAAAAAAAGAAAAATAGGTTGAAGTCTTTTATAAAAAACACTATCATGCTGATGATTTTGTGTAGCATATGCTAGGCCATAGCAAGGTTTAGGAAGGTCTCTGGATATATATATCTTCTGAGAAGGATAAATCTCCCACTCTTCTTATTTTGCTTGTTCTGTCTGGTACACAACAGGGTGAGATTTCAGTCTTGTGTTTTTTCTGAGAGAAATTCCCAGATATTTCCAGCTTACTTTGTTTTATACTGGCCTCTCTCTCCATTGGGAATCAATGTCAATTAATGTTCCCTACACAGAGCAAATACAGAGCAGTGGTGAAAATCAAGTCCAATGCACATGATGCAAGCAATTCTTATTCCAGAGAAGTCTCAATGGACATCCAGTTATAATTCCCTTCTTCAAGATAAATGGCCTCTGCAGAGGAAAAAAAAAGAATGTCTCCCTGAAACAGCTGCATGCCGCAAGCTAGAGCTGACCTCAGGGACAGGAGGGACCCCAGGAGAATGGTCGTTGCAGGGGAGGGCAGAGTGATTTCCTGTCTCTGCCCATCCCTAAGAGGCATCACCCCTTTCATCTCACAGGCACATGGAGAGTTCAAGATTTTATCTTACACTGTCTGTGCTACCTGTTTTCAAGTTGCAACGTTTTGCTTGTCTCTTTTCGGCTGGCAAACGCTCATGCTTACGATGCACTGTAGGAAAAAACACAACCTCCACCTTCCTCCTCCTCCCTTTTGTCTCAGTAGTAACTCAAATGATCTGGTAAGCACCATGTTGGAAAGCTGCTTGTTAGCTAACTACTGCTCACTCTCTTGATGGCAGCAGAAGCCACCCTATTTAGCTGGAAAACGTGAGAGGCTTCCTGCACCACCAGTGAGAGCAGTCTGGATGACTTCTGCAAGTGGCCTGGGCCACGAGCCCTTTGAGGAATCCCAAAGCTAGTTCTCCAGCTGCTGCAGCTCACTCAGCCTCAGCCTTGGGTGTCCTGCTGTCAAATGGTGCCTGCAGCTCTACTTTCTGGACCTGTGCTCCTCAAGTGTCTGTCTGATGAAAGACAAGTGCGTAAGAAGGCATCTTCAGAGTGCATGGGGCAAAGAGCTTGCCAGTGTGGCCATCAACAAGTGCACAAAGGTTGGGTCTTCAATCACACCACAGTACCCATTTTGACTTCTCATTTCATGTTAAGTTTCAATGTAAATTATCTCCAGCATAGTTATTAGGTTATAATATAGTTATTAGTTATATATATATATATATAATATAGTTATTAGTTTTTTATTCTAAAGTTATTAGGCCAAGAATTACTCAATTTTCTTCTACACCTTTGACTGGTCTTTTTTTTTGTTTTTGGAAATCAGGCCAAATCTTGCATACATTCTCCTCCTATTGTCAGGTTTCTAAAAAAATTAACCCCCCCCAAAAACCAACAACCCCCCTGCCTTTTGCTGTACTGTACTGCTTACAGGGCATTATGTGCTAATCATTTCAGTTTGTTGGAAGGAGCATCTGTCTCCTGGGCCTCCTAGTCTAGCCTGCAGCCCATTTTAGCAAGCTCTTCCACATTATTCTATACACTAGTCCACCCCTTCTAGCCCCATGGCACCACTAGCCCTGCTGTGCCACACAGACTAATTCCCAAGCCAAGGAAGCAATATGCTAAAAAAGAGATAAGAAAAGAGACATTGAGAAAGAGACAACACTGGCAGTATAAACAGCTTCACATTACAATGAATGCTCTGCCTGAATGCCATTTGAATCATTTATCATCTTATACTTGTTGTCCATGTATTTTGTTTTCTTACTTTTCTATAAATTGTCACTCACAGCTTTTAAATTGTTTGCATAGGAAAAAAACCTGCACTTAATCTTCTGAGCAATGCTGGGGCAAGCAGAGTAGGGGCAGTTGCAGGAGAATGTGTGTGTCTGATCCTGACCCATTTTGCCTTCCCAGTCACAGGGAACCAGAAAAAAAGTCTAACTGTAGTTCTGCTTTGAGCAAGATGTTCAAGCATGTGCCTCCTCTGGCTCTAGTCTTTCACATGTGGACCAATGAGGTTAAAAGCAGTGATATGACAGCCTAAAAACAGGAGTTTTGGTAGTATGACTGATAAGCAGTGAGAGGCTAAATCAGTTACAATGATGCCCTGAGTAAAAGCATCAAATGACAGCATTATTGTCAAGCTGAGTCTCATGGCAGGGCAGTGCAAGGGAGTTTGGTCCACAAAAGATGTAGGATTGAAAGAAAAGATTGGAGCAAGGAGCTCTGTGGTTGTTCTGGTCATCACTCTCACTGAAGAGGGGAAGATGTAGTCTTGTCTTTAGTGTGTGGATGACCAGCTGTCCCTGGAACACCTTATCTGCCAAGGGGACAGGCAGGCTGGGTGCAAAGAGGAGGGACAAACCCTAGAGGCACCTGCCAGGAGCTGTTATCAAGCCTCTAATTTAGAGGTTAGCTGTGCTTTCTCCCTTGTCTTTTTGTTCTCTGAGCCTAGCTGCTGTCTGCTTTCCTTCCCTGCAGTGTGTTTTACAGGTCAGAGATGAGTGTGAACACAAAATATGCTCCTTCTAGACAGACACTATAATGGCAATGGGCTGTATCCTCAGAAAGTTCATTAAGATGCAAATTTGGTAGCACAAATTGTCATATCTCCTTGAATTTATGAGACAAAATTGTTTATCATTGATGAAGTGCTTGTGTCAACTAAAAGTGATGGTAAACATGAGCTATTCATAAACTATTTCTAAGAAATAATAGATTTATCTTTTCTGCTCCTGAATTTACAGTCAGATTTCTGATAATTGTCTTAGATCTTGGTGCAATAGGTGACACAAGTCAAGAATAATAGCATACCTTTTAATAAAACAACCCAACAACAAAAAAAACCCCACTGCTTTGAGTGATCACTGGAAAGGAAATAATACTTCAACCAATTTCTGAAGCAATTCTTTTTCCTAACTATAGAGTCATAGAATTGTCAGAGTTGGAAGGGACCTCAAAGATCATCTAGTTCCAAACCCCCTGCCTGGCAGGGACACCATTCACTAGATCAGGTTGCCCAGGGCCCCAACAAGCCTTGTCTTAAAGCCACTGATGTGGTACCTTTATTTTACCAGTGAGTAGATCTGCTTTTGCTTTACTGTAATTTTTTTCCCCCCTAACACATGTTTACAGTAGTTTGACCACTCCAAAACCTTTCTAAAAGTTGAATATACTGATGCAAGCAACTGGTTCAATTATATACAGTTTACCTCAGTGACTAAATTTAAAGGTCAAACTGTGGATAGACACTTAGGTGATAGTTCAGAACACTGAATTCTTGGTGCCTGACACTTAAAATCCCATTGAATACATATCTGCATTATTAAGTTGCAAATGCTTGTACACATCTCCTTGTTGCTCAAATTTCTTATTTCCCTCCCTCTTTATACTCAGCCATTCCTCATTTAAATGATTTTTTTTTCTTTTAAAAGTGAATTTGAGTTCCACATATAACCTTGAAGGACCCTGGAGTATTCTGTCTTCTGAACTGTGGGCCAGCCACAAAGGTAAGGTAAGTCAGCCTAGCTGCAACCTAGCTGTCCTCAATACCAAAGTACTTCCTTTAGGGATTTGACCATTTAATGGCCACTTACTTAATGCAACTAATGAATCATGTATGATGTAATTTCTAGCACACCAAATGTAGCCTGGAGAAATCCAGCTATGCCATTTCACCCATATGTTCAGATAAAGCCCTGTCATTTCACCCATATGTCCAGGTAAATTCACAGCATTTTCATTTGTAGGCTTTCCTACAACTGCTGGAAAAAGAAATAAAACCCCTTCTGCTACAGAAGGACATTGAATACAAATTAGCATCATTACCATAACAGAACTATGGAGTATTTTTAGCAGATCACTAATTAAGACAAAAATAAATAGCACAGATAAAGGCTAGTTAATTTAAATAGTTCCTACCTCTGATAAGTTACCTTATCTACTTCATAGTGTAACATTGATCTGGTATCTGTATTTTTAGCCATAACAGAAGTATAAGTGTTGTAATTAAACAGAATGATATGCAGTTGACCTAAATATATCTGTCCAGAATAGTGCTACATTTGAATTTTGATACAGAAATGAAATCCTGTTGAATTTCCCCACTTTGAATTTCCATTCATTAATTTCCCTGTGGTTTATATCTTACTGTGGGTTTTCACTTCTTAATGTGTATCTATATGATGTGCATTTTATCCAAATTATATTTAAAACATAATACTTGGTTTAATAGGGCTCCTAGACTCATAACTCATAATATAAAACAAAATACAATGAAAATACCTCTCCTTCTCAAGGACAAAGATTCACCCACTCATGCATCATTTTTATTTTTAGTGGATTAGAAGGAGTAGGTACAAGTCCTCAGCAATTATTTCTGCACCTTTAAAGAGCAGAGAAAGACTGAATGAATCAGCCAGCACTGCAGAGGTTTTCAAATTAAGTGCAAATGCAGAGTATTCAGAGGCTTACAGTTTCAGAATAAAAACTATCTGAAGTGATTCAGGTTTATTCACTAACACAATTTCAAGTTTGATTTTTAAAATGTGTTTTTTCCACAGACAGAGTTTAAATTTTCACAAGTTTATCACCAAAACACACCATTGCACTTCCTGCCTGTAAAAATCCTTAGGATGGAGCCATGTTGGAATAATTTTCTTTCAAATATATGCTTACAGTTTATATAAAATACCACATAGTGAAGCTGTGATCCTAAAAATTTCAAGAAAACACTGAATACACGAATTCAAAATGCTATTATAAATTCCTACAACTTGACAAAGCTCTGAGATGCTCTACTTATGAAGTACTTTCCATCTTTGGACTATCTTAGTGGTTGTATACTAGGTGAGTCAGTTCTGGTGAATATTAACTTCATATGCAAGAGAAAGGGGAAACATTTTGTTAAATTTTATGCTTTTCCACTTAGATAAGCACATTTAAATGATAAAAAAGGAGGAATACAAAATGTTACCAATACCAAACTCCTAGCCATCCTACAATGGCTGATGTACCTATCAGCAGAGGTAAAGCTGAGATAGATTTAAACCATTTCTCTATATAGGATGTTCCTGCTCCCATAAACTCTACAGGTAAGCAGTCTAACATAGGCTTTGATTCAGACACCTTAAATGTTGTTCTAATAGACAACAAAGTCAGTTATGAAATAGGGGTCTAAGACTGAGTTTATATAACCAGAGACTTCTTTCTTCTTTCATTTAGAATGATGTAGTGAAATTTAAGCTCTAATAGGAAAGGTTTGAAGGAAGAAGATGTCTGTACCAGCTTTATGGACATTGTCTCAGCTCCACTTGACAGATGCATGCAGTACAGTTGCATGCAATAACATTTCCCCTAAAAGCCTGTTCTGACAGAGTGGCTCCCATAATATGCAATGCCATGCATGGTATAGTCACTTAGTTTTCAGAAGTGACAGTACTTGCAATAACATTTGCATTCATTTACATTTCAGTGTTGACATGAAAAATATTGGAACTAGTTATAAAAGAAAGATAAATTTGGCCACTACCATTTTATGACTAAGAAGCCTCACAGAGTGACTTCAGTGATGGACAGCTTCTGATAGTTACTTTAAAAGATTAAGATGCTTTGGTTTAGGCCAATTTATGGCCTTCTGCAGGCAATCAAAACTCTCACAAATTCATTAGGACCAGTGAAGGTGTTTAATTTACTCACATTTGCCTCAAAACCTACAACTCCCAGTTGTGTCTTTACACTTAGCACAAACCATTCTCAGCAAGAGGAGCACTTCTCCTTGCTCATCAGATGCTCTCTGACACGTGCATTAAACATTGATTATCATGTCTGCAGTTGCAGCACTGAAACATTTATCACTGTCTAGATTGGAAGACTACCATCTGGGTGAGAAACTGGCTGTTGTCAAGCCCATGAGTAGTGTTTAACATGTTGTGCTCTACCTGAATCCCTGCAGCATGTGAAGCACCTCAGGATCTGCTCTATACAATATCTTTATTAGTGAACAGGAAGAGAAGGGCAGAATAAATCTTCATGAAGCTTGTAGGCAGTGTGCTGAGCCTGAGACAGCAATGAGCCCTGCTACTAGTAACAGCCAACACCACCCTGGGCTGTGCTAATGGGGAAGGGACTGTTTTCTTTTATTCACCACTTGTTAGACAGTTTCTTGTACACTCTATTCAGGAAGGACTCCAGGATAAACTGGAGCAAGTTCCATGGAGGGCATCAACATGCTCCAGAGGCTGGAGCACTTGTCCTGAGTGGAGAGGCTGAAGGAGCTGGTCCTGTGCAGCCTGCAGCAGAGATGGTCTTGGGGGAACCTGACAGCAGTCTTCCAAAATGTCCATGGAAGTTCCTGAAAAGATGGAGCCAGGCTTTCAATCAAGGTGCATGGTGAGAGGGGAAAAAAAAAAGTCAGTATGAAAAATTGGAATAGGTTGCCCAGGAGATTTCATAACCCCTGTTGTAGCAGGTTTCACAGACCTGCCAAAGCCCTCAGACACATGACCTGAACTGGCAGACCCTCTTTTGAGCAGGAGGTTTCAGCTGAGGCATTGTGAGTTCACTTAGAGCTTGAATGATTGCATGACTTTGTGATGTTAAAGAGCTGGATAAAATATTACAGTGGTAAGTTGCCTGGAAAATTAAGCAGACATACTCTGTAGATTAACATGCCTGCCTCAACTTATTTCCAACAATGCTAGCAATTTTCCTTACATTAGTTACTTTGCTTCCTTTCCCACTATAACTACAACTTCTGACAATATAAGTATCTAATATCCTCTCTTCCCCTCAGTCTCTCCTAGGCACTCTTCTTTGTTTTCCTTTCTCTTTTATATCTTCAGTATTTTCAACTACTGTGACATGATCAAGCTCATTCATAAAAACATCTGTCTCTAAATCACTGTCTAGCTCTCATTGCTCAGTGTGGTATTTATGTAGCATGTGTTAGAAATTACTGGGGGTAACTGAAAGCCTCCTGATCCTATTTTTTAACACATCTCTGAAGCTTTCATGGTTCTTTACAGACCCTTTCACAACAGCACTCCTAACTATCACCTTTGTTTCTGTCTTAAGTATCTTTATCTCCTTCTTATGCTCAGTATTTCTCCTTTGATGAAGGAAGAGTTGTCTCTGTACTATGCTAAAGAAAATGGTACAAAATTATAGTGGTGATTATTTTTCCTGTCTACTGTTCATTAAGCAAATACAACAATATTCATAAATATTTACAAATATCACAGAATCACTCTATCTCCCTTTCACACTCCTCTATAGTCCATAATGTCATGACTTCTTCCTTCAGCTCAGCCACCATACTGAGCAGATCATTCACCTGTTCACATCTGACAAAGGTGTTATCTCTGCTACCTTCCTTTGCAAAAGCCAGGCTCTGGCCCTCTCCACAGCCAAGGACCTTGACACCAACATGCTTGTGTGGGTCCTCAGTCTGAGTGTCCACAGTTTTTTTAACAGCAGCCCTCAGCCTACTTACAACCATGCCTGGATATTTACAAGACACTGACCTTGCAGGCTGCAGCAACACACTCAGATGGCTCACCCTGCCCTGGTAGCTCACCCTGCCCACATGGCTCACCTCACCCAGGTGACTCACCCTGCCCAGGTGACTCACCTTCCATGCATCCACCCCAGGATGTTGTCCAAGTCAATGGCTATAGCATACAATAAAGTATTTATAAAGTAATGATGTGAAAAGGTTTCTTGCACCTGTTACATAAACTTCACACTGATACTGAAGATTTAGTACACAATGAAACAACTCAAGTAACTGAAACAAAAAGTTGAAGTACTCATATGTACTGCTTCCTTAAGATTTTGGTAGAGCTGGCTGATCACAGATGCATTGCCCCTAGAGCCCCTCTTTTTTCTTGCTCCCCAACACTATTGCCTGAAATTATGCAGAACAACCACCACTGCAAAAGCTCTGCAGCCAATAGCAAGCACACCTACACAGCTAAATACAGCACAATACTGGGATTCCCAAGCTACTGTATTAGAAATTCACACAGCATAGACAAGATCAATGCAGACAAATTATTATGGAGCTCCACACACACCAATTAGTCTGCCAGGAGAAACAAACTAATGGTTTCTCACTCAGGCTGACTTTGGTCAGAAAGTTTGGTTTCAAACACTATGCCCTACTCCAAAGTTATGTGGCTATAAGCCAGGCCAGCCTAAATCTGTGTGCCTCTGCTGATTAAACAGGTGCAGAGAGGGCCAGGGGTGGTTCATGACAGAAACCTGTCCTGTGTGTCTCATGGCAATCTAGACTTAATTTCTGCCAAGGGAATACTTTGTAAATAAACATGATAAGTTATGTTAGCTTAATAAACAAGTATTAAAAATACCTTTATGCAAACAGTGTAAGACTCTCTCTTTGCAGTGCTGATGTTATATGAACTGAAAAATCTGTAACCACTTAAACTATCTTTTAGAAAACTATAACAGATTAATTACTAAAAAGATTATTAGAATCAGTAGACCAGCCTGTCTTATTCAGGAGGAAATCTCAATCTCACTTGAGAGTAAGAGCAGAATTTCTAGTTCTGCAAAAGTTTTTAAATTTATACTTCTGCTTTTCAGTACACTAAAGGATCTATGGACTGGAATGTTGATATTGTCAAAATCAGAGAGGCAAGTAGGGAGCCAGGGGCAGAAGGTATTTGTGAACTTGATATGGATTTCAGCATCAACAGTGTATGACCCCCTGACCCATATATAGATATAGGAAGAAGGGAAGGCACAGTTCACACAGAAAATGTTAAAAAATAAGTGGAATCCACTCAGTGGAGGACAGAACTCTTCTCTTTGTTTCAGTTTCTAAGAAAACTTCACAGTGCTGGATAGAGTCTAGCTCTTGCAAGCTAATTTCCTCTTTCTGGGGGCTTTTCTTTAATGAAGTTTATATCCTCTAATCCCAAAGCTCTGCAGCAGGAAGTAAGAAGGAAACTAAGCCAGAATAAGAAAAAGGAATAAGTTTGCTACAATAAAAACCCCCACCTTAATTAAGACTGAAATTCAAGAAGGGATGTCAGCTTGAAGATTGCCTGTGATGTTTTGGTCCCATTTGTTAATGCTTCACTTCCTTAGCTATATGCTTTTATATTATCTTATTTTCCACAAGAACCAGCACAGATTATTTGTGAACAGCATATGAAGAGCTGTGCTCTTCGGTGTTTTCCTGTCTTGTTCAGTCTGTGGCTCCATACTATAGTTGCTGCACACCATTTAAATTCAACTCTCAATCAGAATGATTCATTTATTTGTGGATTTCATGCTAAGATCTCCATCTCAGGAATCAGGCTTCAAGCAATCTGTCTCACACTGGGTGTTGGAGATGGTACTCAGCGCCCCAGCATGATATAGGATAATGTTAACTGATATGGGTCAAAACCTCACATGAATGATTATGGTAGAAGTATCAACTCCAAACACAGGCCTTATTTGCTAATATAGACATAGCATGTAGACAAAGCTAAAATGACTTTTTATCCTGACCAGTCTTATGCACAGCAGTCCTGGAGCTGCAACAATTTGTTAACTTTCTACAGGTTTGATATTGTACTTGTTCTGTTGCAGATAATCCCACCTGAATTTTTAGCTTATGGAGTCTCTTTTGTGACTGGCTTGTGTGGGAAAAGTTAACAATCTGGTTATTTTCAAATATGCATCCTGGTATCATTTTAATATCTGTGCTCCAAAACATGGGTAGTTTAAAAGCTTGTTATCAACATTTCTTAACTTACTTGGGAAAAAGAATGACTTTCACCTTAGTTTTCCTTTTGAAGAAGAACTCCTTTAGGTGAAAATTTGGGAACAAAATGTTCAGACCTAAGACAAAGTCTATAGTGGCAATGCTTAGTTCATAATGGGGCAAAATAATTGGGAAGCATGAACCATGGCAATGTGAGGGAAACCCAGTGGTGGTACCAGACCTGCTTAGAATTTAAACTATGTTTCTCTCTAATCATGTTAACCATAGAATCATAGAATGATGATTCTAATCATGTTGACCATAGAATCATAGATAAGTTAGTTGGAAGAGAGGTCTGAGGGACATCTGGGCAAGCTTCCTGCTCAAAGCAAAACTACTGCTGACATAAGAATAGGTCTGCCAGGGTTTTGTCAGATGGGTCTTGAAGACCTATGGGGATCCTCTGGGTCACCTGTTCAAATGGTGAACTATTCCCCTAGGAAAAAAGAGTTTCTCTAAATCAAATCAAGCCTCCTCACATGCAGCTTGTAGCTGTCACTCCTTGCTGGCTTCCAAGAGAGTTTGGTTCTCTTCAATTTGGAATACCCCTTCAAAGAGTTGTGGATGTTAGGAGATCACCTCTTTACCCTGTCTTGGTCAAACTAAAAATGTTCAGTTCTCCCCAACCTGCTTGTAGGTCAAGGGCCCTTAAGAGACTTTGGCAGGATCTTCTTGAAGTTCTCTGCATTGCTCTTGACATTGGGGCACAAAACAAGACAGAGTGCACCAATATTGATTAAAGAGGGATAATAACTCTTCTGTTTTTCTAATGCAGCCCTTTTTGTGGCTAGTAATAATTGTGGTGAGCCTGCAATGTTTGTTCATCTCTCACTAGTCACCCTCTGTACTCCCCAAGCTTATGGTCCTTCAGCAGGGCTGCTCCTTAGCCAGCTGCCTTATGGCCTGTGCCCACACAGGGTGTTACTGCACCCTTGGACATAGGACTTCATATTCCTTGTTGGATGTCAGGAACTTTCTATTGGGTTAGTCTTTTGATGTATCAAGGTCCTTCTAGACTAAGCTCTGCCTTCTCTTGTGTTATTCATAACCTGCTATCATCTGCAGGTTGGCTGAAGGTGTGCTTTGCATGATCCATGCTGCTGCTGAACTATGTCATCACTGACATTGATTCTGGGCTTCTGGGGTAGTGTGAAGTAATTGTGGATTTGTCAGTCTTGCAGCAAACTCACTAAACATCAAGAAGCTTACTGGTACATCTGTAACATATCATGCAGGTTTTGGCAGAAAACCCTCCCAAAGCTGGTTCTTATGTGATATATCCAGGAGTCCTAGTCACTGTCTCTACACTGTGTTGTGTAGAAATACCATCCCATTTGGAGTTAAACTCACTATTCCTTTGGGGTTCTACATTTAAACTGTAGATTCTATAGAATCTGTAACTGATTCTTCTTACTGCTAGAGACAAGAGTTCAAGACCTATTGAATTTTCTATTTTTCATTCCTTTAAAAATTTTTTTTCATATTATAGCAAAAGTTTAATATTTTCACTCCCTGTGGTACAGTTGAATTTTTCACTTCAAAGTGATAAATGGAGCTCATTAGGAGTTCCCTGTTATCCTATAATGCCTTACAGTAAATCTGTACTGTACCACAGTATGTTCCTCTTCTGACTCACAATGCAGAAACAGGTCATTGTGCAACCATACCTCTGAAATCACAGTGTGAATTTGAAGACAGAAAACAAGGAAAAACTCTGAAGGCACAGCTAGGAAAATTTCAGTGCTATTATTTTAAACAGATTTTCAATATCCATTGGCAGTGGCAACAACTCAAATAGTTTGTCACTAAATCCTTTCTGAATCTCTGGTCTAGGTAGCATTACAGGCCTTCTTTTCTCTGCTTTGTGCATGCTTTCATGTTTGCAACCATTCCTAATCCTTAGGAAAAATATTTTTTCCTTTTTTTTCATTTTTTCCCCCTAATTGCTGCTTTCACAAGAGAAAGCTGTAGATTTTTATATATATATTTACAGACTTGTTCACTGTCTTCTGTAATTATTAAATACAAAACCATTTAAAATTACTTTTTATTTTTTCTCATGTTTTCTTTCAAATGAGAAATTAATGTGAAAAAAATACATATTCTGTTGGTGCCAGAAAATCCATACAGAAGCTCAGAAAGGAAAACCAACAAAAGACAAGGTTTTATTAGAAGGCAGTAGGACCATTTTTAAACTTAGCTCACTCAACAGCAACAAAAATGAGCTCTCTTTCCTGAAAATGCAGTCAAATTTATCATAAATGTAGAAGAATTCATAGACATTTTTATAGGTAGCTGTGCACCTGGGAAAGCTAAAAAGTCACCTTCAAACCTGCATAAAAAGATAGCTGGTGTGAAGACAGTGTTTTAACTGTCAGTCATGTGCAGAGATCATTGTGGATATAATTATCATCAAGAATGACAATCTGAAATAATGCTATACACTTGTGCAAATGAAACTGTCTTGTTTTAATCTGCATTTCTTAGCATATTCATCTATCTTGCTTACATGGTCCTAATCTGGTTTTTAGACAAAGATTGCCAAAACCAAGAATCTCTAAAGATCCTAAATAGATAGCATGTAAAAGTGGTAATTTGGATGAATAGAGAGCAAGGAAGCTGCATTTCAAGTGGACATGCTAGTGGCTGAGAATGAAGCATACATTCATAGAATGGCTTGGATTGGAAGGGACCTTAAAGATCATCTAGCTCCAACCCCCTGCCATGGGCAGGGATGCCATCTACTAGACCAGTTTTCCCAAGGCCACATCCAACCTGTCCTTGAACACACCCAAGGATGGGGCACCCACAACCTGTCAGGGCAACCTGTTCCAGTGTCTCACTTCTCTCTGGCTTAAGAATTTCCTCCAAAGATCCAATCTCAATCTTCTCTCCTTCAGTTTGAAGCCATTCCCCCTGTTGCTTTCTACATGGGTAAAGAGTCTTTCTCCCCTCTTTTACAGGCTCCTTTTAGGTATTGGAAAGCTGCTATAAGGTGCCCCCGAAGCCTTGTCTTCTCCAAGTCAACCAATCCCAACTCTCAGCCTATCCTTATAGGGGAGGTGCTCCAGCCCTCTGATCATCTCAGTGGCCCCCCTTTGGACCTGCTCTAAAAGGCCAACATCTTTCTTATGCTGAGGACCCCAGAACCCCAGTACTCCGGGTGGGGTCTCATGAGGGCAGAGGAGAGAGGCAGAATCACCTCCCCTGACCTGCTGGTCATTCCTCTCCTGATGCACCCCAGGGTATGGTTGGCTTTCTGGGCTGCAAGTGCACACTGCTGGCTCATACCCAGATTTTCATTCACCTGTACCCCCAAGTCCTTCTCCACAAGGCTGCTTTCAATGATTTTGTCTCCTAGACTGTACTCATACCTAGAATTGCCCCATTCACAGTGAGGATGCCAGAGCACTGACACAGACTGCCCAGAGAGGTTGTGGAGTCTCCTTCTCTGGAGATATTCAAAACCCATCTGGATGTGCTTCTGTGTGACCTGGTCTAGGGAATCCTGCTGTGGCAGGGGGGTTGGACTAGATGATCTTTCCAGGTCCCTTCCAACCCCTAACATTCTGTGATTCTGTGATAAGGTTTACCTCTAAAGCTTTGCCAGAATTCCATCCACATGTTGAAAATGTTCTCTTGATTTTGAACCCAAGTATCTAATTTTAGAGAACTGAGGCTGGTGAATGGCTGCACCAACAAAACTGGTTTATGACTCAGAGCTCAGAAAAGGATTTTCATACTTCACAGCCTCCTCTGATAATGGTGATGCTCAGTGCTAATTTGCATGATGTTGCAGAATACTTCGGATATCTTAGCCTTTGTGCTGCTGTTTGCAGGTGTGCCACCTGCCTTCTCCCAACACCTGTGGGATGCCCATCACCCCAGCCACTTGGGCAACATCTCCCAGGGTCAGGTTAATCCCAAACCCCAATAATTTGCCCAAACCTACAGAACAAAATATTAATAAAACATGTAAGAAAGTTCCAGTGCTTCCAGAAGGTTTTGTATAACCACTTCCAAATTTTCTCCTGCAAACATTTTCTCCAGCCTTATGTTGGATTTGGAGACTGGATCAGTCTATGCATATGTACAAGTCAGCAAAACTGCCCACGCTTTGGTTAAATTATTGATGCAGTTCCACTAAAAATCTTCCCTGTAAGAAAAACTTGGACTAGATATAGGTTTAACTTCAGAAATATTTTCCATGATGTTTTGCATTTAGGGAAAGTTTCACCTTACTGGCTGGATCAACTGATATGTGAAGGATGAGGAGGATAGGGTCAGGCTCTTCTCAGTGAAGCCCAGTGACAGGACAAGAGGAAATGGTTGTAAGCTGAAGCATAGGAGGTTCTGTGTGAATACACATAGAAATGTTTTCCCAGTTGAGGTGCCAGAGCACTGGCACAGACTGCCCAGAGAGGCTGTGGAGTCTCCTTCTCCAGAGGTATTCCAAACCCGTCTGGACATGCTTCTGTGTGACCTGGTCTAGGGAATCCTGCTGTGGCAGGGGGGTTGGACTAGATGATCTTTCCAGTCCCTTCCAGCTCCTAACATTCTGTGATTCTGTGATATGTCTACCTTTGTGATGTGGTGAGCATATGGAATATTAACTTCATCCTCATGTAGACAGAAGTATGTCAGCAGTGTATCAGAAGAGTTGTACCCTAAAAGAGCCCATTTCCCCCAGAACCCCATAACGGGAGCCTAACTTCAGCTACAGGCAGAAATCTAAAATCAAGTGGTATAGCTCTCATTCTCCATGTTTATCTGGTATATGGAATAGCAACATGTAACAAAGTATACCATAGCTTGCAATGTTATGTTGCCAGAATGCGACCTCTCCTAATTAAGCAAACTGACAGATTAGATTCATAGAAATGTGTTCGTCTGACTTAAATCATTGAAAATTCAAGGGTTACATGTATATATACAAAAATACAGATGGATGTTTTGGTTCTCATATTTTAATAGAAATCTGGGAGAAGATTAGATATTACACCATTCTGGAAAAACATGATAGCATCTTTTACAAGCATGAGTGATGGAAATCTCAGGTGTCAGAGACTGTAGAACCATAGAATGGTTTGGGTTGGAAGGGACCTTAAAGATCATCTACTCCCAGCCCCACTGCCATGGACAGGGACACCTTCCACTAGATCAGGTTGCTCCAAGCCCCATCCAATATAGTCTTGGACAAGTCCAGGTATGGGGCATCCACAGTCTCTGTAGGAAACCTGTTCCGGTGCCTTGTCACCATCACAGTAAAGAAATTTTTCTTAATAGTCTGATTCTTAGTCTAAATCTAACCTTTTCTACTTTAAACCATTACCCTCCATTCAATCACTGGCAGTACTTTTAAGTACTGGGAGGTCATAATTTTTCTCATTTGTCTTAAGCCAAATTACTTACAATTTTGTGTTTATGCAGTGTGCCTTCAACTGCAAGAAATCAAGGAAGACTTCTAAAGTTTCTGAAAAGAGAGTGATATATGAGTTGCTAAATTTGTTCTTCCCATTGTTGCTAGGTTTCTCTCACTGAAAGTGCATATAATCATTTGGGTTTATGTTTAACATAAAGAGACTTGACATCAGAGTTTGCAATCATCCAAGAACAAGTGTAAAAATAGCACAAGACAAAAAGCACAAGATCATGCTGTATAATATGCTCACTTGAATACTCCCATGGTACTTAACTAAAGAGACAGGTTCACTTTATTTTCAAAGTGTAATACATACCAGAGAGAAGCCAGATATCACATGCTCAGTTACATGATAACAGACAAAGGCAGAATTTCTGTTCCATGGAAGAAAATGACAGAATTTTAAAGTGTGAGGCCTTATTCTTGTTCCATAAGAAATAACTTCATTTAATGAGTTTATTTGAATAATATGTTACTGGGATATAATGGGAAAATTCATAAAGAAACAGTCAAAAATACATCAGAGCTCATTATGAATAGCATCATTCTAAAACATAGCAACTATTTAAATTCCTTTTAGTTAAATCTTATTTAACTGTCATTGTCACTGTCATATTTCTTATATTTTAGTTGAAATGAAGATCCACATTTGAATTCATAGAGGTATGCATCTGCAGTTATTAGAAATATAGTCAGCAGTTTTTTTGCAATCAGCAACAGCTCAGCTATCTTAACACCAACTCTGCCTCCACAAATTCTTCTGGTGGTTCATAGTCTACCCACTTGGTATTCAGGGGCCATTTGTGGCAACTTAGAATCCCTGATGACAAAGTGATCAATGTGACAAAGTTGAAAAAAACAACCTCAAACCAACTAAGGATATTGTCAGAGCTATTCTGGCTGGAAAATGACCTAAAGAAGCTGAGAGCTTTGTCTTTTTCCTAAAATTAATAATGGAAGGCAGAAAAATCCTGCAAATTTGCTTACAGAATGGAAAATGATTTAAGAAAAGGTACAAATGCTGATGGTTTTGTTTGTTTTGTTTTGTTTTGTCAAGGAGGTTAGTGTTCTTTAAATATTTTCCAGCTGACTTCTTGGTTGCTTGCTAACTTAGTGAAAAATGTCAGAAACTTCCTGAAGCATTGTGGAATACATAAACTTTGAACCACAGCTCTAAATCTCTCCATTCACACAAAGAATCATGGGATTTTAATGACCCAAATGGGTCAGTACCTTTGATTTATAGCTCACCTAGGGGGGCACTGTTCTCAGCCTGTGCTTGTTCACCTTTAACGTTATTTGGCTATACAGAATGGTAGTGTCCATTATTCTTCATTTTAGGAGCTCAAGAAGAAATACAAGACTCTTATTTCAGTCACATCAAGGATTACTGGAGATGTGAAATGAAGCACTTGTGTAGTGCTCAACTAAGCTGAACAGCAGATAAATGCTGGGAAGAAATCTGGGAAAACTGCAGTTAATTTTGAGCATTGGCTGAAGTCTCCCTTGCCACCTCCATGGGACTGATCCAACATTTCTTATGTTCTTCAAAAGATAATGTTCATCCTTTCCCTTGTGGCCAAATCTCATTCAGCAATCAAAGCAAGGAAGTGATAATTAATTACAATTAATATAGTAACCCCAAGAAACCATGAGTGGAAGTGAGGGATAAGCACTCTACTGGTTTGCTGTCTTGGGAGTGGGCAGGCATCCATCAACTCAGCAGATGTGTCTGCTTCCAGTGCCATGTTAACACATCATGTAGAATAAAGGTGACCTTCCAACCTGAGAATTCTGATTGCCAGTTCATCTTGAACTTCAATATTCAAAGGAGGGAATCATGCAACTGACAGAATCCTGAAGAGAGGTGCACCATGTTCATTTGTATCTTGGGAGCCAGGATGGGAAGAACAATAGTGAGGATGTTAGCTCCTCATAATCTTTCCACCAAAATCCTTACAGTGCACCAGTCAGATTTCTTCTCCCCCTCCCTGTTGACCTCAAGGTTCCTGGGTGTAAGGCTGACTTCTTCCCTCCTCACCAGCCTTGAAGGTCCCAGGCACCTGGGCCCATGCTGTCATGACCCCATCACAGAACAGGGCAGCATAACAACAAACAGAGCACTGTCTGTAAGATTTAGCAGTTACAACTCCTAAGTGGGACTTATATCTAGAACCAAGCATGACTGGAACTGGCACTGGACTGCAAAACCTGTGATCCCATGCTGGTCAGGAACGCTTCCACCATGGTCTGTTTCTTACAGAGGTTAAGTGAGTGACTCATATTCTTTTACCTGTTTGAGAGTCTAGATTATGATTGTTATATTGATATGGCAAGTTAAGTATTAAGATTTGACTTGGTCTGTAGAGGTTCTGGGTGCTTAGGAACCATAAACTAAGCTGTGTTATCAAATTCTGCACTACAAAAATACACTTATACCCTTATATAATAATGACATACATACACTGATAAAACAGTGCTACACTGATTCTGCTTATAAGAATCCTGTGCTACCCTGATCATAAAATTCTATGCTCTTCTAATCATAATGTCTAATTAAAAATTGTTGTGTTTGTATCTACAACTTAGTGTTGTCATCATTCTGATCTTCAAAAGAGTCTGTCCCCACAGTGTCAAGTGATATGTTCCTATCTACAAACTTCAGTTACTTCTTTCTTTTTTATTGTGATGGGTCAGAAAGTAATCAGGAAAGCATTGTCTGAAAGGGATACCTAATGTCCAATCCATTAAATCCCAAATTTATATTCCATTAGCATTTCTCAGGTAGAAGTGTCAAACCAGCAACAATTAGATAGACTCTAATTTAGAAATACATATCAAAAGAAACTATTTCCCTTCTTTGAAGGGAAGAGCAAATAGTTACAGTAAGCTGAAAGATGTCATGAAGGCACAAGAGGAAACGTACAGAAGTAACAAGAGAAAAGGTGCTGAAGTAGCAACAGTAAACACAGTATCACCAGTGGACTAATGATTAACCACATTTCAATTCAGCTGAGTGGGAGGAAATTCAAGCAAGGTTTCCAGAATATTGAGACTAACAGACTTCAGAAAAAATGGAGAATTAACAAGTGAAGTAATTTCACCTCCTACTGAATTGGACTTCATACTCATAAAAAGTGAGAGGGACAGGATATATATGAATATTTATGTTGAAACAGGTGTGGGAAACACCATGGCAATGAATTAGTTTCTCTCTAGTTTGAAATTACCTGTGCTGCAGTATGCAGTGTTGGAGGTATATTAACTGCTCACCAAGATAGCAGAAATGAAGATGAGACTTCTTCATGCTTACAGACAGACATTTTAATTTTATCTATTCATTTGTTCATCTTAATTACTTTGGACCACCTTGTGACACCTTTAATGGTAAAATTAGATCTTTGTTCCATTTACCAGTTAAAAGACCAATATTGGTCATTTTTTGCCCATGACATGGGCAGGAGGAAGCCCAAGGGCACTCACAAAACAGGCTCTTATCCCTTTAATGTATAATATATTCTTATTGTAGTGGCACTCAAAGGTCCCATTAAAGTTTCAGAAATTTAATGCACTGGACAGATTTTTCATAGACTTATAATGTAATGAAGTCCAAACTGTAGTAGTCATTGTATTAGACAGAAGTTTTCCATAAGCACTGTAGCTAATCCTCCAGCATGTAAACTCACACTAGTTTACTGGTTAAAATTATATTTAATAAATCTTTTTCAAGTTTTTAATGTATTTTATTTTTGTCATATTTTTTAAAAATGTGGCTAAATATATCTAGGTTCCTTTTTAATTTAAGATCACATCAAAGAAAACAGAATTTATAACAACAAGCTTATTTCCACATTATCCTGAGGACAGGAACACATAATTATGTAATCATATGACACACTTCAACCTAAAAAGTTTGTGCCCTTTGGGTAAGCCTTCATAAATGATTAGTTTTAGCCTACTTCATCTGGGAGGCAAAACATACACATTTTAAATATCTTCACTGTGGTCAAAATGAGTCTTTTTCTCATGGTTAGAGTATGCACAGATGGAAACTTTGGACTTTTCTGGTAATATTTCATTTTTTTACTTCTAAAAACTATATAAACCATGGGCCAAAGGGGTAACAGCTGAGCAAATTCAGTCTGAGGCAACTCAATGAATTGTCTTCCTGAATAAAAGTTACCCTGTACACTACAAGTTTCCATATGAGTCAAAAACATTCTCCAACCTTAGAAAATAAAGCCTTCATCCTACAGATGAATCCCATCAGTAAAAGCAGGATTGAAGCTTACATAGATTTGCAGTATTGAATGGTTAGCACTAGTAGAGCTCTTCAAAATTTTAAGAGCACTTTACTTTTGAAGATTGAAATGGTCAGAATAATGTGAAGGGCTCTCATAATTTAAAATCACTCTACTGCAGATCTTCAGATTCTTATTACTGATAAATCTCAGCTGCTCATTTATTCTAATCAACATGCTAGTTTAGAAAAAGTGTTTCACTGCCTTTTATACCAAGGCTCAAAACTTCATTCTAAATATAAGATGAAATTAGTTACACATTATGAATGATGTACTTAAAAATGCAAAATCTATGGACCAACAAACCAAGCCACCCTACAACCTTAATAAAAACTTATTCTATCAGATGAAGTAAAAACACAGAAAAGGGGTTTTTATGTAAATGTGTCACTTTTTAAAAAAATATGGAAATTAGACAAACTAGAACAGAGTTGACTGTTGATCACATTCTTCCTTTACCTCTTAATACAAATATTTTTTGGGAGCAATCTACTGTCAAGTAGCTAATTAACTACTTTCTCAATGGAAACAGTATGAGAAATGAAAATGAGATATGTGCACATGCATTTAAGAACTACAGTTTACAGAGAAACCATATAAAACACTGCCAGAAACCTGTTCCTTTTCCCCATCCCTAATCAGAGAACAATCAGAAGAATCATTGAATTTGGATAGGACCTTTTGAGATTAACTAGTCAAACAACCCTGTTTAAGCATGCCCATCTGCAGCAGGTTGCCCAGGTTTTTAATATCTTCAAGAAAGAAGTCTTCACAACCTCTCTGTTAAAACTGTTCAAATGTTTGACCACTTTCACAGTGAAAAAGTATTTTTTTGTTTTGCCGTTTTGTATTTTGTGTCCATTGGCTTTTTTTCTGGTCAGTGAGCACTACAGAGAAGAGTCTGGTTGCTTCACAGTTCCCTTTCAGTAGGCATTGATACACATATTGACAAGATCCCCTGAGTCTTCTCTCCTCCAGGCTGAATAGTCCCAGCTCTTTGAAGGTTTCTTCATATGAAAGAAACTCTAGTCCATTCAATGTTTTCATCATACTTTTCTGGACTCCATCACCCTCCCACCCTTTGCTCCTGCTTCCTAGCAGTGGACCCTAGTCTTCCTTTTACTGTTTAGATACTCATCAAACTCTTTCATGTTGTCCTTCATATCCCTTCCCAAACTCCACTCCAGGTCAGCTTAGTTTATGGGCTCCCAGTGAGGAAGTAAAGAGTTAATGAGGTAAAAAATAGCTACAATTGCATTCTTGAGTCTAAGAAGGGGGGCAATGTCTTTTAAAAGTTTGTCAATAGAAATGATAACTATTATTTATTATTTAAAAGCTAACACTGCTGTGGCTTAAAGAGCTGTTGGCTGATTAATGCCACAATTTCAACTTGACCAATTGGCTTAAAATGCAGTTATGGAAGAGATACTATAAAGCAAGTCTCTACAAAGAATGGAAGGAAGATCCAGGTAATCACTTGCAAAATTTTGCCAGTCATTTGTCAATGGACATTTTCCTCCATAGCTTTAAGCTGTAAAAGGGAGTATGTGTTACACAGCAGGAACTGCTATGCCTGACACTAGAGATCCAATCAACCAAACTTTATCATGGCATGCAAGGATGGGTCCATGGAGATGCCAAACTCCTCTAGCCACTGAGGTCTAAAGGAAGGCACTTATCCTATGTGCTAGACATTCTGCAGTGGCCTGGGTGGCTGCACCTGCAGCCACTTCCTTGGATTGCTAGAAAACCACCTAAGTTCTGAAAAGCACATTTGTCTTGGTCTTGGGTAATGATCACTTGGCACAGTAGCACTTTAAGCATTTTCTATTTCCTCCCATGAAATATAAAATTTACATCATATTTGGAGCTGCCTTACATTCATGCCAGTGCAGTGTCCTCATATAATCTGTCTTTGTTGCACTCAGCACCAGTAAACTAATCTCTTTAAACTAATCTGAAGGCAGGTTTTTGTCTTTGGATTTAGAATGATAAAAAAATGTAACCATGGCTGAATGGGTAAAGGAATAAACTGTAAATAAAGATAAGAAACACCTACAAAGAAAGTTGGGGTTTTTTCTATTTTTCTGAGATGCTGAGATGAAAACTCTGAATGACTACCACCATTCCTTTTGAGTTTTAACTCAGAGTTGATCCTGAGGATTTGTATTTGCATTTGCTGCAGCAAGAGAGAGCAAGGTCCTTTTGACAACATTCACTGTTGGGAAGCTGCTTCTACACATGTGCCTGCTCAGACAGATGCCAAGTGCTGTTTTGTTAGTGAAGTCCCTCACTGTCCTTTACTTCTGGGCCATTGGTGATTTCACTTCAGTTTCATTTGAGGGGTGGTCTTACTTTAGGGATATGCTCATGTGGTCCTGAACCACAGATGGAAACTGACTGGATGTACATTTTATCATTGAAGATATCTGTCTGTTTGCAAAAGGTAATTTTGGTTGGCTTTTTGGGCTTTTTTTTTGGCTAGGGAATTATCACCCTGTGTTTTCGTTGTGCATTTAATAATAAGGGACAGTGTAATCCCACATGTCATAATGAAGATATTCACTGAAACAGGAAACAAGAAATGTGCCTTCAGTGAGATTCAGTCTGCTTATGACTGTGTGACATTCAGCACTCAATGTGCAAGATTTGAGCACTCTAAACTTTCTATGCTTCCCTTGGGCACTTTGGTAAAGTAGATACTCATCCACTTCAGTTTGGATTGCAGGTTTTCATGGAGCTTTTGACAGATCTAGGCACTCTTTCTCCATCTAAACTTGAAAACACAATACAGCTTCCACACATGCTGAAAAGATGAAAAACAAGAAAATGCATAATTTATGACAGCTCTGTAAGGGCTAACAGTTTGGGAATGCAACAGGTGGAACTTAGTTAAGATTCAGATGCTGAGTTTAGTTACTGACTAGGAGAAACTGAAACCAATTTGACAACCTTCTCCCATACTTCACCCCCCTTCATACTCATTGTCAGGAAATATTTAATGGTTTATATACAGTAGGAATGGAAAATGAAAAGCTTACTTCTGTGTCTGTATTATTTATTCAATATCTTCATTTACTTTACAGAATCTGACTGTATCATTATGCCTGTGACTGTGTAGAGGTTTTTTATGGAGGTTAACAACTCTTCAATATATCAATTTTATGATTTTTACAGCATTGTAAAACAGAACAGAGAAAGTTTTAATGGACAGTAGGTTCACAGGCATTACCAATACATGTTCTTCCATCTTCTGCCAACTTGTAAGGATCAGTAAGGAGACATTTGTAGCTGCCTTTAGTGTTAATGCATTTAGCAGAAGGAGAGCATGGTGGGTTAATTTCATTTTCACATTCATTGATGTCTGCAAAATGAATACAAACTGGTCAATAATCATTACCAATTACAGAGGGGGATTACTACCTTCTCATACACACCTTTGACAAATATTCCTAAATGAAAGATTGTAGACTTTCAGTGACACATAGATACTGCAAAGATCCTCATTGTTACTATTTAAAGAACAAAGACAGTGTTAGGGGGGTTGTTTTTTCTAATGTTTGGGGTTTTTTTAGCTGGAAATGATGGAAAAAAAGTTGTTTTGGTAATATGCCAAAGGCTACAAATAGAAATTGGCTAGATTTTCAAAAATGCAAACTGTAAACTTGAGAGCTCTTCTTGTATGTGTTTATGTCCTGAGACACCGTGTTCCTCTATTAACTTCTTCCATACTGTACTCTACAGAGAGACTAAAAATAATAACACACAGTCCTATACCCTTCTAGGAATGATTATGAGGAGCCAAGGATTCAGGTTAGATTTGGTTGCAAAAATCCTAAGGGTAATTTGTGATATTACTGCAAAGATGGTTCTTTCTAGTTGCTATATCAATTCTGTGAAACGAAAATATCCTTACAGAATGATGAACAGATGAAGAAAATTATCCATTGGAAAATGTACATAAACGTATTGTTCCTGAGGCCATTTAAGACCTTCCACTGATTCTGATTGTGACAACATGGGAGACAGAGTAAGGTGCAGGACAGAAAGTACTCAGTGAGGGACAAGAATGAATCCTTTTCCATAATTCTGCATCTTTCTGTGTAATATTTACTTGCAAAACTGGGTAAGGGTAGGTGTTTAGATTTCCCATTGGTCCTGTACAGTATCTGCCAGCTTGTTTAATGTCCCTGACCCATGCTCCTTAGAAGCACTGCAAGCCCATATGTGAGCAACTAGCAGAGCCTTCAGTGTCTTCTCTTCTCATTTATTCCTTTCCTTTCCTTATGTACCACAATATTTGATATGCTACTTCAGGCTAATTAGTTGGTTTTGATCAGCATTATTCACTGACATAGTTTAGTATTGTCACTCAGATCAGTTAGTAAATTCTATCACTGGAAATAAGATCAAGCCTGATCCTCTCTTAAATTTTAATACAAAGCAGCAACTGTGTCCAAAGCTAGCCATCAGGTGCTGTTGACTTCCATGAAGGCAGAGAGGCCCTGCAGAGAGATCTGGGCATATTAGAGGATTGGGTAGTCACAAACCACATGAAGTTTATCAAAGGCAAGTGCCAGAATCTGCACCTGGGAAGGGGAATCCCTGGATATACCTACAGACTGGGGAATGAGAGCCTGGAAAGCAGTCCTGCTGGAAAGCAGTCCTGCAGAAAGGCATCTAGGAGTTTTGGTTGGTGGCAAGTTGAATATGAGTCAGCAGTGTGCCCTGGTATCCAAAAGGGCCAACAGGGTCTTGGGGTGCACTCTATTCCTAGCTGATCAAGTGAGGTGCTAGTCCCACTCCACTCGGTACTGGTGCAGCCTCACTTTGAGTATCATGTGCAGTTTTGGGCACCACAATACAAGAGGGACATGAAGTTGTTAAACAGTGCCCTTAGGAGGGCCACAAAGATGGTA
Organism: Galbula dea; assembly: GCA_013399015.1. NCBI lineage: Eukaryota > Metazoa > Chordata > Aves > Piciformes > Galbulidae > Galbula > Galbula dea. The sequence continues at coordinate 1,145,293 of VWZX01007874.1, forward strand.
AAGGGTCTGGAGGGGAAGACTTCATCAGGGTTCAGCCTGGAGAAGAGGAGACTGAGGGGAGACCTCATCTCCAGAGATGAAGGAAAGGCAGGTGCTGATCTATTCTCTCTGGTGACCAGCAACATGACCCCAGGGGAATGGCAACTTGCTGTGCCAGGGGAGGTTCAGGTTAGATACTAGGAAAATATTCTTCACCCAGGGAGCAGTGGAGCATTGGAACAGGCTCCCCAGGGTTACAGTCATGGCAGCAACTCTCATGGAATTCAAGAAGCATTTGGACAATGCTTTTAGACACATGGTGTGACTTTGGGCTTGTCCTGTGCATAAACTGGAATTGGACTCAATAATCCTTGTAGGTGCCTTCTAACTTGTGATATTCTATGATTCTATGATCAACTGAAACAGACAAAAGATTAATCATGCAAAGAATAATTTTATACTTCAGAACCCTTAAGAAACTCTAAGTCTCATAACACCTCTCTGAAGCAGGACAATAATCTGTTGTTCAGGGTGAAGATCCCTGAATAAGTATTGCTCCCTTCAAAACTATATTTTGAGTTAACTCCCACTGGCTTTGTCATTATCAGGGAAGGAAAACCTGCACAGGCTTTTCCTGCACTGTAATTAGATGTGCTACTTCAGCTTTTGTAGATCCATAGTCATGCTATCTGTTAACTAGCTAACTCTTCTCCATCACTAAATAGTGCATGTCAGATCTTAGCAGCCTACTCTACTAGTCAGAGAGCAGTACTTTCATAAAACAAAGTAAACAGTTACCTTTCAAGAGTAAGATAACAATTAATATGAAGGAAGGTGGTATAGTATTAGCACTAAATGACTTCCTGAATCAATAGAAATTATTTCTGTCAAAGCCAAAGTTAGCAAGCAGGAATGAACAGCTCAGATTGCCATGCTTTTGCCAGCAGGCCACTCCATGTTTTCCAGAGCAGCATATCATTTTGAAACCATCTGCAGAAATGTTAAGCTTTATTCTCCTCGTTATATTGCTTGACTTATTCCTAATTTGCTGAATATTTAAAAGAATAGGAACACATTGCACAGACATGCAGGGAACAAAATGCTTTCTACTGTAAAACTCAAGGAGCATCTGCATAAGTGGGTTTTGATGGTTTTCTTTTAATAAAGGCATTGCTTATTTAATATATGCAGCAGCTTGTTTTCCTATTGCAGATAAACAGCTTTTTGTTTCGATTACTGAACATATTAAAAGAAACTAGGGCAAGGAATGATTCATTCATATAACTTCTTCATTCAGTTTGCTGCCAGAACATTAATCTATTGAAAATATTTTATTATAATTCATTTAACAGCTTTATTTCTTTATATGGTATTTATGTGGGTGGAATTCAGTGGATAAGTAGGATTTGAATAAAGGAAAGAGCTGCAAATTTCATTTGACTTTTTCCATACCAGGTACACAATTAGAATGAAGAGCTTTCTATTCTGCTGTCACATAAATACTGATAAGCAGACTTTATTGCCAATCAGCTGCAGCACTTGCATTCAAATTAATTTACCACCATCCATAATATATTCCTAAATAAGGCCTTTTCAGCTTTCATTTTCTCTCATGTTCTTATAAAGCTGAACAGTTTGAGTATGTATATACATAATATATCTATATACACACAATTATAAGCACACATATTTGAAATGTGAACAAAGATAATTCACCCTTCATAGGTGCAAAGAGTGAAGGTATTGTAATGAGGTATTTGCCACAGTCTCTTTCTTTCTATTCTATTCAACAGTAAAAACTAAGGCAAAATGAAAAAAGAAGATAAAAGAACAACTAAAATAACAGGAAAATATTCTCCTGAAAATGTGCACAAAATGTCAAAAGACAATATCTTTTCACTGATTTTTCACCTGCTCTACTTTTGTACCTGAAGAGGGAATTGACTTCTGGCAAATCTGTTCACAGCTACTTGGGAGAGGGAGGTTGGAACTGAAGTGATAATTAATTTGCTAAATATCACTTATTCACTTCATAGGATTTTTTATCTTTGCCAATTTTGCTTAACTTAATAGGATGATACATAAATGATGTGTGCTGGGCTCATTTTGTATCTAGAGCATCCACTAAAACAATGCTAAGAAAATGTCTTGCTGTTACATTGAACATGGGAGGAAGCAGTGTATAATTCTGATTTGCTACTTTTTTCCTACTGGTAGTTAATAGACTCAATTTTTGTTTAATTAGGTAATTTTTTAGTGACATTTTCATATCATCAACTTGATTGCTGAATCAGGATGTGTAGAGATTGAGATAGCAGTTCTGGAGCAAGGAGAGTTTCACATAATCATGTTATTGTACCTATAAACTGAGAAGGCTGACTACAAGACAGCATAAGAGGGAGTTCACTTCTGATGAGCTGTGCTGGATTTAGCTTTTATAAAATTCAGAAACAAACAAACAAAAATAGATACCTGTACAAACAGGAGCCTCAAAGTTCCATCCTTTACTTGTGCAGGTTAATTGCTCTTCTCCTTGTAATTGAAATCCATGTTGACATGAATAAGTCACTGTAGATTTTCCAAATTCTGAACAATATACAAAATCACCATTTTCCACACTCTTTGGTGCTCCACATATTTCCTCTACAAATTAAAATACTGTATTACAAACTTTGAAAAAATTACCATCTTACTTTTGCAAATGGACATTATTGTCCATTAGTGCTATAATTTAACCTCAGTGAAATGACTCACTTGTTTTAAGGTGATCAAGAATAAATTGTTCCTTTCTTGACAAGAATTTATACAAAGTATTTCAGGTTTGATTTATAATCCTTCTAAAATTAACATTATGTTCTAACAGTATGTTAGTACCATTTAGGGTTAAGGCTGGGTTGACCAGACATTCTCCACTACTCCCCTCTTCCCCTCTCCCTGCCAAGAGAAAGGGAAAGGGAAATGAGAGAGAGAGACTTGTGAATGGAAAAAAAACCCAACTACAACTACTTCAGTGAAAATAGTAATATAGATGAACTATATATATGTGAATATATGTAGAACCAGCACTGAACCCGAACCCCCCTTGATGGTAACCACGTCACCATCCCCACTGATACTGCAACAGGAGGCCTCCAGCAGCAGACAGGAATCAGACTCAGGGGCTGGATCCTGGAGCTGGGTTCAGGAGCAAAAGGGAGAGAGAAGCAGCAAAGATGGGCCCTTGAAAAGCAGAAGAGCAGGAACTGAGAGAGAGAGAGAAAGAACAGGGGACAGACCCTCAGCTTCATATTGAGTATAATGTGTATGCAATGGAATACACAGTTGGTCAGATTAGGGTCACCTGTCCTGTCTGCTCCTTCTTGTAGGTGCAGATTTTTACTCTGCACACCCCAATGTGAGACACAAAAAAAACTTCAGCAGTGGCCCTAGTTTCCATACCAAACCAAAACATTAGGCCTAATCACTGCTGGAAGCAGGCAGTGTTTGTGGAAAATATATTGCCAGCTTCAGAAATGCAGTCACTGAAAGGAGCTTCAGCTGGAAAACAAAATCATGGAACAGAATCACTTCTGTTCTAACTCAAACCAGGACAATGATCTGTAGAGTTCTTAATATTTTCTAAGATCTCCTGCCCCAATTACCATAATGTCTGGATATCTCACAAGCCATGCATATTATCAGAGTGAAGTTGGCAAAACTGTCTTTTTTTTTTACAGAGGAAGTTGAGAAAGAAGGAAAGAAAGACTTACATCTCATTTCTAATAGGTAGAAATACTAAAGATCTGCATCAGACCAGTAACTAAAGACCTGCCACGACCAAGATCAGTGCTCTAATTGCTGATTGCTCTCCCCTTTGGTCACAATTACCAGGTTACCTTCCTGAAAGGATTCTTGCCAAGCTTCTAAATTCAGCCCAGGTATATTGTCACAAGGTTTAAAATCCTGTGGAAACTTTCCAAGTTGAAAGGCATCTGCTGGCACTTCAGAAATTCCTGTGTTGTCACAAATCACACGGGACAAGGAGTGCTTTTCCAGTTCATGCTTCTGAGCTTCTGTGAAAACATTCTCATTTTCCCACCAAAATCTGGAAAGATTGATAGAAACATTGTGGAAAGATCTTAATCTTATGTACACCAGCATTCACTATGCATTTATAAATTGTTTTAAGCATAAGTTACAGGAGAATTAGAGGAGTAGCCATAATAGATTTCCCCATAGCATAGTTTTTGAATTCTGCTTGACTTTACTGAATGGTTGCTATGAAAACAGGTATTGCTGAATGCTCTTCTGTTTAATATGGAGTTCTTCATTTTTCAAGAAAGCTGTAGATAAGCAGATTAATTATAGTAGAAAATTGTAAGACAGCAATTGTGGGTTTGATCATATGAAAAGGTAAGTTGAGAAGACTGGCTGGAGAGGACATGAGCTGCTTTTTCCATTTTGTCAAATTGGGAGTGTAGTGCCAGAACAGAAGAACCAGTTGGTGCTACAAAAGTGTATAATCTGTTAAATTATATATATTTTTTATATATATATGTATATACATGCATATCTATGTGTTTAAAGATAAAAAGAAAATGCAAGAAAACACTGGGGAAAAATTAAGAGAGAAACATTCTCTACATAAAGACATGTCATGAATGGAAAAAAAAGTATTTCTGGAGAGTTTGGTAACTTAATATACTAGTGTATTAAACAGTGTTTAGCACTTATAAACTGCCAACAGGAGTGTACCAGGATAGTAAGGCAAGTGCATGTGATATTTGGAAAACTGGCAAATAGTTAACTACATCAGGACAATTAGGGCAATCTGTATCAGGTGACAACAATTTTTCAGGTGAGTCTTACAGGGTTAGGGTAGCAAACAGAAGAAAACAGTGGGAAAAAACTAAAAAAAGATGTGCAAGGTCCTCTACACAAAGAATGACAAGGTCAATTTCAGAATTTTTACCCAACTATTGCAAATCCTGAGATCACAAATAGATTAAGAGTAGGAAGTGATGGAAAAAAGAAACACTCTGTTCCAGGTGGTTTGATTGAGGTTCAGACAGCGCCTGTGTTTAGTTCATTTGTCAGATTGCAGACAAAAGATTTTAAGGCCATCAGAATGGAGTTATCAGCCAAAAAATCCACTAAGTCCTGATTTCTGAACTTAAATACATTAGAAGAAATGTTTTAAACCTCCTACTTACTGACACATCAGGGTATCTAGTAAGCATGTACTCCTGCAGATCTAAGAAATACTCAATAGTCTATGTGACAAAACAGGGCAATGAATGTTAGACTTTTCTGTTCTTTTACTTAGCATGTGACAACTCTAACATGCTACATGCTTCCAACTTCCTAGTTCCTTCAGTATTAAAAACAGAATACCATTTCACATTTAAGTTAACTGAGACACAATTGTGGCAGACACTTGGGGAATTCTTTCATTACTAGAACTCTTTTTTCTCAATTTGGATTTAATATATTAAATTATACTTAAGTTTAATGAATGCTAGTAGTATCATAAGACACAGAATAATAAGTAGTATCATAAGGCACTGAATAACAGAAACAAGGCTGTAAGGATCTCAATAGATTATCCTTCCCCAGACAGGGTCAAGTATGCCTGTATGATTCAGAGGACTTTTAAATGTGTGTTTAACATGTCTGAGAGGAATGTTTGTTGTCATTATGGTTTATGCTAATAAGCTATCACCTTTATGATTATCACTGCTTTTCCTGTGAGGTAATTAATTAACATTTTTTAAAGTTCAGATTTAAATTCTGGCTTGGATGCTTGGTTGAAACATAATGGTTTCTTTCCACAACAGTGACTTATGAGAGGAGCTTAAAAGTAAGTGTAAGGACCAGATATACTTAAAACACCATTGCTAGCATGGTGTGAGCTGTTTAAAATTGGTCTTCTCATGAGATTCAAAATTACTGCCACAAGTGCTTGAAGGAAATGAAAAAAGGTTAGTTTTATAATTGCTTCAGGAACAGAAGCAAGATATAGGATGCATCTTACACCCTTTTGTGACCTGAAGCTTCATTTCTTCTGCCTTCCTGGTGTGGAGGTTTGTATTGGCATGAGATCCTAAGGGCAGTGGTGAAGGGACTTCTTAAGCTGTGTCCAATGAGACAATTCTGAGAGCTCTTTGCAGTCCCAGTTCACATAAGATCAAGTGGATAGTGTTTTCACTATCCCCTCTAGGAAGCATGAATTACCTCTCTTTGCCTATCCCTTCTGACTTTGTGGTGTTTATCATGTTAAATGCTGTGGATCTTCCATTTCTTAAGCTCAATGAAGCCCTAAGAGACTGGATAGCTAAAGCCTGTACAGTGTTATATCCATTCATGCAGAGGTTAGCTGCCCTTGCCACAATGAATTGCTGGTGGCACCTTGCATTTCCACCAGGAATGTAAAGTTGAATATCTCAGCACCACAGAAACAATCTTCACGTCATGTGGAATTGAGACTTTATGCAGAACAAAAAAGAATAACCAAAAGGTCACCCAACAAGACTGAAGGAGCTAAGATAAAGTGGAAGTGGCAGGGAGTAATTTGTTTAAAGCATATTTAAGTGCTGTTGTTTTCATATGTTATGGGAATTCTCCTCACATATCTACAAAATCTCCATTGCTTCTGCTTTCATACACAAATTATTCAGCATCATGAACAAACTCACCGGTCACCATCCCTTAGTGCTTTCATTTGCTTCCCAATTAAACAAGCAAACAGGGGACCTGTTCTAGCACCTGGAAGAAAGTCTTCTACCAGACCACCAAGCCAAACATCAATATTACTTGGATGATGGTACAACTCCATTATTTTTGCAGTGATGTTGTGGTTGGTTATCACTGTATTCAGGTCACTATGAGTTTCCAGTTTTGGTAAGCCACAGAATTCTCGCCAGTCATTATAACCTGTAGATATGTGTTAAAGGAAGATTAGACTTGACTGTTAAGCATGATGTATGAAATTAATAAATTTATAAGCACTGGATTCAGACAACCTTAATCTTAGTCATAGGTAGTTATATCTAAAAATGGGCCTATTATTGGTTAAATTGATCAGGTTGAAACGATGGGAGGATCTGCAATTGCTGTATCATTTTCACAAAGGGAAACAGAGGTTTAAAAAAGTTCAGTGTTTAAGCAATGAAGCATGACAATAATAGGGACATGTGTTGTGTCTTAAGATTTCCAGCCTAGGAATACAGGAGTTAGATGAAGAGTGGGCAAGAATTAACACAAATAATTAAAAGCACTTTAGTGCTAAGGCTTGTACCCAGCTCTCTGGAAAGCATATGTCTTTTACATTCTTTTATATCACTGGAATTAAACTGCTTCACCTCCTAACAAAATTTTAACTTCTGGTCTGGGAACCTCCATTTCTACTCTTGGGTACCTGAGAGTCTTAAACATCAAGACAGTCAGGCTTCATTTCTCTTGTTCAGGCCAAAGACTTGTGTATTCCCAGCTGCAGTGATGCTTTGTTCTTTTAACAGCTGATGCCATCAAATGGAACTAAACTCCAGCAGTCTTCTTCTAAGCTGGTATACTCCTGGCCTGATCAGTTAATGCTCCTTACTCTGGACAGACTGGAGTAAGAAATCCAGAGAGGAAAACAGGCACAAATGTGTAATATTTCTCAAAATGAGGTATACACCTAACTAAGCCACCTACACCATTCCTGTAGACATCTCAACAACTTCTATGGTTCGTAGAGCCACTGAGGTTGTGTCTAAGTTGACCTGTCCCACAGAACAGGGGTAGCCTGCTGATAGCAAGCAGCTGCTGCAGACAGAAATTCCACTCCTCTGGAGCTGGTTCCAGCAAGAATGAGCCTCAGATACCTACAGTGAGCAACTCAAATTCACTCACTAATACAGTCCTTCTAGATTCCAGACTTAACAGATTATTTTATTTTCAGATGCTGTGGAATATTTTGTTTCCATCAAAGTTAAAAATATTAACAACTTACATTTTAAAAGTGACTTCCTTTTCTGATTACCAAAGCTATTACTTAAAAGCTTACAAGTGCATCCTAAATACAAACAGTTATAGTTGAGTTACTAGTTAAAAAAAAGTTCAAGAAAAATCAGTACACCTGGGAGTCCATGATCACGGCCACGCTGCAAATTTAATGATGCTAAATCCAGTGAACCATTATTGGACAACACAAACAGTTTTTCTGTTAACTCCTCATTCAGCAGTTGGTCTTGCACCTGTAGTTTTGCTGAATGTGCTAGAAGACCCCTTAGTAAAGGATCCAAGCCTCCTTTAAACACAGAAAAATTACAATATTACAACACATACATATACACCATTATAACTTCATTAACAAATGTGAATGCATGTATGTTTCTATGTTTTTTAAATACTGGCCAGGTAAATTTTACATTCAAAAATGTGCAAAAATCTTCAGGTTGCAAGAGGAGTTCTAGTGCTATGAAAATGCTCCATCCTCTTCTTCAAGTGTAAGAAAATTTGCAACCTAATAATACATTAATCATAAATATATATAAAATACCTTCATCATAAATCATCAGTCATGAGTCTATTGTTATTCTACCAGACTGGTTTAATCTGGAGAGTAACTTTTGTCTAATTCAGACAACTATTTAACAGAATAATCCTTCCAATTCATGTTCATGCTCTGGAACCCGTTGAAAACCTTCAACCAGTGATGCAATTAATAAATGTTCCTATTCCTAATCCAAGACAAGTAACTTTGAAAAAAAGTGACAGTATTCTGGAAAAAGAAACCACAAACAGTTTAAATAAAACCATACCTTCTTTGATGAGCCTCCAGGGGCTAAAGAAAACTTGATGCAAATGAAGATTTGGGAGTTGTGGATCATCTAAATACTGCGCATTCAATCTCCTCACTATTGGCTGGATTGTGGCGTGACCAAAGCGAAAAGCAGCTGTTGAAAACACATTGGAAACTGTAGGATTTATGGTGGGATCATAACCTGTGTAAAGGCCTATATACACATTAAAAGCATCTGGACCAATGATTTTGGGAACATAATCTCTTAAAGTAATAATCTGAAAGAAAAGAAAAAGAAACATTTATCATTCAAAGTTTTATAGACCAATAGGAATGATTCCCAGGTGCTCTATGCTTTTTTTTCTTCACTTATCTATACCCAAGCATTTGGCATGACTAAGACCAGTATTAGCTCTTAGTATCAGGTAAACTTTATCAGTCTTTTTTATTTTTTTTTGCAGCAAGGAGGAAAATGACTGGAGAGAATCAGTATCATGGCTCAGTACAGTGCAACAGTTGGGCCCTTGTTAGCTCCTACCATAAATGGTCCCAGAACAAAGCTTCTTGAGCAAAGATAACCAGTGCTGCTCACTTACAATCCACACAAGTAAACCAGCTCACAGGAGGTGTGCTGAGATGAAAAACTTTGATTGTGATGGTGTATATCATAATGCCCTTAAAAATGGCAATGAAAATATGAATTACTATAAAATCTTTCAAGAATGTTTGTTGATATGAGCAGATTCTATTTTCAAACTTATATTTGTGACACAAATCCTCTTTACTCAATATTTGAAATAACAAGCTTTTAAAATACTGGTGCCCAGAATCCCTTGGTAGACATTTTACACTAGACTCAAGTCAATTTATAGACTGCTAAAAAACAGACTTCAGAAATGACAATACTGCTAAACACCTTCTGTCAAATGCTTTTATAATGTAACAGTAATATAGCTGCATGAAAAAATCATAGGAGTAATCATGACAAAAAAAAGGGAAGACTGTATGCTCAACATTTAAGTGACTAGTTTATATGACCAGATATTAGCAAGGTGATTAAGAGTATTTAGATGTTATTTCATTATATCAGAGAACATAAAATTCTGATTTCCTAGCAATTCAATGATTCACTTGCTAAGTATCCAGGCAGACACAGAATCTTGAGTGATTATGAAGCTGTCAGAAAAGGCTTTGTACATCACATCATGAATCACAAGTGCACTGTTTATAGAAAAGCAACTAGATCTTGACCTGCAAACACAAAAATACTTGAAGTTAACAGGCTGTTAGCATGAAAGGCAACATTCCTCTCATTCAGAAAGCAGAATTACATCAGGGGTTCCCAAGTGTCCTTATGAATTCAGTGAGCATCCTGGCTGGATATGCCTCCAGGCTGGGCCACTTCCATCAGAAGTCAGTCATAAACTAGATATTTGGAAATAGGTTACACAATGAATGGGAAAGAAAAATGAAAAAAAAAAAGACTGAGAGACTTTGTGAACTATCATAAGTAAGGTCAAAAGTGTCTTTGTCTTTGCTGTTGGCCAGAGGTAGCTGTACAGGAACAGTATCTCACCAAGATAGTGAAGAGTCAATTAAATGAAACTCCTGCACTTGGAAAAGACTGCAGAAATAAGAGAGAACAACCAAACAAAGAAACAAACATTGAAAAGATTCATTGAAGAGCTATGCACAGTTGGTTCAAAGTTCTCATTGTAAATATCAAAGAATTTACAGATGATGTTGAAGTTTTAAATTAGGTAAAAGGTGATTGTGTAAGAGTTCAATTTTTAATAAAAAATGAATGCATTATTTTAGTTCTGTCAATAGTCTGAAATATACTCTTTATAAACATGAATTATGACAGTGTACAACACATACTCCCTTTTAATAGATATTATTTGTATTTTAAATTTTTAATTTATTTACTATTTATCTTTTATTTATTATCTTTTTTTCTATTGTTTACCCTTTATCATTTCATAGAGTTTAAGCTCTGAGAGAAGTTATCTAATCAGCCAATTTCACAAACAAGTTTCATCTGAGTTAGCTGTTTTGAAGTGAATAATTGTAGTTAAGTTAAATTATGTCAGCCTCAGAAGACACCTTCAACCTGTGCCTTGAAGCATGGCAGAGAAGTAGATGCACAAGATGCTCAGAGAACACAAGCAGATGTAGGAAAAAGTGGAAAAAACACCTATATACACACTGAAAACTAAATGCAGCTGCCAGCTACAACTGGGATCAACAGGTATTAACACCATGAATTTAGAGATCATTCTCTGATACTGTAATAAATCAAAGACAATTTGATTTAGGTTGATCTGCAAAACCCCTGCTTCACTGACTAGTGCCTCATCAACTGGCTTTCACAGTCTAAATTGCACATCGGTCTCTGGAAGGAAAACATATATGGATGCAATTTCACCCTGCAAACCACAAATGTATGAATTAACAATGTTAAGACTCTAGCAGTAGCATAATTGAGCATTATTTTCCTGAATTCTCTACACTTTTTGTTTAAAAGAAAACAAATTTAAATTATTTTCTCTCAAATGTCTTAAAAGGAGGAATCCTAAATCTTCATATCCTGTTCTGTCAGGTCAAAACTGGAACAAGCAAAACAAGCAGATTGTTTCATTTCCATTAATTAAAGACAATGAAAATATGTCTTTTTCACAAAGCACTGAATAGAGCAGATTATGTATTTTTACCACTGTATATTGCAGTGTTAATACTTTAGAGTTAAACCTGTGTCACTCCTGTAAAATAAAAGAATTAACCACTGCTCTGGCTTATTTAAACTCCTTATCAGTGAAACATGTCTACAATACAACAACAAAAAATCTATTTTGTCTAGGATATCAACAGGCAATTCTTGAGTTTGGTAACTTTGTCAAGTTTCTATTATTAAATGCTAGTCACCAGAGATATTTATAGTGCTAAAAAAAAGCATCCATGAGGAAAAATATGGTCTAGAGAGATATTTTTCCCTCGTTCTTCTTGTTCTAGAAAGAAGGGAAGGCTTTTTTTCAGTTGCTTATAATTACACAGCCATAAGCAAAAATTATATTTGAAACTATTCATTCAGTAAAGAACTTAAGAAACGTGCAGCAACTGAAACAAAATGTTAGAGTGAAGATCTCAAGGTAACTTCAGCTACACCTGTCATTAGTGTGCTGGTTAGCATACCATATTAATAGGGGTACTCCAATGATCTCTCCTGAATGAATGTCTCTAAACCAGCTAGATATAACTCAAACATTTCTAATGAGCCATAGGCAAACCTCATTAGTCTGTGATACTGGCAGAGATAATGAGTAGCCCAGATTCATGCAGTGTATTGTTGTGCACAAAATGGTTTCTTTCAGGCCATAATATTAGTGGATGCAAATCAGAAGTGTATGAATACATAGAGGTCTACTTTCGGACTTGCACTTTTGTTCTGACAAGTATTAACAACAATTCTGCCTTGTCAATGTCATTATCTGAAAGCAAACAGCACATGTACAACAGATGAGCTGACATGGTTAATGTGAACAATTAAAGCAAAGTGCTAAACTCTGGAAAAAGGCCAACTAAAGCATGTCACTTTTCTTAAGCTATCTGGCTTTAAGTGCAAAAAACACCAGAGAACACACATGGTTTCTTAAAGGAAACATTCTGCATATTCTGCTGACTAAAATTGTGGCAAAAGAAAGGAAAAGTGTTTTATCAGAACAGTGGAATTTTCCTCCATCCTTCCCCAAGTTATCTTCAAAGAAGTCTCCTCTCTGCACTAAAAAAATCTGTTTGCAAGAATCAGAGATCATCAGAAGGCTCCTAGCCTTCAGTTTATTCGGATGCTGATACTGCTCACCCAGCATCATGGCTTATAAGGGACAGGCTGAATCTCTGTGGCTTCAGTTGGCTGATTGAAGATGAATCTCCACAAATGCAAAAGCCCTGGTGAAGCTTGGAGGAGCAACGTTAGGTGGAGCAACCTGAGTAACTTAATCATTGAAAAGGGGCTTGTGGGGTTGTCCATTCTACAAGGCCACCAGAGACAGTGACCATACCCTAAGCCCAGGTATGAAATCTGTGAAGGTAAGCCAAGTTAAGAAACTCTACCCTGAATGTCAGGTAAGTTAAAGGGGTGGTTGCCTGCAGGAGTAAGAGTTGTTGTAGGTTACAGGGAGGAGATTACTTGGGAGAACTGTAGAAGATCTTAACTTGCAATGTTTTAAGGGGATAGAGGGAATATATGAAACAATATGTCATTCTCAAGGAAAGGACAAAAGGTGGGAAAAAGGAAGGATCAAGATGGACTGAGGAGGAACAGAATGAGAAAATAAAGAGAAAAAGGGATGAGTGCAAAGTATTAGTTTATTAGTGTGATGATCTGTCTGAGCCCTGTGCTTGAATGCCTGCAGATTAAGTTATATTCTTCTGAAATTCTATTTCCAATCAACCCCTTTGCAGTTGTACTCTATTCTTCAGTGTGTGTACTTGAGAACCTGCAAAGAGAGTGAGTGACACACTGAACCTGTGGGTCCAGGCATCAGGAGACAGACCAGATCTGGGGCCAGCCACTGTGCAAGGCTGTCCAGTGCAGTTCCACACTGCCCACATGCATGTTTCATTAATGGGCTTCAGTCTTGGGCAGCTGCAGAGAACATGCAACTCTTTTCTTCTGTATTTTCCCATATTTCACCTCTCTCTCTTAGCAACAGTAGCCCAGTTTATGCATTAATGCTTCATTGAGAACTTCACAGGCATTTGTACATAGGGAAGTGATTAATTTATATAATACCTATGAGAAAGTAAGCATTTTTAACACTGTGTAAATATAAAGACATTATTTCTTGTTTCCTTTACCAAAAAACCCACCACCACAACAACAAAGGCCTACAAAGAGATACATCTGAAAATGCCTCTTCAACAACAAAACAGGCACAGGAGAAGCCCACAGAAAGATGCAACAAAGGAGAAACTGCCATGATATTCTGTGATTCTGTGAAAATCAGAGCACTGAAGTGTCTGTACAAACTAAGGGCAAAGACATTGCACTCAGGAAAGTGGGTAACATGAAACTCTAACCAGGCCAAATTTGAAGCACAGAAATAGGTGACAAATAAAAGGCAACGCCATCTCAAAAGCCATTTGCAGAAACACAGCTGAAGTTTTGTTTTCAATTCTGCTCTAAGATATTCACTGAAATGTGTAGATAAGTGAATAAGCAGCCAACCTGATGCAGAGCACCCACAATTTTTCGTGCCTCTTGGTAGACTGTCTCAGCGCTCCAGTGGCCATTGATGCTTTTGAGGGCTCTGGCCAGGCGGTTGTGCTCTCTCAGCCACAGTGTGTGCATAGCTGCCAGAGATGTGACCTCGCTGGATCGGCTGTCCCCAGCCATAAAGCACTCAATCCTCTCACCTGCACCTGCATTTGGGTCCTGTGCACAAGGTGATGGGATTTTGTCTGTAAAAGGCAGGTATTCCCGGCTGTTATCATGATATTCAACATTTACTCTAAGAAGGCCTTCTTTGCTTGTTAAGTTCCTCAACTTGTTTTCAATGGCAGGAGTACTGCCATAGACAGTAGAAGCATCAAGGAAAGAAGTTAAGCCATTGATCTGTTGTCTGGGAGTTAGTGATGATATATTTCTGGAGAGAATATCATGATCACCAGTCCCGCATGCAGGAGACGAGCGGTAGAAGGGCAGGCAATCCACTTCTGCAGCTAGTGTATCATTGGTGGGCATCTGCATGAAAAAAAACCCAACATGTATTTTCTGAGGTGAAGATAACAGCTGTGGATGCTGAATTAAGGTTTATAAAAATGTTTCCCTCTTCTGTCTCAGTTTCCAGTTGTTCAGATCTCATCTGCTGGAGTGACATTTATAAGCCTGCAGAGATTGTTATCCTTTAGATTTAAGCAAAAAGAGAATTTAACCCTTTTCAAGCAAAGAGAGAAAGAAAACCTAAAACCTTTACTCTGTCATAACAGCAAGATATTGATGTAACCCCTTGTGCATAGACCTACTCCTAAATTAGCCTGGCTTAACAATCAAAATTTATCATGCAATGTATCACAGTGAAGACATGAACATCTGCTCAAATTATGTTCTACTGAACAGCAACTGAAAGAGCAGGTTTACATGTATATATAAAAACATAATGAAAGGTTTCACTGTATGCAGCAACATGCTGTAGAAGCTTTGTTTCAATACCTAATTTTAATCCAGATTCCTAATTAAAAAATGTGTATGTAATTATTCACTCTGCTTTCTGCCAGTCACTCACAGTCATTCCCCCACATTATTTTACAGCAACAGCTGTCTTACAAGTACTAAATTCTGACTGTCTTTATAATAAACAAAGGCTGAGCATAGCCTTTGGCAAATGGAATGCTTCCCAGTCCTTTATCAGTTTGACCCACACACAGCCAAAGGGACTGAGGTCAAATGGTGATTCAGCATTTGTATGGGTGCTGCATAGTCAATCTTCATCTAGTGTGAACCAACCTGTTGCACAGTCAGCTACTCTAAATATAGGTAAAGGACATGGGAGAAATGTTGGCATTATCACATTGAACTTGGGATATAGGTAGGGGACTCAGGGGAAAATACAGCTGAAATCAGAGAGCTAGAAGTTTTGCCACAGGAGAGCACTGGAAACAGCACACAAATAACATACATGGGGAGAGCAGCAGAGATCTTGGAGGAAGATTGAAAGGAAGAGGTTTTATTCACATTGTAGGATAACCAAAAAGAATCTGAGGATACAAATTTTACTTCAAAGAATAGACTTCATCACTAAATCAAAAACTGCCAAAGATAGCTAAAATCTTTGTTTTCCAATGCACATTTGGCTTTATTGACTTGTTCTTTCTGAAAGGCATATTATTTCCAAATTCTAACAGCACTGCATTGTGCACCAAAAAATAACCACAATAGTGTCTCAGTCCCAAGAGTTAGAAAAAGATTAACCTCATTTAAAAATGTCATAGAAATCATGGAGTCTGAGTTTCAAGGAATATAATGCTGGGGCTTTCTTAGCAGTTGCTCAACATGGAATAGGAACAGATAACAGTTACTAAAAGCTGCTGAAATATCCCAGGGGAAAAAAAAAAGTCACACTTCAATCATTTGACTAAAAGAAAACAAATTTTTTGTACAAACACCTGAGCTAATTCTTTTTATTTATATTCTATCTCCTTGGTTTTCCTTTTTGAAAAATCTTTGGCAGAAGACAGTGAATACTGCAGGTGTTATATAAAATCTTGTAATTTTTTTCTTCATAATTCTAATAATAGAGAGATCAGTCTGTGAAGATAAAATAGTCATTACACTTGGAGTAGAAGTAACAAGGCAACTTTGGAAATGAATTCAAGAGCTTCATATAATAACATAATTACCTAATTTATTATGTCAAGTAAAATTTTCTTCCTACTGAGAACCATGACAGTAGGAGTTGATACTAATAAAGCTTTAAAGTTTAGAAAGGGTTTCATTTGGTTTTCAAATTTTGTTTGGTAAAGAAATTCTCCCATTATTTCTTTTACCAGTTAGATTTTCACAAATCAAAGTAGATTATTTTTGAACAAATTAAGTAATTTCTTTTCCATTTTCTTTTTTTCACTGACTGCTGAAACCAGTATTTTCTCTATTTCCATTTAGCACTTGTGTCTATTATCAAGTGTCTTGCTATTAGTGTGGCTTCTTTTTCCCTTCAGCTGGTGATACAAGCAAGAAGCTCATCTCATACTATAAATACCTGAACTTGACAGCCACAGCACTGTACATGAGTTCTAGTTATCATGAAAGACTGGAAGAATTCAAGTATCACTGGGAAAAGTCTTCTTTAAGTTGTTAAACAGCAAGGCTGACAACAAAACATATCAACAGTGAATCAAGTTCATACTGAATAATCTTTAGCTAACTGCTTCTCTGACTTCAATTCAACTGTTCTGTGCCTCAGTGGAGAAAACCAGCAGTAATGAACTGTGAGGGACTGGCAGAACTGGATAATGCAGTCCTTTCCCTTTTCATGGGTAAGTAGTGTGTAGCCAGCAGATGAATGTGTAAAGGAGAGGTTCCTTTTGGTGTTATTCAACTGTCATCTAAAATAATCTGACCAAAAAATTACCCTCTTCTGCTGAAATAGATGCAGAATCATGTTTTGCTCCAAAACTAATAAAGAATATCCATATAAATCTTTTCTCTGCCCTGCATAATTCTAGAGGAAAAAAGGTCACAAACCCCTGTCTGGCTGCAACAGTTTCCCTGTTATAGTTGCACATTGGTTTAAACAATTATTTTATATATATATATATACACACACAGTGGAATCTTTACTGTATAATTCTTTTATCTTCTTTTACAATCTCTAAACTGTTATTTCAGCTTTAAAATAGTATTTTTTATTGTCAATTTATTCTGTAAATAAAAGGAAATGACCTTGTACAAGGATTTTGCAGTAGACTTCGAAGAAAACCTAGCTCATGGTCTGTGAAAGTTTGCCAATAAGAAATACATGATTTTTTTATTTGTGGTTATGTAACTGAGAGAATAGTCAATGACTCCATATGACACTGAACTTCTACCTCTGAAAGACAGAAGAAAAAGGTAGGGCCTCACTTTGCTGGTTGTGGTGTGCACACAGACTGATCCGTTTGCAGCTGAGACAGTAACCTGCCATGTAACCTGGCACCTTTTGCAAATCACCTCCCTTATCTGTGGCTGCTTCTTTTCCACCTTTTTGTATCTGAAGTAACTGTCTGAGAGCTTTTCAGGATTGTATCTCACCATGTGTATGTGCTGTGTCTACCACTGTCAGCAATATAATTAGTGCTGAATAAAGTAGCTCTCCTATGAAAGTCTCTCCAGTGTCTCATTCTGTCTCAGCCCTAACCTCAAATATCATCTGAGGAATGACAAGTTGTGGGCATGACCCTGTTCCAGGTGTTAGGCTGCTGTAAAAGAAGAGTAAACTAAAGCTAGTGATTTTTTCTGCTTTCCTGCCCTCCCCATTATGGCATTCTGAAAAGATATAGAAAAAGAATATTCAGGCTCTACCAGAACCTACAGGCTCAATGTGAGAATCACTGGGTGAAATCTTATAACCTTTATTATGAAAATGTACAGAACAGAAAATCATAATGCTTCCTGCTAACTTATAAATCATTTACCTACACTTGTTATTAATATTAATGCACTCCTGCAGCTTTCAATCCTGCATCAAATTACACTGACTCAGAATAGAGAGCTCCCCTAACCTGCACATTCAGGAGCTTTCTCTCACTAGTAAAACCCCCAGAGAGGGTGCACAGGTGCAAGCATTGCTGTCCTTTTCTGTGGGTGAATTCTTCCTTGAGTGCCACTGTTCTAGGAACACAGCAAGAGTGCAGACAGCAGTCTCTGTGTTTACATTCTTGGATAATACATTATTGATTTCACTGTCTTTGGAAAGAAGTCACAGCTTCTTCACATACAGAAAGAATGGATGAAACTAACTGGAGATTAGTTTAAATTCAGATTTCAGGAAGAAGATCCATTCTAGAGGGTAATAGAATTATGTTTCAATGTTCAAAAAATAGTTCCTCTGGTCACACCAATTACTAAGTTGATTTTTTTTAATACAGTGACTATTCTTTGTCTTTCATAAAAACAGTCACAAAATACTAGACATATGATAAAAGCAAAAGAATAGCCATCCCTTTAAGCTGTGAATAACAAAATAACAATGGAATGGAGTTGAAAAATTCATGGGATTGTGATCATGTAATGAATCAACAAGTTGGGAAACTTATCTAAGACTTAAGAGGTTGTGTTTGAATTTCTTTATATATATTCCCTCACCATGGCCTTTTGGAGTATGAGGCATGAATTCCAAAGGTAGCCATGGGCATGCCTTGACCCCATTCCTCTGCTAGGCTGTACTGCAGCTCCTAGGCTATATTCAGATCTAGATTTAGTACCATACAACTAGTCTTCAAAAACATCCTTGAAACAAGCTCTGTGATGAATCTCTTCACAGCTCCAAGATAGAAATCCAAAGTATGTCCCTTGTTTAAGAGCACTGAAGGATGCACTTATGGATATATGCCATGGTAATCTGTGCAGATTTTTTCTCTCCACAGCAAAATGCTGCTATTGCTTGAATAATATTAGCCTTGGAGTCCTTTTTCAAAGATCCCTTATATTACCTCTTCTTCAAGCATATGGCATTTCTAGGCTTGAACTAGTCAGGGTTCAGTGATTAGACTTCTGTGGTCCCTGCAATCCACATTTGATAAAAGTTATAGGCAACAGTATGAGTCTCTTCTCAAAATTCTACTTAGTAATAAAAATATGTGGGTTTTTTGAGCTTAAAGGTCAATATATAGCTGCCTTGTTTCAATGAATATGTCATAAGCACAGAACATCTGTCCCAGCCTTTCCTGAAAAGACTTTGGCAATAGGAACATTTGTAAGGCTTTTACAGCATAAACAGAATAATAATTTCTTGCCTCAGATGGAAATCTGAGACAAAGTAAACTGGAGATTTTGGACAAAGCTCTGGAAGATTCCTTTTAATTAGGACTGTTGTGGACAAACCAGGTTAGCTAGCCACTCAGTCTCCTGAGAATGTGCTTCTTTAAGAAGTCTGTGCTCTTTCTGTGTGCTCTCAAGCTACACTTGAAAACTTTCCAAAGTCTCTATCTGCTGTAAAACAGAGACTAGATTTACCTGCCTGTGGTAAATTTGCAGGCAGCCATTAATTTCCCTTAGCCCTCCTTGCTTTAGATTCTCTCAGCAGATGAAAGATGAGCCATCTTTCAACACAGAACATGATTTGGTTCCCATTAGTTAGCCAAATATTCTTCATTAATGGAAGTGGAATGAGGCTCTCAAGGCAAAAAGAGACTGACATAGTTATCAGTTGTGGTTTGTTGAGGAGAAAAGAGTTTTCTATTCTGATGGAATTTATTCCCTCCATTGGTTTAAAAGCATAGAGAAGCTGGTCAGTTATCAAGCTCCAACCTTAAGGAATGTTGCTCTGGAGAGAGATGGGGGCATCAGGCCAAGGGCTGTAATGGGCATGGGGCTGTACTTGGAGAAACAAAACTCTTTTCATTTTGCTGCTTTATTTTTTGAGGGAAAGAATAGCTATACTTTTAAATTAATTGGACAGGAATACAGGATCCTATATTTATATTAATTTATGTTTCTTCTAACACCCTAACAAGCTTTGAATTCATATTTTCTACCTACTCAAAGCAAGGAGGTATGTAAGTTTCAGCAACTCCCTGAATACATACACTGAAAAGATAGCTCCCTTCAACAGTTTGCATTAGCTGCTGGATACATCTTTGCTTTCACTGAATAAAGTTAAGATCCTTCACTTTATTTGGCTGGCAATTTAAAAACAGAATTATTGATGACAGCATCCCTATTTTCCCCAATGGAACTCAAAAACCTGAAGCATGAGAACAGTAACACTGGGGGAACTAGTAAGGTTTTTCTGCAACATAAACATAAGAGGTAAAAAAATTGATATTTGTAGTAAGTGCCTTAGCTGTAGGTTGTTAGCCCTAAAAACCAATTTAAATATGTATTTGTTTCATTTAACAGTTACACTGTTTCAATCTTTTTCTCACTATCTGCTCTAATATTTCTGAATGATCTATCAATTTGCTTTATGTTTCCATGTATATGTATCACTGATGTGCTTTACTTTCTCACCTGATTAGAGCTTGGAATTCCTCCTAAAGAAATTAATTTGGAATCTTACCTTTATTGGAAAACATGGATTTCCTTTTTCACATGTCTTCTGGCACTCCACTCTATTTAGGAAGGTGGTTCTACTTGTGCTCTGTGGGGTGAATGAAATGTCATGGTCTATGTACTGTCCCCAGACCATAATGACATCAGAATACAGGTTGTCTTCAGTAACAGCCTCATTAGATGCATGAATAATTTCTCTTGTCACTTCACGAACCTGGAAAGACACAAGTATTTTACCTTGAGTGCCAAGGAGTATTTCACTCTCCCAAAATAACAAAACACTAAAAATAGGGGGAACAGTGATGAAAGCTACCTTTTTTGTTGTTGTTGTTCCCTTTAAATACTTTCTGTTCTAGAGTAGCTTTAACAGTCAGCCTAAAAACAAAGCCAGAAAAACCACAACAACAACAAAAACCCCAACCTCTGACAGACACATTTCTGTTCAGGAGCTGACATACTGGTGCCACAAGCAGATTCAAACTCAGCTGAGTAAGCATGCCAGAGCACTAGCACAGACTGCCCAGAGAGGCTGGGGAGTCTCCTTCTATGGAGAGATTCAAAACCCATCTGGACGGGCTTCTGTGTGACCTGGTCTAGGGAATCCTGCTGTGGCAGGGGGGTTGGACTAGATGATCTTTCCAGGTCCCTTCCAACTCCTAACATTCTGTGATTCTGCAATTCTGTGAGTATTTCTATGTATTTGCCAAATGAGCAGTGTATCTTTGACCTGTTCCTTCCCAGAGAAGTTTGAAAACTAGGCTTTTCTTTTAGACTGACTAAAAGCTTTCTGTTTATTCTGTTTTCTTCTCCTTTAATGAATTGATTCTGTTTGCTGGGCAATCTCAAACCACTGTGGGGACACAGGGGCTCTTGGCTGATCTGTACATAAATGGAGTAGCTTATGCAGCCCAGGAGACAAAGTAGGTTGCAAATACATGGTAGCTGTAAGGTCTGCTTCATTTTCCCAGGCAGGGAGAAGCCAAATCATATTTCTGAGGCACTTCTGTGAAAGCTGCATAGAAATAAAGATGCTCTGAGGGAGAATACATGGAGACATCTATGCTACATATACAGCCTATAATAATAACAAAAAATCATCAGAGCAAAACCAGCAGCCAGCTTGTGATTATTAGGGTATTGTTACTCTTCACAGATTTCTCCCTCATGCTGCAAAATACTCCCTTGCATACAAGAGCTGCCTTAGAAGTCAAGCAATGGAAAAGGGCAGCAGTCTGTATACTTAACAAGGCCTATATAATGAATGCATAAGCCAGGTGCAGTTAAATAAAATTGGTAAGGACAAGAGGCAACATGGGACTTGTTAGGAACATCAGGATATATATTGAAATAGTCAAGAGCAGAGATGCACAGAACTCACCAGGAATACAAGTCTTTATACTATATTTTAATAGCTTAGTGGCCACAAAGCACAAACTTCTCTTGAAGTCACTAGGATTTTCTTATCACTGTTAATCTGCAAGTCTGCTGTATTCTAATATTGCTTTAGGGTAATCCTGACATTTATTTCTCACCTTCACATTATATGTATGGGGTTTTTTAAAGGACATAATTGGACAGTTAAAAGTACCATAAAATACAATTGTTTAAGTGTGGAAAATATCCATGGTACTAGGTTTATCCTACATTATTTCAAAATAAAGCAGAGAACCTTGCTTCTGGTCAGACTTGATCAGATTTGGTGCAGTCATGTAGTTTTGGTTTAGTGTGTTTTACTTCACAAATGTAGTCTGATGAATCTAGGAAAAGGCAGCTTGTAGCATCTACTGGAAATTTACCTGGCTAATTGTCAGGTTTTCATCCTTAAATGCTAAACTGTGCAGCTTAAAGACACTGTCATTTAATTAATAGCATGAGTTGCAGGTAACATTAACACTAAATTCCCTTTCTTATCCTTATTAAACATATGGTGGTTAAAACAAGACTTTGAGTCTTTTAAAAGTCAGGTTTTAAAGCAATGATGACAAACCAGAAATAGTAAATCCAGACCAAATCCCTTCATTCTGCACTGGGGAATTTTTCATCCAGTCCTCTATGCAAATACTTTTTGTTTAAACTTCCCTCTATAGCAGCTCTGCTATTTTTTTAAATCTATGAGTATTACAATGCCTTCTTAGCTTAGTAGCTTAGTCTAGCTAAAAAAATAATATTATGATTTGACAGTAATGCTTGTTCAGTT
The DNA here is from genome assembly GCA_013399015.1 of Galbula dea. Lineage (NCBI taxonomy): Eukaryota > Metazoa > Chordata > Aves > Piciformes > Galbulidae > Galbula > Galbula dea. The sequence continues at coordinate 1,167,982 of VWZX01007874.1, forward strand.
AGGGTATGCTATCTTAAGATGTGTGCATGCATGCCAGCACCTCTATGTGCTTTATTTAGTTAACATCCAACCTTGTTTTGCCCCTCCTTCCCTGAATAAAGGCACCATAATTGAAACAAAGAACCATAAAATCAATGGCAAGTCCAGATTGGAGGGAAACTCTGGAGACCACACAGTGCAGCTTTCTATCCAAAGCAAGGATTAGGTTATTCAGAGCCCCACCAGTCCAGGTTTTGTTTTGTACCCATAAGAGATATTCTAGGAGCTGTCTAAGCAGCCTATTCCAATCTTTAACTGTTCTCACAACAAATGTTTTTCTTGTATCAAGATATAATTTTCCCTGGAGCAACTTGTGACCATTGATTCTTGCCATGTCAATATACATCCTTGTGATAACCTCCTTCTTCTCTGTAATGGCCCTTTCAGCATAGGAAGGCTGTCATTAGGTCTGTCCACCCTGCACTGCCTTTTCTCTAGGCTGAGCACTCATCACCCTGAGTCTCCTGGCTCTCTTACCTGGCTCAGGTGCAATCCTGGCCAGGCAAGCAGCTTGCTCACATCCTGCCTGCTCTCCACCATGGTCCTCTTCAGCAGAGCTTCCTCTCATCCTGCACTGCTCAGTGGGCCTACCCCAGCCCAGCTGCAGGGGACCTCTCACTGCCTGATTGAATTCATGCTTTAGCAAAGTTAGTGGCTCCATAACTGAACTCAACAGATTCTTTTGCCATTTAATCTACTGATGCAAATGGAGGTCTGTGGTGGCAGGAATAGTTACAGCCTAGTGTAAGTGTTTCATGTTATCTTGTGGTGCATTGTCTAACCAAAGGTAGCTGGACTCCATTGTATTTGATGCTGGGATCCCATCCTCGAGGCTGGCTGAGCCCATCTTCATAGGCTGGTGTAAGCCACCTAGCCAAGGCTGTGTTGGATGCTCCCCATCTGGGATGTTCCCTGGGAAAACAAAAAACCCCACAAAAGCAAAACCAACCAAACAAAAACAAACAAAAAACCCAACAGAACAGCAGCTAACCCAAGAAAAACCTGCATCTCTGAATATAAAAGTTATATATTTTATAATAGAACATATTTATGTTTTGAATAGAATGTAATCTGGATATAAAGTAATATAAATATACAATAATAGAAAATAATCAACAGCCACATTCCACTGCAATAAGGTGTTTATGTAATGGTCTTTGAAAAGGCATTAAATACTGGTCTTCATGTATGCCAACATCGGTTTGACTTAAAAGGAAAATAAAGAACAATTAAATTGCTGATGAAATATTACTATCTTATTTATGTTTATAATGTTAGTTGGTTACTTTGACTTCTTTGAAATACTTGCTGCAGTGGTGGTTTCCTGACAGAGTGCTCATTCACCATAAGGTCAGATATATTCTTAAGTGCTGTTGCTGGCATCTTTTAAAAGATGTTTGTTTAGAGCTATAGCTAGGAGATCAAGATTTAAGAAAATATATAGAAAACCTAGAATATAGGTGAAGAAAGCTGAAAAGAAAAATTGATACTAGTCCTACAGAAGCAATCATTTAGCAAGACCAAAGTAGGAAAGATTGAGGAAACAGAACAAAGGCTGAAATTGCTGAACTGAGTAGCAATGGTCCTTCTGGTTGAATCTGTACTAATTATTTGGGTACAGCTTTGGGAGGGCCTATGCACAAGCTCAAGCACAGGCATACATTTAATTACACTTCAAGTTCCTAACACTAATTGCAGTGTGGGTTTGGCTCATGCCAATTAGCATTTCTCTGAATGATACCTGTCTGAGTACGTCTCAGGGTAATGCATACCACTTTGTCATCCTGTAGCCAGCCTGCTTGGGAGAAGGAAGGGGAGTTGAAAGGTTTAGTAAAAGGGTGGTAAGAGTCAGGTCATAGTTGATTTGAGGGCTAGGACATGATTCCTGGTGATTTTTATTAATTAGCACTGCCAGTGAATATTGGGATTGACCTAATTAATTTTCTTTCTATCATGAACATTTCTAGTGCATTTTTTCCTAGGAGGAGATTTTAGCAGTTTGCTGGTTTTGTTGAGCTATTTTTTAACATGACCTGTTCAATGTATTTTATAATTGTTAAGCATACATATGTACATTAAAAAGAAGAAAAAAGCTTTTGTAGTGTACCCAGTTGATCTAAATTGTGAAGTAAACCACAAGAAACTGAAATATTCCCAGACAGTTAATAGAAATACAGAGTGTTAAAACATACAATTATCTGTCTACTGGGACCCTAAAGAGGGAACAATTATTTTATTAATACTTCATTGATCTCTGGCACACTGAAGTGAATCGATTTGCTGGGCTAGATGGTACAGTAATACACTTAATTATCCACAATAATTCACACTTGAAGGTTGAAGTATGCTTTAATAAAGCATTTAAATTAGTTACAGTTGATTTGCCTTTACTGAAACTGCACAAATACTGCACATAGTGTAGTGCTATTTCACTCAATTAAAAATAATGAGATGTTAATTTAACTGCTTAACTAGTGATTTTTCTCCTGATTGCTTTTATATTTTAGCAGATCACTGGAATGCTACTTTAGTAAAACCCTTCTCACATGCCTTTTTTTTTATTACATTAAATGTTAATGTCTTGGAATCTTGAGTTAAAAAGAGTTTTGTCCAGAGTAGCTGAAATAATGAGATTTTGGTACCATACATCTTCATAGTGAAATCTTATCACTATACATTCTGTTAATGGAAGTGGGACTTTTCAGTCACTTGTGAAATACTGGAATTTCAGTTTGGATTTTGCTTTGGCTTCCTTAGAAGGAAACTGGAGTTTTAAGATTCAGTACTATCCAGATTTGTCTTTTGAATGTTATTTTAATGTCCAACATAGTTTCAAGTAGAAAGAATGAAAGCCATATGGCCATTTAATAACTGGATTTTGTCACATTGTACATTGCTCTGAGCTACCATGGGTATAACTTTCAACAAACATGGAAAACTTCTGAAAAATAAGCCTACCACCAAAATGAACACTAAGCTTGTATTGAAGGGAAGCAGCTATCCTAAAGGAAACACCTCAATTCCTTCTTATAGTTAATGGATTCACTCAGGACTGCTCATTCTTTCCACAGGTGAGTCCTACACATACTCTGACAGCATTAGAGCTTTGGACTAAGCAGCAGGTCCTTACCTGGTGAAACAGTTAATGACACAGTAATGACATGGAACTGCTGCAGATAAAATTCCTCCTAGCTGCCCAAATATTAGGCATACAAAATGTAACCTAGTCATTTAAGCACCTTACCATAAAGCCAGAGAGACAGACAGGTCCAAGCTGCTGTCTTGTCATCCTATCTCTCACTGTTAGGAACAGTCAAAGCTGCAGCTTTGCAGTGGACAGTAGAACTACTTCAGAAAGCTAAGATTAGGTGAAATTAATTGCACTGTGAGATTCCATTCCTTTAGTATCTGTAATTCCTTCACCTTTGAATGCCTCTCATTGCACTAGACACTAAAAACTCCACAGGTTAATGCTAGTTAGTTGGGATAAAAGAAAGGGGGGAAAACCCTCCAACCCTGTTTGGATGTGCCTTGTCTACCTTTTTCTTCATTTTAAAAGAATGTATATTTATTTTGCTCATTATTCACACTTATGGCTTCAGGCAGAAAGAGAAGCAAAATCTGTTGATAACTTAATAGTAAATGTGGATAATGACACTGCTGGGAAGGTCTGATGTCCTATTGATATTCTTCATGGAAAGCTATATTTATGCTATTCCATTACACCTTTGTTCTAGGAAGTTCATACTAAAACAAAAGTTTTCTCAGTGCTGTGGAATAAATGCTTTGTAGTCTATCTGATTTGTCCCAAATATGTAAAATATCTGTGAAGATTTTCCATGCTCACTTTTACATAGATTTAAATAGATTTTTCTCAGAGGTAAAACACTAATTTCACTGTGAATTTTGTTTTCAAATTTCACCTATGAAATGCAACATTTACTGATCTACAGCACAGCTGCACATTCCTGCTGGGTACCTAAAACTACAAATGCAACATAGGTTCTGATACATTTTCTGCCTGAAAATGGCAGCTGTAAAGCAGGGAAAAGTACAGACAGATACTTTGTTTAATGTTTGAAGTCCTTGAAGCTGTTATACATTGTATAACGTTGTTTACATCATAGTATAATGGACTTTTTAAGTTGTTATATTTCAGTAGAGCTTGAGGTAGTTCAAGGGGCTCAAAAAAATTTTGACTAAGTTAGGATCTGACTTGCTGGTTTCAAAGTCTTTGGTTAGGGTTTTTTTTGCTGTCTTGCAGCTTTTACAGATATTTAGAGAAAAGAGTATAAAATGCTGCCAAACATGAGTGATGGGTTTAAACACTGATTTGGTGCAAGCATAAAGCCACACCAAGAAGAACACAGTGACTATGGACTAAGCAGAATGAATGGATCATATTTAGCTGCCCAGATTTAGAAATCAGACTGAAATGCTTATACAAGTACCAGTATAAGTAAAGTCACTGAAGAGAAAAAGGTATTTTACCTCACCCACAGCAGAGTCTGTTTTTCTCCATTTCTGGAGACAAAGACTACAGCAGCCACGGCTGCAAATTAAGAGCTTCAGCCATGTGCCTATGTTCAACTGCATGAATGTTGGCCAATGTGTTCAAGCCCTGATGGAGTTGTCAGTGCAAATATTGTACTAGCTGTTAGTTCAGCTTCCAAGCAGCTCTGCAAGTGCCTGGGGGAATTATGGATATCCACATAGTTAGATTTATAATACTGAAGCATATCAGGTTGTGTCCTTTCAACAAAAAGCCTATCGGGCATGTGCCTTGCAAATGACTTGTGGTGCAGCAAAACAGATTCATCTCATAAAAACAGACTGATTGAATAATAAACCTGCAGAATTTTACTGCTCTTCATCCACCACATCTCAGAGGGCCTTAACCTGTGCAATGCTAATGGCCTTCCATTTACAGCTCTGTAGCTCTTCACTTGTGACATTACTGTCTACTTTTCAGTTTGTGACCTTATGCCTATGTATCCCAAGGCTGCTGAGTGTAAATATTGTTTGCTCTTCTACTCAAAAGAGTTCTCATTCTCAATATACAACCTCATTTCATTGAAGATGCTGAAAACACAGTTACACCTTTTGTATTGGGTTTGCAGGAAATGATTGCCACATATATTAGGTAAGAAGTAGGTAATAGTAGTAAACAGTAGTCATTCAGGTAGCCAGTAAGCATATATTTATATGAATAGATATATAAAAACATATATATCACCCAGAATTTTTAGATACATGCTTGTTAAACATGAAGGTTGTAGGAAAATAGAGAAATTAAGATCTACTTGTATTTATTCTTGAAACTTGGAAAGTAGTTGTATTCTCCTGCTCAATACAATTTTATCCATTTCAATCAAAAATGAATGCTGGGTTAGAATTCAGTCCATATAAATTATCTAGAAAAAGGCATCTACTAAATCAGTCCTCCCTTGAAAGTTAGAAGCCTTCATAGGTAGAGGCTGTCTGCAAAAATTAGTATAGTGTAATTTAGATGAAGAGGTTCTTCCTCTGGAGGCTTTCAGAAGCACCTCATTTAGAGAAACATTGATGCTAAAATTAAATGGTTGAGGTCACATGTCCTCCCCCCTCCCCCCTTTAGTGTTTTTAAGAAAAAATAAACATAGCTTCTTGAGGATTGTTCAGGGCACAATTCTTGTCATCATACCTGTTATTGCAGGCACCAGTGATGAGTCGATATTTATTAGCTAAGCAAGTGTTTGGACATTTTGGTGGCAACATATAGGGCAGACATCCAGAAATATTAGCAATCATAGTGAGTACATCAGCTGATAAAAGGTCTGGAAGGAAGAAAACAAACAAGCAATTTGTTACCTAGCTGCTACAGGGGAAAAGGCATTATTGGCAGCTACACCAACAGCATCCTCTCTCTTCTTCCTAGGAAAGAGCCCTTACTGAAAAGTGCTGTAGTAGGCATCTTGGGGACTTAAAGGAGGCAGAAGGTGAAAGGGATGGGCCACTTTTATTATCTGATGCATAGACAATCAAAAGATGTAGCCCAGACACAAGTGAGAATTGAGACTGACCTGCTCCTTTTTATCCTTCTTTAACCTGTTCCTTTTTATCCTTCTTTAATCTGTTCTCTGCTTCCTTCTTTCCCTGCATTGTAGTCACACTGCTTCACCACTTACAACAAAGCTATAAAAAATGTAATTCAAGAACAGAAGTATGTACCAAGGAGGAAAAATATGGGACTGGAGAGATGCAGAAATTGAAAAACACTAGGGCTGACTATATAATTAGGTGTGGAGCAGAAGAGGTTCAGAATTATTAGCTGGAATTTGGAAGCTAGGTGAAAATCAGGGAGCTGTATAGCAGTAGACAGCATGTTATTAGTATCTTTGTAATATGATCCCAGACAGGTTTCTCAGTGAGCATTCTGTTGATAATGGATGAAGTCACATTGCTGTGTAAGCTCCAGAGAGCTGGCACCCTTTCACTCATGCATCTATGTAAATAAATGTGTGGCCAGTTGGAGGTAGAAGCACACATGAAAGAGGAGCAGTATGCTTCCTGAACTCAGAGAACTCTTGCTATTCAAACTGACTGTAACCATCACATTCTGAAAGAAAATGGTAGAGGTAGTGTCTAACTCTTGTCTACCCACTGTCTGCTGCAGCTTACCCAGTCCCACCACCTATTCCTTCTGCACAATGCAGCTCTGAACCAAGCCACTTTAGTCCATTCAACAAGCCAAAAAAGTAAACTGGCAAAACAAACAAAAAAGGCTCAAGAGCCAAATCAACACAAAAAATGTTCTGCTGAGCAGTTAGAACATGTGCAAGGTAGGGTTAAGATAGAGAGAGAATGGTCTGTTAGAGAGGCTGTGTAAGCTTGTCATTATACACTAGCTACACATGTCAAATTTGTGGATACAGCTGTAATTCTATGTTAGTTATGGTTCACAGCTATACTCAGAGCCCAGCTCCCCAGTTATCTGTGCTACCTACGTACTGACTCATATGTCTTCCTTAAAGTTAATTTAGTTCTTTAATTCACTTAAAACTACTTTGTCATGACACTTAGACTGTATAGTATCTATTCATCTTCTATTAAAGTTGTTTCAGTTTAGAAAATTAACAAGAGCTTAGTGCACTTGTTCTATGGTTTAGAAAATTGATTTCTTTTGAAACTGCACCAGCAGAAAAATAATTGTATCTCCATCTGTGATGTATGTATGGCTGTGTATGTATGACAATCCTATGATCCTATGTGCACACACATGCATACCCATAGATACAGACAGACTTTTAGTTCTCCAAATGTCTCCTTAGTTTAGTAAGCCAGACATTTCCACAAGAAAATAATAAAATAGCTGTGGACCTTTATGTTTGTGTACAGCACTCTGATGTTTCTGCATCTTGAAAAGTTATGTCGTGCTATAGCAGTAAGAGAACAAATTACAATTCTCCAGTTTATGATGCTCTAGAAGACAAAATTAAATTGTGGGGGGAAAAAAATGTCAATATTTCTGAACTTTTGCACCTTCCAGACCCCAGATATCTCAAAATTCATCTCTGATTATTGTTAACAAGACTTTTACTTTACTTAGAAAATTACATGTCATTGAACTTTCTGGACTCTCTTTATTTGTCTATCTAACATAAACAGTTAAAATAGAAACCAAGTGAAAATAACGTAGAGCAGCAATGCATGATAAAATTAGTTTGGGAAATAAGGAAGTGTTTTCTTAAAAGAGGGATATTAATAAGGCCATCAAATTCCAGAGGAAGTGTATTTGAAAATGTCAGGGCCATAGAGTGACAGAAGTTGTATTATTTTATCTGTACATTCTAGGCCCCAGAAGCACTAAACACAAAGTGCTAGGGGAAAGAGATATATCACTGTAAACAAGAAGCTTGTAACACTGTGGACATGCAAGCTGATTTATAGGCAAGACAAACAGTCATGAGTTCACGGGATGCCAATAGCATAGTGCTGCTCTTAACTACAGGCACATAGCCCACATGCCAGCAAAGATACAATGTAAAACAATGACTGTGTGAGGTACTTTTAAGAACAAAAAGAGAGGGCATCCTGACCCCAGGGTATGGACAAGATATGTATTGCTGCTAAAGGTAAAATAAAAGTGAAGCTCACTCAACTTCAACCTAAAAGACAACATTTAAGAAGCCAAGAGGGTTTTTTGCCTCTGTAAATACACCATATTTACCACTTGGATGCAATGAACGTTTGTGCTTCTGGCAAACTTTTTGTTTCAGCGCCTGAACTGACATTTCCATTCGCTCAGCTGCTTGGGAAATCTCTTGACTCTCTGGTTCAGGAAATTTTGAGAAAGCCAGCAGCAAGGTAGGAGCTGTTACTCCACTTTCTTGGATATTTCTGTAATCAAGATAAAACACAAAGGTTTTTAAATGTGTAAGCTTTTATAACTTATAACTGTACTTGTCTCTGTTGGATGTGTTCCGATTTTAAGGTATATTTGGACTAAATAGTATGTTGGAAAAGCAGAGAGGAAGACAGTTTGTGACCTTGTTCTGCAAGGAAAATTCCAGAAAGGAAGGGAAAGTACCCTTTCATAGGACACATACAAGCTTAAGCTTGTGAGCAGACTGTTGATCAACAGAGCTGAGATAGAAACTGCTGGAATGGACAGAGGCTGCAGCACAAAGTGTCTGGCAAGACCTTGTGCAGGGTAGTCACAGTGTAGTACTCCCACTATAGATACATCTAAGTGATTAGCCTTTGCTTTTATGTAGCATCTAACATCAAAAACCACCTCAGTCACTGCAGGTGGACTAGCAAATTCTCCATCTTTGGAGCATCAGTGCGCTGAGCAATCTGCTCCAGCTGAGCCTGCTCTGAGCACAGTGCTTGTCTAGATGGTCTCCAGATCTCTCCCAGCTGTTCAATGACTCACTGCAAAATTTAGTTTTCACTCAGCATGGTCCACTTTAGCCACTGTCCTGTGATTGGCAGAGTAGCCTTAAGAAAAGTCCACCAGGGAGAACGTCTGTTTTAACTGGAAGTCCCAAGTCCTAACCTGACTCCTGCAGCTTAGAGAAAAACACTCCAGTCTATTCCATTTCCAGACATGGTCATAGGTTGCAGACATTGCCAAGGGCTTCTCTGCAGCACAGATTTATTTGGACATGCAATTCTCATTAAAACATTGTGCTGTCTTATTGATTTAGGTTTATTTAAAGCACAGCACAGGTTTCAAATGGAAACAGCAGTTTTGATTGCAGCAAAGCACAGTTAAATTTCTATTTGCAGAATTTGAAACATGTTTATATAAAAGCATTAAGAAGATACAACTCCAAGGCTTTTTCTATATGCTAAGTCTGTCCTTAATTGATCCAAAAGAGCCTTAGCCTTCTCATTTATTCTTTATACAGAAACTATTCCTTTCCTTTCAAAAGCAGAGCTTGAGAACTCTTCCAACTATGAAAAAGAGCTATCTTGCTCCTCAGAACCATGTTTCTCAGGTTTTCCATAGACAACTATGAATTTAACTGAGAATCTGGAGCAATAAAAGTCTTGAACTGTGTCCTAGTCAGAAAGAAAAGATAAAATACATAACTAAATGCCAAGAATTGAAGTTTAATATTTAATATCCACATGGGGATAATATCAGTTATGCATCATTTAAAAAACATTTTATATGAACAGGGAAATATGTTTGTACAAACAAGTTAAATAAGCACATTTGTGCAAATCAGCTAGGAGCTAAGAATCAAATATAAACCATCCTTCCAAAACAAAACCATATTAAAAACCCATTACCCTTAATGGTGACTTATGTTCCATTTTGAGATATTTTCTCTCCTATCTTTTGTCTAACCTCACAGATATTGTAAGATTATCACAGCAGTTATTAGTTTGCCATGTTTCCTGTGTGTTGTGTCATGTCCCATCCCATCTCATCCCTGGCCCCATATGCCCCCTCTCCCATTCAATATATGTATGCTAGTTCATTCTAGTTCTTACCCACACTCTGAAAGCTGAGATCTGATTCTGAATTAGGATGCTGGTCTTCTTACTGTGTAAGTTACAATCTGGTTTGATATTTTGTAATGTGAAAATAGCCCCATAAAGCTAATAGAATGACCTGTGATAGTATCATTATTAGGAAGATAAAAATTCTAGTGCAGACTATGGTGTTTGGACAGAAGATTCTTTATATTTGCCAGACTCTCAGTTACTGTGTCTTATTACAGTTCATAATTAAATATATGTTTGTATACTAGAATAAAAATCTCCAGAGTATCAGCCACCCTTTCTATTTCAGCCTCAGATGCTTTAAGTCTGAGACTCCTTTCTGCCTTAAATTAATGGATTTATAGGATACCTTGTTTAGAGATTTCTAACCAGAATTAACACCTTAGATACTTGTCACCTCTCAGCCTCTCAAAATAGTGACATGGTGCAGGATATAAGTGATAAATTATAAAATTATAAAGAATATTATTTCATATTTCCTGTAACATGCACATACATGGCTGGTCTGCTTTAAGACTACAGCATCACTGAGTAACTGATCATGCTCAGTGCATTTCTGTAACTGTTGGTTCTTATCTGGAGCACTGAAAATTATTTTCCACTTCCCTGTACATAGAGATGATTCCATAGATGGTCCTTTTGAGCTGACACAGATATGGACCAGTAGGATAATCTTAGATTGTGGGATTTACAATTTAGATTCTTTTAAAACATGAAATTAACTAGTTCAAATGTAGTATACACTAAATAAAAGTAATTTTACCAGAATGAAGATTATGAGAGGTATCTTTAATTTGCTGTTAAGGCTTGATTTTATTTTTTAGGGTTGTCACTACCATCTACACATTTTAATCCATTAAGAACACTGTGCTTTCAGCTAAAACATATGGTAAAATATACTAAGTAATTTTGATAATTTTTTCCTTTAAGTGGGCTGAGAAAACCTCCAGTGTTTGGATTAGAATTGCACCTGCCTTCAATCTGTTAGGGTTAGCCCAATCAGGAGTTTAAAAATATGTAGTATCTAAAACTAACTCAAACCAAATACCTAGCACAAGGGAGGAAGCCCTAGCTGAGCATGTGCTATAATTCACATCTATCTTTGCACATGACCAGTTCAGCAGTCCTTCTGAGTTAGGTGCCAAGTTCTAACAGGAGCGATACATGATCATTTGCAGATGTGTGCAGCTCTGGCCTGAGAGACTATTACTCTGCACTTTAATATCTTTAGTTTCTTCAGTTTCTCCTGCATTAACATCCAATAAAAAAAAGAAAAGAGACTCAGTAGGTATAAAAAGGTCTGTACTGTCAGGCTGAGAAGCCCTCCCAGCAGTGCTGAGATTCATTAGTTGAAGCTAGTACAAGTTTTATCATTTGTACTGGCTGTTATTATAACAAGACTGGAACTAGAGTTTCTTCTTATAAGCCAACTACAACTTCCAAAATGTATGTTATAATGCAGCTGGTGGTCAATTAACAACATATTTGCACAGACTACTGGGTAAGTGTCATGACCTTACAGGTGACCAATGGCTCTGCCTGATTTCCATTGACATTGCCACTGTAATGCAAACAGTACATTCTAATAATGCCATTATGTTCCATCTATGCTATGTTAATGCTATCATGAATGTTTATGTTTTAATGACAAACATGAGCACCTACTCTTAAAGACTAATAAACCCATAAGATAATTGGAATAGCAGGCAGTTAATGAGGAAACATTCATGAAAAGCACTTGTTAAGGGAAGACAATCAGGAACAGCACAGCAAACTATGAGGACCATACTGGGACCCATGTGACCTTAAAAGCTGGAAAGTAATTTCTAGGAAGTGATGTGTTCCTAGAAAATCCTGACATTTTTTAAGAACTAGAATAATAAAACCATTTTTGCCCAAAATGTTTAGTGTGTTGCCAATTGCTCCAGCAATTAAAACTCAAATAACAATTCAAGATTTTAAGTGATGATGTTAAGCAACTGAGGTGGAGAAATGTCCATTTTAATCACAATTCAAGGTTAAATTGAGGTGTCAAGAGAAATCCAGTTATTTTGACTCAGTTTACAGTTCAGGCACTTTGATCATGAATTCAGCAAACACCACATTAGACTATAGTAATGGAACAACTAAAAGTTTTGCCATTCTAACCTGAAAAAGGATCTTTCTTTTCATCTCAGAACAGGCTTTTCAGTCTCAAAGACAGCACTGAGCTCATCCATGCAGTGTAGTTTCCTTCAATTACTTGTAAGCCAAAGTAAAATGAGTTTTCACAGCACAATCATCTCTATAACTTCCAGAAGCTCAAATATGTAGCCACATGCATTTCTTTGTTGTTTTTAGCCTTAGTGCTGACCAAAGCTTTAATGCAAGTATGCAGTTTATGTAAAGTTACGGAGGAAGGAAGCCTTAGTAGCTTTAAACTGATGTGAAAATGCAAAAGTATTTGAGTAAGGATTCAGTCACATTCACTCCTCAATTTAATGATCAAAGTAGACAGAAGTCTAGTCCTCTGTACTCACAATTGGCCAAGGGTTAATGTCTAAGAGGCAGGTGTAGAGTGCATTTACAAGCCTGTATTAAAGCAGGAAAAAGTCTCTTAATGATCATAATGATTTCCACTGCCCCACTTAATTGGGCCACAATGAATTGAATTATATAAAAGCACACAATAGAAATATAATTTTCACTTCTTGTAATGATCATTTGCAAATTGGAAGACCAAGAGTTTTATAGCAGTTAACATAAGATCAAGGGATAGACTTATGAGACTCAGACACCTAATGCAGGTGTCAGACACTCATGCCTCTGATTCCACAGAAGAGAAAAGCCTGTGCTTCAGTAATGATGCACATCTATCAGTGCTCTGCTGAAAGCCTTTGACTCCTTACAGGGTTCATCCAAACTTAAGCAAAAGATACAAGCAATTCTCAGAGCACTATTACCAGCAATGTTCTGCCTAAGAAAGATCCAGTGATTGACAACATCTATCAGCTCAAATACTTAACTGCTTTAAAACACTGGTCTAATTTTCAGCTGCTGATATTAAAACATGAAAAAAAAAGGGAAAAAGGAAGAAAGGAGAGTGAAGACGAGCAATGGTGGAGGAAGGAATGAGAGGGGTGTAGAAGAGGAGAAATGATCAGATGACCTCCAGAGCTGCCTTCCACAGAATCACAGAATGTTAGGCGTTGGAAGGGACCTGCAAAGATATCTAGTCCAACCCCCCCTGCCACAGCAGGATTCCCTGCAGTTCTTATGAAGGTTTTTAGAGGGAATCAAATAACAGGACTTTTGAATAACACTGCTCTTTAGAACCCATATACACACATATATAATATTTTGAAAGAAGGTTAGAAGAATTGATTTATTTGGGGTAAGCAATTGGTCTCAGTTCTATTCCTAATAGAATTCAAAGAATCACCTTTAAGAATTTATCTTTTAACATCTTTTAATACTTATCTTTAAGACATTGAGCTAATATTGATCAAACAATTGCCACAATATGAGTTAAATATCAGCATCTTCATTTCAAAGTACACGAGGCAGCTGAGCCACTGAAAGGTAAAGATCTATGTTTTTAATTTTGAATGCCTCAGGATTGTCACCAAAGTACTAACAATACAAAATTAAAGTGACCTCAGTCTCTGTGTCCTGAGCAGTAGCAGTTTTTGACAGGTTCTGTCCATATAAAAACTGATGTCTGTCCTGGAGGTTGGCAAATTGTGACTAATTTTCAAAATACACAGATAAGATCTTAGGAAAGTCTAAGCAAAAATATGGTGATTGAACCCTGCAAAACCTGGCTGGTGTGTTCCAAATATTGGGAAAGATTAATTTTGTATAACATATAAATGTAGTCATAGCTACACAGAAAATGGTTAACTTTTTCCTACACACATGGCTAGCCATCTAGAGGCACTTTCACTGTTCCTAGAAAGGGGTTGCTCTCATAGCATAACTCAAGCACAAAGGAGCATACCCTATGTTATTCACTACTCACAGTTAAAGAGAAATGTTTTATTTGCATTCCCTTATCCTTTTATTACTGTTTTAGATGGAAGGGGAAATGTGAGACTCATTTCAACACTCTTATTTAAGGAAATAAGGTTTTGCCTCAGGAATTGTTCAAATCTCATTTTGCACTGGAAAAAGCATAAAGTTCAAAAGTATGTAACCACCACAAAATTAACAATTTTTTAAGCCACATGTTAATGAAATGTGATGTACTGCTTAGATCAGAAAAACATTCCTATTTATTTTCATATTTCTTATCTTTCTCACATTTTAAGAGAGCACCTCATGCAGTGAAAATCCACAAGGTTACACTGGTTCAGGTGATCATAACCTATCATATTTTTTCCAAAAGAAACAGATTGATCTCAAACTTCTCTCTTATGAAATCTTTTTGCTGAATAGATCCTTTACTTTTTTGGTTTTTTACCTTTTCAGTGTATTATAGGAGGTATAATCCACCAGATTAGAGCCCTTCTGAATAGTCTCTGTAATGCAGTTATCTTCAGTTTCTTCTCAACAGGGAAAAAAGTAAAAAGAAAGAAAGATTAATATGTTTTTCAATAATGTATACATTCAAATACTTACATTTACAAAATATATATGTTTGTAATATTAAGGTATATGGAATTTTCCCCCATTAAAATTAGCTCTATATTTTAGTGTTCCTGAAACTAATGTTTAGGCTTCTGACCTTTCTGAAAGACAAGATAAGGGCAGTAAATCTCTCCTAATTTATAAGCCTTGAAGAGTTACACTTGCCTTCTGGTTCTCCCAGTAAAAACCCAGCTGTGCACAATGTATTTTCAGCTTAACAGTAACCACCACCAAAAGAAAATAATATGTATTCTTTTCTGTTACTTACCAAACAGGATATCTTTGCCTGTCTGAAGGAAAGAAAAGAAAACAGCTGTGAAGGCTATAGCTGCTGAAATTCCCAAAATAATGAACACTTTCATCTGTAACAAAGAAGAGAAAATTGTTGACAAAATACAGAGTTTCATCTTCTAATTAGAAGACATACTATAAATAATTTTCTATATAGGGTTTTACTTTTAAGTTAGATTTGTAGCCATATGATTGAGCATGTTTCTGAAGTTCAAATATTAGTTTTTAGAAATAACTAGTTAATTTTCTCTTTTTCTCTTATTTTTTCCATTTTTAGAATCTTCTAGCATAAGGGGGTTCATCACCCTATACTATCACATATTATGTTTTGAGAAAGTTAGCAACACAGCCTACATGTGAAAAACTCAGCTATATGTTGTCATTCATTTTTAACTTCTCTGGGCATTAACATGGTTTGTTGTAAATCAGTCATGGCTCATAAAATAGTGAAACAGGTGAAACTATTGATAGCATAGATCAAACACCTCTATTCTTCTGTCCATGTAGAACTGTATTATCAAAGTAGCACAATTAATATGCTCATATGGCAACTGTGAGCTACATTCTCCATTTCAGTGCACTGGTTTTCTGGTATTTGTTACAGCAGTATTAATATATAAACTATCCAAGAGGTAACATTTTTCACATGTGCTATGTGGATTGGAGATTGAAAGATTTCAAATATTTTGTTAGTTCTCTATTCTATCAGTATAAGAAAATGAATAGTTAAGATATCAACTCTAAGAACCCAGAGAACCAATGCTGCCCACAGAAACTCAGTGTGAAAACAGCCTTCTTTTTACATTTCATGAGTTAATATGATGAATTTCATTTGGAAAATAGCAAGCAAAAGTTGTATAGTCTGACCTTTTGTCTGTTGAGAAGATTATCTTCCACACTTCTGTACTTTATTGATGGTAGTCACTCTTCTGAAGCCTGAAAGTGAAGCAGTGTCCAGGGACCCAGCTTACGCTGTCAGCTTTATGCACAGGTACTCACTCAAGCTTTAAAAGAGCAAATGATTTCAAAATCCTTTTGGCCACAGTGTGTTCCCACAAAGCAGAAACTGATGTTTAATGCTTGACTTGTTTATTTTTGTCCTGCTAGGAACCAAGAGCTACCTCTGCAGTCAGTTCTGATATCAGAGTTGCTTTCTTGGAAATGAGAGGGACAAATGTTCACACTAAAACAAAATATATTGCCATGTTATGCAGTATAGTAAACTCTGGGTACACTTTTCACCAGTTCTCTTTGTCAATGTATTTCACAAAGAAGACAACTTTGTGTTTTATTTCATGTGTTCTAGGACTGGCACTTTATCAAAATGACCTTCTCAAACTCAGATGATAGCCCCCAGATTGCTCATCAACTCCCTTGCAGAGCTTTTCATTTTGTTTTGTTCTCTTGGATAATTCATGTCACAGGATTCCATAATTTACTCTTTGCTAGCCTCGACATGGAGATCACAAGGTGGAGCCAAAGATCAGTGTTTTGATCACTGCCATGGGTGATCAGTAAAGTAGTGGTTGGATACAAGAAAGCATCCTGGAGCTGGTGACTGTGGTACATAACATTACCCCTCCTATTTAAATGCTTTCTGCTGGTGTGCTTTAGTGAATTGCCTGATAGGTTGTGTTTTCTCAAGTGTCACTGAATTTCCAAATGTATTATTTAATGATGAATTAAGATTTTTATTAATTTGGAGATAAAGGCAATCCTAAGACATCTCAGAGATGGAATTGTCAGTTTGGAGAAAGAGCTAATTAAGGGAAACAAACAGCCAGTAAAAAATTAGACTTCTATTTAGTAAATCAAGTACTAAAAGAATCTCTCAAGATGGCCAGCAGCTTATTAGGTGGTTTGTTCACTACATACATCCTACATTAGAAACACATTGTGTTCATTGAGAACCACATTTTAAATCTAATGAGATACTCTTGAACTCTTTTCATCCAAGTTCATAATCACTCAGGCAAATGAATATGCTTCTGAATTAATCTCCAAATTTCCATTAGTCTGTCAGAAATCAGGAAAGTAAATGAGCTGAAGAAGTGAAACAAAATCTTCTTCATGAGCATCAATATTAAGAGGTCACAGCTCTATTCTCTGGGACATTTAGTGTTCAAGTGAGCCTTCTAGCTGAGAAATAAAAACAACTTGGCTATTTGACGTCATGTCAAGGTTTCACAATTCTTGAGCTGTTACTTTTAATGCCCTGATGAGTTTGAAGCATTCTGCAGCTAGAAAAGTCTCAGACTGAGCAAATGAGATGGTACAACTTTAAGACCTCACCCTTTTGGTGAGTAAATACTTCTTCTGTTGTATACATATATCTATATCTATATCTATATATCCTTGAGTGACCTTGACTCACCTTTTGGGTGAGTGGTCCTCTTTCTGGGTACCCTTAAGTGGGCAGTTTTCCCTTTGGAGTGAGCATGTGCACATTTTGGATCCTTTTTCTAAAGAGGAATAATTGCAACACTTATGAATTGCTTGCATAGCATTATATTGCTGCCTGAGATCTGATCTCTAATTTACTTTGATCTGTTGGGGTTGTGGGCAATTTTGGTTGTAATAAATCCTCATTTTGGATAGCTAGTCTATTCTGTAGGTGTCTCTGTGACAACCACTCAGACATTTTTGCACATTACTGTGGGAACCAGAATTAGAAAGTATCTAAGTCTGTTTTTCCTAACAATGTACACCTCACCTCTTCAGTTATGTAGTTGATCCCTGATACACAGGGCAGCCCTTCCTTGGCTGACAGAGAACCAACTCTCTGCACAAGTCAGAGCAATGGTATTTGACAGCAGAATTGTTTGCCTCATGAGAGGATCATAGTTCCCATCAGAATTAATGAAATTTGTGTTAAACAAAAACAAAGACTTGAGAGAAATGTCCTTTGTAGCTATTTTTTGGTAGGGCACTGGCAAAACTTGCCCCTCAAAGGAGCTCTAACCTTATTTCATCACACTGCTGAGTGCACTTAAATACATGTTACTGTAATATAAGTGCTATAAGTTCAGACCATGCTTTGTACTCTGCAACTTTGCAGCTTTTTGATACTCAGCTCTTCATTCTAGTTCTCAGCAATGTCATCAAGGATCAAAGAACTTTGAAAGGCACACACAGAAGACATGGGTGCCTTTGTCTGGCACAAAGTACCAATACCATCTGATGAAGCTTGTATATAAACAGTGAAATCTCTGGAATGGAAAGCCTCTGATGGCAATTCAATGTATGTGAGACACTACAGCTTTCATCATACTATTGGAAATCTATTCAAATCAAGAGAGTGTGGCTAAAATGCCTGTAACAAACAGCACTTTGCCCAAGCTAATTCTTCAGCCATGCCTAGGGGCTGTTCAGTAGACCATTGGCTGGCATGGGGAAATCATATCAGAGACAATTTTCCCAGTTTTACATTAGGGATAATCATAACTCAGATCTTGAACGTTTCCTGATACAGTTTAATTTACTAGTATCAAGGTAACAACAAGCTCTTCACGAGGGAAAAAGCTTGGTTTAAAAGGGTGCTCTCTTACCAGTTTTTCAAGGTGATTGAATGTGGCCAGCATGGAAAACAGAAGTATCACAGACTCTTCACTGTGAGACAGAATAGACGTAATAACCTGCCCAGGCTCTGCTGATGCCACTCTGTAGGATAAAATGAACTACTCAAAGCTGTAACAGGAGGCCATGATTAATCAATTTGGTGTGAGCATTCCTCCATAAATAAGGACACACTATGACAGGACCAGTAGAAGCTTTGGAATGTGTCAAATATAATGTAATACCTTTGAAAGACCATGAATAAGAAATTACTCCTCTACCTGCAGAAATTATTAAGCAGAGTCTGAAGTCATGTGCATAACTCATACAGATGTATTTACAATCTTCATATATATTTAAAACCCAAATAACATTATGACACCAGGTAGTTTTTCTCAATATACATAAACCTAGGAATGATGTCCATATTTTCTTCTCCCTGAGGCACAGAGAAGTTGAGAACCTCAACTTCTTTTCAATTGCTGCATAACTGTGATAGCATCTAAGTACCTGCATTTGCATCAATAAAAAGTCATCACATTTGTGTGCCTGTGCAACAACATAAGTCTGCAGAAGCATAATACAAGGCCCAAATAGCCTGTGACGTGGACTAAGAAACGATGTTCATTCTTACATGTTGCTTCTTCTCAAGTCTGTCTGTAACACACTAAACACAGTGGACTTACTTATATATACCCTGCTGTCAACTATTTGGCCACAGGAAAGAGCTATTAACACACAAGGAGGAAAGGGAGATGCTGATGAGTGCAGATGTTATATTTCTTAGAGACTGGGCCACCAGAGGAACATGTCCTGACAGCTCTGGATTAACTGTCACCTCTTGAGATCTCATCCAAGACAAAGAAAAACAGCTTCATTTGCTGAGGCAGTGAATATATCTGCCTTATCAAAAAGGTGACTTTTATGCTGGGTTGCATAAAAGATGTTAAATACTCTGTCATATTAACATTAGCTCAATATGAGCAAAGATGTTAAATATTTCACTGTCATATCAACATTAGCTTAATGTGAGTGAAGTTCTTAACAGCATAGGAAGCATGTCTTGGGTAATATACTTTCACTGTCAGAGAGAAAGATTAGGACAGGCTTGGAAAGGCAAATGCAGGCAGGTTAGAATGTGGTAGAAGGTGGCAGAAAGAGCAGATGTAGCTTTTAAAGGGGGAACAAGCAAAAAGTGGCAACAGCAATGGGCAGAAAAAGGCATAACTTCCCTGGAATTTGGCCTGTGCTGGTCACAGTAATTACATGGCAGGGCAAAGCTGCCAGCAGCAATGTTTGTTTTCTGTGTAACAGCCAGGCTATGGTACATAATTAGCAAGCAGATGGCTAAAGCCCCATGGGGACCATAGTTTGTGATGCCTTTTGCACTCCACTGTTTGTGCCATAACATTATTTTTAGAACAGTGCATGTGCCAGGTCTGGGTAATGGTTTAACAGATGCTTCATCTTGGTTTCAGGATAGCAGATGCAGAAAAGTTTCTCTGAGAGCCAGGAAGGAGAAGTTCATGAAGCTATGGATGTTCCAGTATGTATGACCTTCTACAACTGTATATATGCTCCTTTGGCCCTGAGGATGCCAGGGACATACAGATTCAATGGGGGAGCTCAAGGAGGAGGAAGGTGCAGAATACAGTGGGCTCATCTCCTTCCTTCAGAGCCCAGTACTTTATGGCTCACCTTATACAGTGAACTGACAGCTTATGGTCTAGAGAATTTAGAGCTGAGATCTGGAGGTCAGATGCTGGTTTAGAAAATGCTGGAAGGTTGAACAGGCATGGGGACAGTTAGTTACATGGGCTCCTTTCAGAAATGTGAAGACTTCTCCATTAAAAGTATTATTAGTAACATAATAGTATGTTTGTAATATTTCAGAGGATCTTGTATTGATCAACTAAAATAGCTCTCAACAACAAAAAGCTTGCTCAGTGAATGAAATAGGTTAAGAATTGCAAAGGACAGTTTGTCAAGAGCTTTTGGGTATGCTTAGATAAAATACTTGTGTATAAATAAAGTTGTGGCCTCTCATTTAAATCTGTTTCATGTGCTAGTGTTAACCTGACCTGTTTGTGTGAGCCATCACATTCAGGCAGCACAGCTAACTCTGCAACCTTTACAGATTGTTCTAACTCTCTGCTTTTCATCACTAGCTTATGTTCAAGCCTCCAGTTACTTTCTCCTCTTCTCTTTTCATCAGTACTTTACCCTGAGCTCATTTATCACATGAGGCTTCACTTTTTCTCTATTTCCACCATGTTGGACAAAGTTTTGTGGTATAACTATCTCATCCTTTCCTTAAAGTAAGTACCTTTACTCTCTATAGTGAGTTGGATAAGAGTACAAATTGTAACCAAAAAACCCTCTGCAAATAGATAAGATTTAAACATTCTGGGCAAAGCATTAAAAAACAGAAGGCCCTCCCCTTTTGAGGTCCATTCTCCTGGCCTTGAACTCTTTCTAGCAATTGTCATTAATTTTGTGCTGTAACAAATGCTGTCTACTCAGCAGCATCACCAGGAAATGTCTCACCTTACACACCCCCTTTGATCGAGCTTTATTCAGAGTTTTTTCAATCCTGCTTCCTGCCCCCAGACACCAGTGCAATAATCAGTGGTAAAATCTGAAAGGCAACACCACTCCCATTCTCAGTCAAAGGTACAGGCAAATGTTCGCCTCTTTTCCAGGCCAGGACACACTCCCTCCATCCCTTACATCTTTACCTGTCTCACAAAGTCCCTCTTGCTGACCCCACATTTCTAGTTCCATTTCTCTAATGCTTTCCCAAGCCCTCACCCCTTATTTGCTTCCCCTTTCTCCATCTCCTCTTCAATTTTCCCTCCTGTTTTTTGTTCTTACTCTATTTCTTGTGTCCTGGGTCTCTTTTAATTCTCACTTAACAATTCTCCTGATTTCCACCACAATTCTGGATCTAACAGAGAGGGTCTAACATGCTTTAAGAACCACGAACAGGAAACACTTCATGCTAGTTATACAAATATCCTTTAGGTAAAATACTTTGGTTTTGTCATGCTCCCTACCACATTGTCAGGCTGGTGTAGGTCTGCAGAAGGGACCTGGGGCTGCTGCTGGGTAGGGAACTACCCACTTGGAGAGCACAAGAAAAGACTGTTCTGCAAATCTGAGACTGTTGCAGCTTCTCAAGTCAGAAAGGGTGAGCTCTTAGACTTCTGTCTGGGGCATGCAATAAATATTTCATGCAATGGGAGTTCCACAGATGACAGAGATACTGAACAAGTAGTCTTAAGCTCTTCTTGCTCTACTTTTGACTCCATCAAGTAAAATTCCCCCTTTGGATACACAAAAGATGCAACAGAATCATTAACCAAGGCTCCATATGAACAATAAAGTCCAGTTCTCAGAATAAAGAAAAGGAAGACAACCACTTCTCTTTGGGGATTTAAACACTAACCTACCTGTTCCTTTGTCAGATGCATTGCTACCAGTCCTGAGCTCATGGGCTACAGTGAAGCCTGAGTATGACCTGGTTTGGTTTAATAAAAGTGAACTGTGAAGAACAACTCCCTATTTTAGAAAAAGTTAGGAAGTTTACAAGTAACAGCAACAAGAACAAAAGAAACATTATTAGTTTAAAATTATCCACTGTCTAAACACTTTTTCTAAGGTTAAAAAATAAACATCTTTTTCCCAATCAGCAGGAATTTTCTTCTCTTTTGAGCTACATACTGCAAAAAACAATTCAGCTCTGTCATTCCAAGCATGAAGTAGAACAAACCATCTAAAATAGTTAATGTAATTTAATGCAATTACATCTGTTGCCATGAGAAGCACAATTTACTACCACAGGGAAGTGAACAAGTCAAATATATCATAGCAAAATGCAATTTAAACTGCACATAAATGAGATCTTCCTCACATCTCTGCATTTTTAATCTGGAAAAGGGACCAGAGATCAGGATCACACCTCCCTAGATGAGCAGCCTGTACACCCCTTTACCTTAATTTGTGTTCACTCTCCCTCATAACCACACCAGGAGGCCCATCCACAGCAGCCTCTTGAGACAAAGGTGGCAGCTGATGACACCAGTTACACCCAAGGGCTGGCATATGCCAAGGCAAAGAGAAGTGGCAAGAAGAGCCTGCAGCTCCCCAGCTATCTGCTCTGCTCTTCCTGTCCTTCCTGCATTGCTGCTGCTCAAAGGCTAGCACATTAAACTAGACCCCTTCAGGGACTAAGTTAAAATGCCAGGCTGAGACCTGTGATGCATATATTCTCCTCTGCTGCTTGCTCTCAGGGGGGAGCCCTGAGCAGAGAAGAGGGACAGGCAGAAAATGGAGCCATGCAAAAACCTAGCTGCTCTAGGAGCCTGCTTGTTATAAAAACATTTCCCACTCTGGGTCCAGTGCTGTAATCATCAGGCAGTTAAATAATGGGGACACTGCCTCTCCCCACCTGGAAGCAGATATTTTAATAGAAATGGTAGCTGCCATATCATTTTGTGAAGAGACTGGCTCACTGCCCTCTAAAAATGCGCTAGAGTGTCAAGGCTTTCCCTGGACCAAGCAGCCTTCCTCCCAAATGTTCACCCTCTGACTCCATGGAAAGCACATCAGCAGACATGGAAATGGGAGGTATTAGGGATGTTTAAAGGTTTACAGCCTTCAGATTTAGCTACAGAAGACTTTTTCTGTGGTTACTTTTTCAATTTCTGCTTTCAGTTTAGTTGTCCAAGTCTCACTTCAGATTCACTTTTGTGATACCAGGATACCTCCTCATTCAAAGACTAAGATGACTGAAATATATTAACTACTTACAGTTTCTAACCCTTTTTTTCCATACAATCACTTTTTGACAGTGATCCTAATGCATCACATTTTTCCTCTGTTAGCAAAGCAAGGAACAAGATGCAAGAAATCTCCAGTTACAAATCTGAATTATGAGCTGCTTTGAAGACTGGAGGCATTTTGCTGTTTCTCACCTTTCAGTTCAAGATTTTTCTCACTGAAGCAAATGTATCTCATGATCACTATGTCTGCCAGTAAGCCTCAACTGGCTGCATTTAAGTAGTGTGATGTGTGAGTGCTCCTAATCCCTTATAAACAAATGCCAGATCCTGACTCTATCTTGTCCTATCCCAGACTGAAAGAACTTGTTATGTATCCCTCTCTGCATACCTTCATTTCCATGGCCAAAACTGGTCTTCATGGCTGAAGAAAGCTGGTGTTCCCTCATTAGTTGATCATGAGAAGGACCATGGGCTGCATCAGGGATCACACCTAGACTTCATTATGGCAACTAGATCAAGTAAACCATGATTTATTAAATGAGAGGTGAAATGTGACTGAGTTCTTTACTCCTCCAATGACAAAAGTTTCATTTTAAAAAGGAAGAAACCCACCAAATCACTGATGAAAAAATACAAACCTCAAATAGCTTCTAACAAATCCCTTCTATTTATTTCATAAATGAGAAAAACCACAGATGAGCAATAAATTATTTATTCAAAACCATCTATACAAAATAACACTTCTGGAGATAAACACCTACATTTTTAAAGTGCATCTCTTCATTGCTACAATATTTGATTTACTAATTTACACTGTACATTCATAATTTATAAAAAAAATAATTAGTGACTATTTTTCCAGTTGGAGGTTAATAACAGTGACAGGGAGCACATATTCCATTACTGAAATCACTTTTGAAGTCTGTAAATATACAAACTATTCACATTGAGAGGTAAAGACAACACTGGGACAATAGCAAGAGTATCACTAGAAAGTGGAATTACAGTATACTGTAAGATAATAGGTTATCTTCTTATAAAAGTTTATTTAAAAGTGCAAAATCTATACACTCTGTCTTTTTGTATTACTTCCTAGGTTAATCTTCACTACTTCTTAAATCCCTTTCTGACTTCCTGAACTGAAGAGAGAAAATCACAGTAATTTTACACTATGTAAATCTACACTCATGCACATGTTGCAAAGCTGCATTTCCAACTAAAAATAAAAAGAAAGGAAAAAAGCAAAGCTACACACAAAGGAAATATGCTTCATTTCAGAAGCTTTTTATAATTTGCCAACTGAAATACATAAAATGTGTAACCAAATATAGAATGAATATTATTTAAATGTGAAACATTATGAAAAAGGTTAATTTTCATTTATTTGTTCATTATGGGATTACCTGTAAGTAGCTGCCTCTACTAAGATGATCACATTTATGGTATCATTTTGTTGCACAATATTTTGGCTCTCCATACAACCTTCTACTAAAAGAGAAAGAAATCTTCATGATGCAAAACCCATAGAAAATCAGTAAACATTTCATTGCCACAAAGCCAAGATGAACAACAGTCCAACAGTCTTTATGTCTCTGTGTAGAACTTTGACATCTGTTTAGGTTTGGCTTTATAATAAACTACTGAACCAATGTATTTTTAGGACAAAGCTAATGGCCTATTGGGAAACATTTAATAAGACACTTAATTTAATAAATTATAGCAATTCAAATGCTTTTCTTCTTAAAGAAGAACTGAGTTTATGTTCTGCAAAGCTTTACAACTGACAATCTTGTGCTAATTACCTGCTGCAGCTTACTTCTTTTTTCCTGTGCCAAAGACTTCAACCTATGTGACCTTCCAAAATTCATGTCAATTACTGAAGAAAGGATCATCTTTTCCTTTCAGCCAAGAAAGATTTACAGTGTGGAAAACAAACTACAATTAGTGGGGAAAACCTGAGTGTTAATGTCACCACTGATGATTTCATCCTAGAAGCCCTGAGATCTCAGGGAATTCCACCCACTGACTTCCAAAGGTGTGTCTGGAAGTCCTCTAAAACACTTCCTATAAGATATCCAGTGGATATCCATAGATCTTTTGTTTTCCTTTGGGTAAGAAAAATAAGACATTATAAAGAATATCTGAAATACATCCTTTTTCCAATGAACAGCATGCAGCAACCAGCCTTATATGTGCTGCTGATCAGAATGTGAAGCAACTTTAGCCATCATTGGTGGTGACACTCATACATGGGAGAACAGCCCAAATCTCACTAAAAACCTCCACACATTAGATCCATCATGTATTTTTGCAAGTTTTCATCAAGATCACATGAAGCAGTGGCTGCATATTCCAAAGTGATCATTTTGGGATGGAAATTTCCACAACTGTAGTACATGGCTCTGTTACAATGGTGTTTGCCACTCACAGTGCACAAACTTACTGGGGTAAGATAGAAACTCCTGGAAATGTTGCTATAAAAGCAACTGTGGCAATAATTAATACAAATTTCAAGGATATATAATAACTACTTTTCTCAAATAAGGAGAAGTCAGCTAGGTTTCCCTTCTTTTTACTTGCCACTTTCACAAAGAATAACCTCTTGGCTCCATTTCTTTACATCTAAATGAAACTTGAGCACTTTCTGACAACTTTCAACTCCCTGCCCTGAATTTGAAATCATAAGTGATTTCTGGAATGTTATCCTTACTAACCTAGGACATTAGTCATGTTTCTGTTGAAGCAGGACTAGCATTAGTCTAATATACTATGAAATATGCCAAAATACTTGAATTAAAATTAAAAACTTCCATTTTCTTGGATTTTCCAGTGGATATAAAAAGAATTACAGGTATGAGCATCTAAAATCAGAAACTGTTATTCCTTTTTTTTAATTATAATCATGGCTTACATAACAAATACTCTTTTTTTTTTATTTAATGGAATAAACAGAATTAAATTAGTGTAAATAATTACTCATTTATGCATACCTGATAGTGTCATGTGAAAGTAAACCTTTGAAATAGCTGACATTTTGTAATGTCAATAGAGTGAACTATCAGAAAGTTCCCAAAAGGGCTAATCTCCTATCTCCCTCTGTCTTTGAGAGATTTAAGAACACCAAAATATGGCTTGGAAATAAGAAACTTTGAATAAATTAAGAGAACATAAGGTTTGGTTTCCAGAGGGAATGAATAGAGGCACTAGGCCAGATATGAAAACCCCCCAACAACCCAAGGAGGCTGGTACAGGTGAAAAACACTGGAAGTAGCAGAAATGAGAGTAGTGAACAGGCATCTGCTGTGGCATGAGCAAACACAAAGGAATGAGATGAGAAAAGCTGCAGTGACCAGCAGTGACCTGGCCTCTTCAAGAACAGAATTTCATCTTAATAATGTCCCCTAAAAGGGATGGGTGATACTATAATCTGGGGAACAGAGCAGTGAAATATATATATATATTTACATGCTTCAAGAAGAGGCATAGAAAGTGCTTCATGTGCAAAATCACACACTGGCACAAAAAAGAGAAACCAAGAAAGATGACACCAAACAAGATTTCTCTGTTACTGAAAAATTGAGTGGTATTTCTGCTAATGCTGTGTAAGGAATTGTTCCATAATTCTCTTTTCCTGCTCTTCACATGTTTGTAATCATGGATGCTGCCCACTCTATTCTGCAAAACAGCTTCTCAGGACATATTCAGCACATTCCCAAGCTCCTGGCTTCATACTGTTCCAGTGGAGCTCTTTAGTTTGCTTTTGTTCCCCTGTTCACATCCCAATTTTTATATTTGAGAGGATGCTTTTACAGTCTAAATATTATTTTCTTTCCCATGATTGAATTCATATCTAAAATTACTTCTAAGTATCAGTGGTCTGTCTGTGTATGGAGTATGCAGCTCTGCTGTCTATCACAAACACTGCACACAGCTACTGGAGAAAGAAAAGTGATTTAGCAGAAATAAGTTACCCATGTATAAGAGGAGATTAGACATACTTATATAGGCTTTTGCAAGGCTTTGTGAATGAGCCTTGGGAATCCAGTTATCTCATTCACAAGATGATTTGACTTCAGTTTTGTCCTTCTGGTTGTAATAACATGTTGCATCACAAATATTGTTCTTTCACCAAAAAAATTAATTACATAAATATTAAATATTTGAAACTAAATGGCAAGTCATTCCAGTAGACTTGTCCCTTAAGATAAATTTCTATAATAAATATTTATCTAATAAATAATCAATTTATGTAATAAATACAAATTAATATAATAAATATTAGCCCATTTTCGGCTGTATAGTGAACAAGAAACAACTGCACAAAATTTAGGCAATAAATAAACCCCAGATGTTTCACTTTGTAAGTCTTCTGCATGAGTAGGCATCATTTTCAAAGTGGAGAGAATGGTGGTGGGTGCTGTGGTCATCATGGTGATGAACAAGCTAAGGAAGGACAGTTAAAACCATGGAGTAATATGGGATCAAGATGATTAGGGAACAGAAAGAGAAGAATCAGACACCTCTCATTCTCCTACTTCCTGACAGCAAATTAGTGGCTGCCCTGATCTGCAGAACAGGAAGCTTTAATGAGAAAAGGCTGTTTCTCCATGCCCAGCTGATCACCCTGAAAGTTCTGCTGTTATCAAAATGGAAAACCTGGAAGCATCTTTACAATCCTTATAAATCTTTATCTCCTGCAGAAGGTCTTTGCTTTACTTGAACACTTCTATTGCCAACAATATTTCTGCCCCCTGGCAACCTTGTTTGTGCTACACAAAGCCACTAAATAAGTCATTGTGCCTTTTCCACTTTGAATGATCTGTTCATCAAATCATTTTATGTTCAGCTCAAGCTCAGCTTTCCCCTAGTTATATTTGTGCAGGGACAATTCAATTTGCCCTTTAAAGCTATTACAGTGACATCAAATTTCCTATGCCTCCCTGAATTTTACCAAAATACTATTTACTGAAGTAATTCACTTTATGACAGAGAACAGTCTGCTGAACATGTTTCACTGCTGTGTGGTGAAATGACTCTGTGTGTAGAAGACTGGGGCTGAGGCCATGCTTGCTAGCACCTTGCTGATGTAAACTGCTTGCAATCCTCTTTAACTAATGAAAGCTTGAGGGGTATAGAAAAGATTTAGGAATGCTGTGCTGAAGGAAAGGAGAGGGGTTTTTTCCCCCTTAAAGACAGCTTTCCAGAATATTTGCCTCATTTAGTGTCATTTTGAATTGAAGGAAGGAAAGTATTTTTCTTCTGGGTCTAAACATAAAACTGTTCCTCACTCTCCAACAAAAAGCTGAGACAAAATGCAGATAAGAAACAGAGACTCCTTGTTTTCTGACACAGCACAGGCAATGTCCAGGATGCAGCACCTCCAGCAGTAAGAGTGCTGATGGCTCTGGATACTGCCAAAAGGAGTTAGGCATTCATTTAAAGAGAGAAACATTAAGCAATGATGCAACTGAACAGGTAGATGCTCTGAATGACCTCTCACATTTGAAAATGCTATCCTACTCTGGATAAGTATGTTGCCCTGAGTACAAAATAAATAGCTTGGTTTGATATGATTAGAAATTGAAATGATTAGAATGTAAAAAATAAAGATAGTTTTTAATAGACTTTCAAGTGCCTGGTGTACTTGTTTTCTTCTTCTATGCATAACATAACTACTGTTTGCTCTTTTCATACTCAGAATATATTGCAGAAATTTTTCTACATTCTTAATTTCATTTCAAACCTATCACAGAAACACACCTCTCATGGGGCTAATCCATTGAAGCTGAAAAGTCAAAGGACAGATACACAGATAAACAACCACAGTTAACCAAGCTATTACAGCTTAATGACTTCCACTCAGCAGCCCAAGCACAGCAATCACCTCTACACATGCTCCCAGCTGCAGATATTAAATGGAACATGCCCAGTAAACAACTGTGAAGGTACAGGAATTCAGAGTGAGAGCCTGTAGTGAGTAGATGGTTGTACACTTAGCAATTTTAATTATTATGTCCATTTGGGGGAATCAAAATAATCACTTAGAGGTAATACTAGAGCAGCTAGATCTTTTTTCCACTGCAAGACCTTCTCATAGCAAGGAGGGAGATGATTATGGATCTCTGTTTCCCAAGCTGCCTCTAAATGAAACCCTAAAGACATTTAACATCCTGGAGTCTGGTCTCCAATGCTGTCATTAACTACAGTTCACAATATCTCAAACTCCAAGATGCAATCTATGCCCCAGCAGTAAGTGCTGGGTCTTTTGTGGAAGCCACTGTGCTTTTAGTATCAGGTAGCCAGGGGAAACTGCTATATTTACTCCAAAAATTCTTCACAGTTTTGTATAAAGCTAGAGTACAAGACAAATGCAAACCATAGCACTTCTCCAAGTCTTAGTGTGAAACATTTAAGGAACAGGGTTTTTTCCAATTTTATCCAAGAGTAAACCAATCTCACAGAAAACATCAGTTCAGTAAAGGATTTCTGCTTTAAAATATAAGAAAAGTTTCATCCCTAAACCCAATTAAATATTCATATTAACTCAGCTGGGGAATGTTTGTCCAGCTTCTGTACAAAACAAGCAACACTTAGCTGATTATGTACTCTGCTTGTAGATGTTGTAGGGCAGTAATTTATCTCAAACCTGAATGTTAGTTGAACAAAGTGCTTAAAGACACAGTAGAATGTCTCTAATATATATATATATATTAATGAGTCAATGCATCCCCTGGGATACAGAACCCATCTACAAATTAATACAATTTCTACTGACTTATTAAAGAAATATTTTATATATATTTACACTAGGTAGTAACTGCTAGCCAGAAAAATTGGCTAAGTCTTGTACTTCCCACCCTTGCCTCTTTAAGGCAATGACAAACTCCTGACTTACACACTCCATTCACTTCAGGATTGTTTTATTTTATTCTCCTAATCCCACAACACTGCTCTTCTTTTTATTGTATTGGTATATACATCTGAGACTACTGCTGTCTATGGAAATTGAGCTGTCAAAAAATGATACTACAGCACAGGAAAATCTAGGCTAGCCATTGAAGAAAGATTATTGCCTTTTCAGAATGTGATTCAATGCACTGGTTTTAGGCATCTATTGCAGGAGGGAATAAAGCACTCCCTGGAACTGCTGGTCTCCTTTCAGAAATTATGGAGTTGAGACCAACTGATTAACACAGACTGGACTCCTAAATTCTACATTAATTCCAATATAATGTTTCCATCACAGTTGAGAATTTAGAGACATGCAAAAACCTGGCAGCTCTGAGCCTAGAAACATAACATACATAATGTTCCAAGAATAGTTTGTAACAAGGAAAGAAAAACTAAAGTTCTTACATTTAACTTCCTTTCCCTGCTTGGTTATCTGGCAGTCCTACAGATCTGTGAAGTTGAGACTGTTCTGCCACTCACAGCTCCTTAAGCAGTGTAGATCTGCACAGTACATCATGCTTTTGCACTGAAAACAAGAGTCTGAGGTCTGAATACATGCATAACTGCAACTCTGATAGGGCACCAAGGCAGCCTTTCCAAATCAAAGACTACAGCTTTCAGTCTAAATAGTTTGTGTTTGATTCCATACTGAAGAGCCAGCAGCTATTGCAGTAGGAATGAATCTTTCCACTGACAATGTAGGTAGCTGTGTACCAAGGGAATATTAGACAAGAAAAGAGCTTTTCTTCCCCCTGGGGATTATTTAAAATTTTATATCTTTCTGTAATTTTTCAGATTAAATCCTGTTTAAGTCACTGGAACTTAAAACAGCCATGGATTTGGGCTAAAGTCCATGGAATTTAAGAACTTCAACTTTAATGAAAAGATTTACTTGTAGAGTTTTCTCATTAAAGGAGATTAAAATACATCTCCCATTTCATCTTGCATGCTACACAAATCCTTGTTGCACTTCCTAGTAAATTTACTGCAAGGTCTTCTACTTGGCATATGATAATTTCTTCTCTGCATGCTTCAACACAAAAGCACCTAAATATTTTTGAAGCATAGGTTAAGAAACAAAATACATGATTACATGATATATTTTATATTATTTTCTTTGAAATATTTTCCTATATTTGTATATATTTTTTCAGGACTATTGGTTACTATTGGTTCAAGGGTGTAAATCACTTTGAAACACTTTTTCTAAGATTCTAGTGTGAAAAGAATTAAGTCAGAAACTTGGGGTTTGGATCAGTACAGCCTCAGTATTACAATCCAGTGCTTTAAGGTTATAAGAAGAAATGAAATTAAATAATATAGGTCAGATGCAGTGAGTGAGACCCTGCCTCCACCAAAGCCAGTAAGACTGTTTGACAACAAACATAATTTTAGAACTAAAAGTACCAGGGCCTGTTTTCTATCCCTGAGGTCATCTGGCAAGGTCCAGCCACATCCTTTCTGGAATAAACTCTGGTGTTTTAAACAGGGTAGCCCAACCAAGCCACTCACTGGGAACAGACCTGAGCTAACTTGATAGTGCACAGGATTTGTTCTGCAGATTTTAATCACCATAGAACAAAATAATGACAGAAATTAGTTCTTAAAAACAACAGTATGATTCAAGTCCAGTGCCCAGGTCCATGTCATACTACTCTTTAATTTGTATGTCACTGATGAGCCTTGTTCTAATTGTTTACTAATGTAAACAATGTTACTACCCATTTGCTCAAAATTGTGTTTGCAAATGGGATTATTTTTAGCCTTGTAACCAAGTTTTCAGTTTAAGTTAAAGAATAATCTGGACATATAAAACTTATCCTGTCTTTACTCTGTTTCTAGTCATAAGTGGCTATCTTGATTTTGTGAGGGTGCAAACTAACTCTATGCTTGCATACTTCTTCCCCCAGCCTGCTGTTTATGGCTCTACTGTAACAAATGCCTCTTTCCTCTTATCCCTTATTCAATTCTGGTACCATTTTATCTCCCTAGAAAAAATAAAGGAAAAGCATACCCAAATGAATAATGAGGTAGTAAGACTAAAGCTTAGTAGATCACAAGTACATAATAAACAATATTAAAATTTGGTTTCTGTTTTGATTGACAATCAAATATCTGACCAGAAAGCAACAGTCCTTTGCCACTCTATTCTGCCCTTGTGAGGCCCCACCTGGAGTCCTGTGTCCACTTCTGGGGTCCTCAGCATAGAAAGGATATGGACCTGTTGGAGAGGGTCCAGAGGAGGGCCACAAAGATGATCAAAGGACTGGAGCACCTCCCCTGTGAGGACAGGCTGAAGGAGTTGGGGTTGTTCAGCCTTATAAAGAGAAGGCTTCGAGGGGACCTTATAGCAGCCTTTCAATACCCAAAGGGAGACTACAAAATAGAAGGGAAGAGACTTTTCAGCTGGTCAGATTGCAACAGGACATGGGGGAATTGTTACAAGCTGAAGGAGGCTTAGACTAGAGATCAGAAAGAGGTTCTTTACCCAGAGGGTGGTGAGACACTGGAACGGGTTGCCCAGAGAGGTTGTGGATGCCCCATCCCTGGCAGGGTTCAAGGCCAGGCTGGATGTGGCCCTGGGCAACCTGGTCTAGTGTGTGGCATCCCTGCCCATGGCAGGGGGGTTGGAACTAGATGATCTTTGAGGTCCCTTCCAACCTGAGCCATTCTATGATTCTCAGTGTGTGACTCCTGAGGAGTTACTGCAGAAGGTACCTACCCACCTGCAGGTCTAGTTACCATTTGTGAATCCTACTACTTCAAGGTCTTCAGTGAGCTGAAAAGTGGAGCAAATACTCAAGAGAATACATGCATGTTATATGACACTTACTCTGAAGGCAATGATAAAATAATATGCTTTACCAACCATAAAAAAAATGTAACAAATGAACATAAGCAACCAAGCAAATTGGAAGCACAACATTTTCATCTATGAGGTATATGTTACCCTGTTAAGAGAAGTACAAAGAAATGCAAGGTGCTATGGAAGTCCTATACAGCATATACAACAGGTGAGTAACCAGCAGTCCATCAGCTTTTCTCAGGCTCTGGCAACTTCCTCAGAAGTCTGGCTTTTAGTCCTTGCCTTGAGCTTGTTGCAGAAGGTGAAATGAAGACAAAAGCAAGTGAGTTAACAAGGACCTGCAGGTTCCTCATTAAAAATATGTTTGGAGAATTATTTCTAAAATACAACTCTAAAATCCACAGGGTGAAATTTAGAAGAAATTTTTCTCTAGCATTCCTTGGGATTGATTTGGACACATCAGAAAAAAAACACTGTCTTGCAAAAGTGGCAGAGAACATATCTCAGCAAAAGACTAAAACAATTCAGAAATTCCATGAAACAAATAACAAAATTACTTCAAATCAATACAAGCAACTTCATATATAAAATCTGACACTGGCTCCTGAAAATGTGCAATATTCAGCAGCTCTTGCAAAACAGAAAAAAAGTTCAAAGTTCATTCTGGATTGCAGAAGTTTTTGGTAGAAATGATAGGTTATTTAATGAACTAAGCTTAATTTTGTTATTTACACTATTTGGGGAGATAAGCAGTGTTTTTAATCACATGACCCTTAAAACATTAAATCTAGAGGCCTGACTGTAGGATCAGTTCAGTACTAGCTGATAGTTTTCCACTGTTCCATGTTAGTGTTGGACTTCATACATGAGAAAATTGCAGAAAAACAAAATTGAAGGAATTATATAATTCTTCATTCTACAAACACTGTAATTTATAATTGTTCATGCTAATAACTGAGAATTGATTGTACAAGCACTGTTCTAATTTTAATAGTGTAGTTTGTGAATGTTAAAATCTCAGGAAATATAAAAAAGCTGAAAATAAAATGGAAAGCTTAAAATTAAATGAAACTCTGAACAAATGTATGTTTGACAAAGGTAATTTTTGGAAAAAATGTAATATAAAATGGAGATTATATTTAAAACATTTATCACCTTTCATAACTATTGTTTTAATGGGAATTAGCAGTGCTACCATGCCTCTGTGCAAACAATATTAAAACCATAAACAACACTGGAATTGCAGACTCCCTACTGGTCAAATGAATTTCTCTGTGGATAACTTGGCAACAGGTAATCCTAATGGTAGGATCAAATTACCTACTTTAGGCACTTCATTTGTGCCTAAGCTTTAGGTGAACAGATAGCATCCATCTAAAGTAAGTGCCTGGGGCCCCAGTGCAGTCTGTCAAGATAGTTAACTACCTTAAGACCTGAGAGAGGGAACTTCTCTGACTAAATTTAAGCACTAAAGTTATGTAAAAACACCCCTAACCTGAAAGCTTTTTAAGGCACCTGCCTCTTCTGCTTAGGACACAGTACTTTTAGGCTTTTCCTTTAGCAGGATACTTTACTGGACTCCTAAAATTGAGGGAGGACACTGATGAATCTGCTCCATATCAACTGTATCTAGTTAGGATATTCTTCTTGCTTGGATTTTTGATTGCTTTATTTTCTTGGGAAAAAAATCAATTTGCCTGATGCTACTTCAAAACTGCACTTGAGAACAACTGAAACTTCTTCTGCAGAAACCTACAATAGTTGGTATCACTTCCAGGGCATATGCCCTACAATTAAAATGTCTTCCTTTTATAGAATTTTTCCATAGCAGCAAGTATTATCTGTGCATATAAAAAGAGAGAAATATGTCAGAAGTAGAACCATATTATTTCCTTAGCAATGACAAAACCCACTTCACTTGTGTATAAGTCAGGGTTATGGCTGTAGGGAAAAAAGCTAGATAGCCCAGCACAATCTTTATGTTCTGTCATGTTCACCCTATACTGGGAGCATCCCTACAGAGCATCACATCAAAGGATAATGTCAAGGCAATTTAAGGATGAATAAATGAATGATTCATGGGAGCTTTATTAATAGATAAGAAAAGCCAGTGGCAAGTTTTCTAAAATTGAGTGCCTATAGTTAGGCTGCTTAGAAGAGTCTAAAGCTCTTCACCTGATCTACCACCATATTTAAATACTAACTCAACATTACCTTGTGCATACACTGAGGCTCCTCAACATGCTCAGTCAGGTGTGTGCTTAAGTCTTCTCCTTGATTTGAAATAAAGTACTTGGTGTTTTGCCAGAGCTAAACTCTCAGGCCTCAAAAGAACTAGACCATGGAACAATAGTTTTTCAAACTATAGAGGCAAGGTGAAAGTTCAATCCCTATGGCAGTTGTCTTCAATAATTAGTTCTTCTCTACTGTGAAGGCTGTAGAAATTGTCTGTGTGACCAGCACATTTTGAAACAGACATATAAGCCAAATTTTGGACACACTCTTTTCAAATGTTACTCCACATTTGTATCTAGTAAGAGGGAGTATGTACAACCATGAAAGCAGAAAGCAAAATGACACCACAAATATCATCAAATGAATAGTCAGTGAGAATTTTAGACTAATGCTAAAGATGACAAACTGATTCAGTTTGACTTAGTATTTAACTCAAATATTCATAATGTTTAATGGATTGGGAAAACTCTAAATGTTACAGACAACACAGCTGTAGAGCTCATATAAAATCACAAAGTTGCAATATTGTGCATGAAATAACTTTCTTTAAGAAAATAATTTATTTTCCATAGACCAACATATAACCTGATATCAGTTACTGTACATGTATTTTCTTGCAATACTCTGGCTGTCTATGAATACTGGATCCACAGAGGCCACTTTTGCTGCTATAAAGGAGTGAATACAGTGTAAAACTGCTGTCAGATCCTGAAATTCAAGTTCCTGAAAGAGGAAGTAAGACAAAAAAAGAAGAAGAAAAAAGGTGAATTCACATTCAGGTTTATAAATAGTTTACATAAATACAGAACAGACTAGTCAGCAAACAATAATGGACTTTAAATGAACATTTGAATCTTTGTAGGGAACTCTGAAGTTAAAAGTGTTAAGAATAGTTGTATATCCACACCTCATTCACTGCCAGTGCTGCATATCAGTTTAGTTTTTGCTCTGTGACACTTTATTGTCTACATTGTACTTAGCTTGGACAATGAAAGCATTGAACTTGCAAAAACATTCAAACATTGCAACATATTTTAAAGTTAAATCTGTTTGGGGTTGATGTGGTGTCAAGTCACAGCTGGGGAGGATGAGGAAGACATACTTTGGCAGCCTCTGAAGGAGAGTCAGAGAAGTAAGCTGGGAGGTCAGAGGCTGAGTGGAAACTAAGGTAAAGTCACACCACAGCCTGCACATAGAAATAATGCTGAGTATGAAATTCAGATGCCCTAATTAACAAAGAAGGACTGAGTTACTCCTAACCAGTTCTCAGTCTCTTGACTTTTTATAACATATTCCATCTTCTGTGCACAAGTTAAATTTATTTTCCCAATGTTCCTAGAGAGAAATGGAGTGATATTCTGACACAAGGACAACAAATATAATACAGGAAACATGTTCAATTTACATGATTGGACTATTTGTAAAGTCTGCAGCTGGTAGGGGACAGCTTGTGGGGACACTTGGGGCAGTCTTTGGCTTGGAGAGAAGACATTTGTTTTCAACAACATTGGCTACATGGTAGTTTATTGAGGCACACTCTGTGTGCTTGTCTTTAAACAAAAAGCAAAACACTAAGCTTCTGATTTTCCTATTACAGTATTTTATTCCCACCAAAACTGCCTCAAACAATTTGTAATTCGAGATTCCTCTTCTGGAGAAGATCACCACCACACTCTTTTGCTATTAAAGGCCATGTATTTAGTAGGCAGAATGGTTTTACTACTAATGAATGTCTTAAAGTGTTTACTAGTATCCATGGGGCACAGTTTTGTGACCCCATATTGGGCTTAACTGGGAAATTTTTGTAGTGGAGGCCCCATCCCTGGCAGTGTTTAAGGCCAGGCTGGATGTGGCCCTGGATGACCTGGTCTAGTGCATGTGGCATCCCTGACCATGGCAGGGGGGTTGGAACTAGATGATCTTTAAGGTCCCTTCCAACCTCAGCCATTCTATGAATTCTATGATTCCGGGATCCAACCCACCCACTGCAGGGCACAGCTGAGCCCAGCAACCAAGATGAGGACACCTCTGGGAAAACACCTTTAAGAAAGGGCAGTAAATTCCCCAAAAAGGCAACAAGGCCAGTGCAGCAGGAGGTGCTCCATGACAAGCAGGTAACACCCTCAAAGGGACTGCAACTGATGGAAGAGCCACACTGGAGCAGAGGCAATTAGTGAGAAGTAAGGAGCAGCAAAGGAGAAGAGAAACAAGGAGTGACAAAGAGAAGCCATTACACCCTGACAATATTTGAGAGTTCTAGATCATGATCACAAGATTCTACTAATTTTTTTTTGACAAAAACTTGTGCAGAGTTGCTTTACAGCCTCAGGCATACATAGTTTATTGTTTCTCACTAAGCAAATTTATTATTCTCAGAAAAATGGAATTGTGTGCTACCACCTACACTCCTCAGCACAAGATGACAATAAGCAGTATTACAGGACAATAAGAGTAATAGAATGATGTTCAACAACCTCCCAAGATATGCTCTTCCTGTGGTGTAACAGGCCTTACAAATGCCTTTATCCTTATTCACAAAAACTACAGGGAAAGACCTTCTCAGACATGATAGCCTTGGAACAAAGAAAGTTTGGGGAGCAAGCTGTCCTCCTTCTGGTGCTTGCTGAGTGCACACAGAAGCCTAAGAGAATAATGCTTTCAGCATGTACATCCTGCAAAGAATATGTAAGCAGAGATTTTATATGAGTATAATAATTTGCTGTGGGTGGCTCATCACCAGGAAAACAAAATTTAACTTCATCTAGAACCTGGAAACACAAGAATTTTTCCATTAAACAGCTTTGAGAATGTGTTAACATAAACTAAATTACTCTCCTCTCCTTTAAAAAAGTCTTCTCTGAAATTACTGACTGGTTTTCCTACAGCTTTCCAAGAAAAATATCTGAATTCAGAAACAATGCATAGTCATTTTTGATGCCAACAACTGAAGTAATAAGCATTTTAAACCAGACTATTGTAATTTGATCTCCAATACAAATTACAAACTGACACTTCCAAGACTAGAAAAGAATAGCAAACACAAAACACTGCTAATTAAAAACTTGGGGCATAAATCAAAGTGACTTATAAGCAGAATGTGCTATTTATTATAATTCAGACCTAGTCAAATGACAAAAATCAGGTAACAGAGGGAAGAGGCAAAAGTCTTCCAGACTTCTGCTTTTGTATATTTGCTAGTTAACAAATTAAGAAATAATTATCTTAATAGAAGACAAATGTCTTGAGAGACTCTATCAAACTAAGCACTTAGGTAGCTGTTAATAACTTTTCTATTTTATTTTACTTTTTTAAACTAACATTTCTTTCCACACCCAGCCAGGCACATGACTAAGTAATAGATGATTTTATTTGCTCTATTTCATGTAATACCACCCTTATGCTTGCTTGCCTTATCTGTGAGTACTGCTTTTTTCTCTAATTAAGATGGCCAGTTTATTTTTTTGGGTGTAATTAGAAAAATCTGTTCATGTCTTATTTTTCATTAACCAAAGCTATTTCAGTTTACTATATATCTCCTAATAAGTGGATTAAGTAAAACAAAGGCACTATAAGCAAGACAGCAAGGGAAGAACAGAAAAAATTGGATGAAAGCAGTGGGAGAACAAGACTGCAAAGCTGCCTGCTGGTGCTGAGAATATAAAAGATGTAGACACTGCATTGACCTCAAACACTACATGTGCACAGCCAAGGAACTAAAATATATGTTCTTGTTTCATCCACCCACCTATGTGAGTTGGATTTATGGCATATCATAAAGAGCTTCACAGGCTTGTTGCATCATTACCACACACACAATTTTATTGATTACATCTGAGAGCTGTTGAAACTCTACTTGAGCAAGACATGAGCTTGTATCACATGAAAGGCAGATAGCAGAGACATTGACAGATAGTGTTATTGTGACCTGTGCCTCTCATGATTTCTTTAAGGACATTTGTGAGCCTCAGTGTTTTATTAGTTGTTGACAAAAGCACCTATATATTCTTCAGCATATTATTTCAATCAGATTGAAATATTACAACTATTTACTATTAATTAATTATAACTATTTAATATTAATTACTATTTACTATTATTTAATTGTTAATTTATTTTATTAAATAATTCTTAATATTTTGTATTAACAATATTAAATGAAAGGATAAATGTTTACCTATCTGTTATAAAAACAAGAAGAGATAAAGATATCTAGGTTTTAGCTCCAGTCCACATGGAAATCAAAACTGGAAATGAAATTCTAATGCTATACCTCAGCAAGTATACCAGGGGTTGGTAGCTAAAACAGTGCCCACACCCTGCAAGGAGAAGAACTAGATCTATGATGCCAATATACAGTGTCAGATGAATTAATACTCTGTCTATCAATTACACTTCAGTAGTTTAACAGTGTTCTACAGGGATCTGGAAGAGTCAGATGGCTTTCCATTTCATTCGACAATGAATTGTTGAAATATAATTCCATCTTTTCTCTTCCACAGAGAACAAAAGGAAGAAAACAATGAGAAGACAAGGGAAATGATCAATTAAAATATGATTGGGAAAGAAAAAATCTCATCTTCCAGGTAGCTACAGTTTAGCTAAGGGAGATAAATCATCACTATAATCTTGGAAGCATTAATCTTAGTTTTTATTTTTTGTTTGATGGCTGGGGGTTGGTTGTTTGGTTTTGGAAAGGAAGAGTTGACCACAACCTGTACAAACTCCATATTAATGTTGCAATCCAGGAATACTTCATAATCTACCACCTTCCTCCCCCTTTCAAGTCAGTTCAGAGCTACTGTTAGCATTTAATTAGGTTTTTTTTCCTTCATCCTTCTTAAACAGAGTTTTTAGATACTGTATCTATTATAGGTTGGCTAGACAACTTCACAGAAATCATCTTTCTGAAACAGTAAACCAGCATCACAACACAACTCAGCAACAGCCTCATACAAATAGTATAACAAATCTATAGATACTACAGCACTTCTGTTTATTGTGGATTTTCTAGAGGATAGAAAGAAAAAAGATAAACTGTGACATGGAGTTGTTCCCTATATGCATGTGTAGTAGGGAATGGAATTTTTGATGCTTTGATAGTAATTCCATTTCAGTTTTTACTAAACTGAGAAAGAGGATGTTGCTTACCTTTGTCTCAATTTGTTTGGTGTCTAGATTCTGAAAAAGCAGTTTTACTCTTGTTTTCCCATCATCTGAAGAGCCTTTGAGCTGAGAAAATTTAAACCTCCACAGCACATTCTAAAGAGAGAGAAATTTGGTTAAGGACTCTTACACAGAACTACAGATTGATGATCAGTGTTTATGTACTAAGATAAAGCATTAGGGCACTAAACATAGTGCATGATAACACACTGGTTACAGAGTAAGTAAAATTAACAGCTCTGTATCACATGTGAACAGGAAAGATGCAGTATTAATATATTCACTCATTAAATATTTAGAAATTCTCTGAAATATAAATGTTTCAGTTGCCTACATAACAAGAAAGATCCATGAGGGTAATTATATTAGTTTCACCATGAACACAATTCCATAATAGTTCTTGATCTCTCATCTGGCTCACCTTGCACAATGTAGAGAATAATGTCTTACACAGATGATGTAAAGCTGGGTTTATGCATGCATGTAAAGTGGTTTGAAATCCTTAAATAAAAAGTCAGAGAAATGCAAAAATATTACTACTGACTGTAGTCTCACAAAACACAAAAATGTGTTCTACATTAGATAGTTGTTTGTAAAATATGGAAGAATTCCTTGGTCTCCTACAGGTTTTTTTTGGCATCTTAATACTGCTGGTAAATCCTAGATTGACAGGTATGTTTTAATACTCAGAGAGATACTTTTAAAAAACAAATATTGGGAAATTGTTTTTGAAACCAATGTTATTTTCTATGTTTATCTGAATGCTTTCTGCTGTTCATCTGAAAATATATGTTTAAAAATCATAATGTAACAACTTGACCTGGAATTCCTGCTGTTATTTCCTTAATGCCTATAATCCTAATGAAAATTCTGTGCCTGTGTTGAAATGTGATTCAGTCCCTGGACACTGCTGAGGAAACATAAATTAAAGACTTTGAAGGCTATTTCAAAAGGCAGAAAAAAGTTTGCTATGTTCCATTTTCCAATATACCTGAACACAAAATACTTTTTTTCATGTAGACCACTGTTACCAGTGGTCTTCAGAACCCTACTCATAGGTTGAAACTTAACATCCTATAGATAAAAAAGTGTTTACAGAAGACACAAAAAGCCTGACTCCATCTCCTGGTTCCCTGCAGACATAAATATCATTGACTTCTTGGGCAAATATAAGAGATGAAGAAAAACCTAACTATGGCACAGCATTGTGATGGTGGTTCAACTTTACATTCATGAAGAGATTTTAACTGGGTCCAGAGGGCCTAATTAGACCACCTGAAAAGTATTCAAAGCTTAAATGAGTTTGGATCTAAATAGAATAGTTGAATGCTTGCTATATAAAATAACTGATATGATGGAGATGAAACAAGAACTTATGAACAGTTTAGCAATAATAGGCATTACTAAAATCATCATCTCTCTCAACAGTTGATATTAAGTAGAAAAGAAGGTAAGTAGATGGCTCTGGAAGGTGCAAGCAAATGCACTCTTTGGGATCCCTTCATATCAGATGAGCAGCTGGAGGCACAAGATGGAGAAGATGAACCAAGCATGCCAATAAGATAATCTCTATGACAAGATAAAAGCAGTTGCAGGCCACAAGAGTATCAATGTGATGGGCCCAAAATGGTACAACTGAATGAGTTATGCACATCATGACTCTGGAACAGACCATGGAGGAAATGAAGTCATTATTTCAAATTAGCTTAGGAATCCCCCAAAACTCTTCTAGAAAAGTTTCCTAAAAGACACTTAAATGCCTTGTGTTGGGTTTCCATAGCAAGATTTTGGTAGTGGGGGGGACTACAGGGGTGATTTCTGTGAGAAACTGCACTAAGCTTTCTGCATGTCCAATAGAGACAGTGCCAGCCTGCTCCAGGATGAACCCATTGCTGGACAAGGCCAAGCTCATCAGCAATGGTGGTAGCACCTCTGTGAAAACATATTTAAGAAAGGGGGAAAAAAAATCTGCTGCACAGCAGCAGCCAGAAGAGAGGAACAACCAACACACAAATCCTGTGTCAGTATTTCAAAACACAATGTTTCCTCTTACCTCAGAACAACTGACTGAAGTTCTTTAATATATATATTTTAAATATCCTTTCAGTTTGGAATGGAAGACCATAAATTCAGAGGACAGAACTTCCACTATACAGCTCTATTAATGCAGAAACACTTTTTGTATGTATGTTTACTTCTACTGGCAAGCGAATGTATAAATCCATTTAGAAAAATTTAAACTAAACTATCACTAAATTGCACATAAAACAATAGAATTACAGAAAAGGCTTGGAAGTCAAGATGTATCATAAACCATCCACTGCAGGCAATTTATATACAGCTAGTGTTTTGCAAGATAAGTGAATTTAATCTTATAGATTATGACTTTGAAATGCATTTGCCCGTGTTCTGTTTATTATACACATGGCCTACATTTCTTATGATGGAAAACTAATTAATCCTATTTGATGTCTGTAGCTTCAAAACAGACAGAATCAGGTGACACTTCATGTTTCTTTTTAATGACTGGTAATCTTTAAAAAG
Source organism: Galbula dea (assembly GCA_013399015.1). Classification (NCBI taxonomy): domain Eukaryota; kingdom Metazoa; phylum Chordata; class Aves; order Piciformes; family Galbulidae; genus Galbula; species Galbula dea. The sequence goes on from VWZX01007874.1 coordinate 1,210,957, forward strand.
ATCTCAAGGTTTCTTCATCTTAAGAAACCAAGTTCTCTGCTAAATATAAGCTTCCTTTGCTGCCCTTTTTAAGTAGCAAACTGATTACATTTCAGTAGTACTGTATTAATAAAAAGTACAGTAGATTTGAGGAAGAAATACTCAACATCAACATATAAAATGACCAGTTACTGTTAACTTCAAGAACAGTAATATAAACCAGTTATGTTATCCTTTTCCTCTTACCTTTGTTTTACTGTCAAAACAGGTGAATCCCAGAGCAAAGTCGATTGTGAAACACAGAGCATCCCCTTGCCAATTGCACATGTACGTTTTAGACTGGGTTGGAGGAACAAACAAAAGACAAAAGCTTTTTAAGAGAATAAATATCACTGTTATTCCTCATATAAACATAGTATTTTAGATTTTAGGCAGTGTTTTGTGTGGTAAGCCACTCAGCTGGCAACGCTGGTACTGCTTTATATTACTAACATTTTGAAATTGCCAGAAATTTCTGCATGTAAGTCAGTATCAGATCTGTCAGCTTGACATTAACTGGAGGTCTTCTGGATTTCAAGTCACTCTTCTACAAATGAAGTACCACATTCTTTGAAACTGTCCCTTAGAACACACAACACAAAACCAAATCTGTATTTCAAACTCAACAGAAAACTGCTTAGACCTGACCTATTAATGACCTCTGACATCACTTCCAGCAAATGTGCAGGTAACAGTGCCTAAATGGTTAGTCACTGCAATCTAATTATGAAAAAGCTATCTGTCCACTTGACCTCTGATTTAAACATTGTACACAGTGGTTTTTATTTTGCATTATTTTTTTCATTTGTGTATTTGGGTGGCATGCCACTGTAGCACTGTGTTAGTTAATGCTAGTTAATGCAATTTAATAAGAAGAATCAATAAGTATCTCACATCAGTAAGCATTGATACTTGCTTGACAGTACAATATATACGTCAATTCTTTGTTCATCTTTAAGACTAGAAAGAAAAAATTAGTCTTATTAAAAAACCTCAGAAGTTCTGTTTAAATTTCTGAATAAGATTTACAGTAAAAAGTCAATTATTAACATTCTTCTTTACATCTGTTTTTAAGGCTAGGTAACTTGGGTGTATGATGGATTCTGAAAGCACCTGAAAAAGCTTCTCCTGCTGATGTAATACGAAACAGCTTGTGAAATTCACCATTCCCAGTTAATGGCAAAAAGCCCATTGCCTTCAGCATGAGGAGAGATCAGATCCTGTCTCCAGGCTTTCCTCATCTCACCTTACCAGCCAGTTTAAAAATGGTATGCTTGTGAGTTCCCAAACCTTTATTCTTTCTTCCAAGGGAGTACTACTTTAATTAATATTTCATGAACTGCAAGATTGCCTCACACTTAGACAATTGATTACATGGAGTTTTGGTATCTGGATAATTTTTTTTAAATTAAAAAATAAAAGGTTCAAAACCAAGAACAGCCCCAAGAAAATTGAAAGCATTAACCAAGCTGCTGAGGCTGAAATTTTTCCTTTTAATTGTTTTTAAAAGATTTTTAGCATAACCCAAAACTCTACATTGACTAATTGTAAAGGTTTGTTCATTCCACTATTAATGCAAGCATTTAGAGTTATAATAAAACAAGTATTTCTGAGTTACAGAGATGACATTTTGTAAAGGGCTTTGAAAGGGCTAGGAACGAAATATATTTAGTAATATAGATAAGTATTATATTTAGCCCAACAATGACAGAGATGCATGTTATTTCTGAATAAATTATTTTGCTTATTGGTGTTCAAAGATCACATTATTTGGCATTTAGAAAAGATTTCAGTGATTGATATTCAATTAGAAGGACATTTAAATATCCCTATATTTTATTCAGTAATTATAAGGTGGCATTAAGCACTAGTCATAACTTATTCTCCATTATTTTCCAACTGAAAAGGTTATACACCAGCTAGCTTTGACTCAGCAAAGCAATTTTATAAACAAATTAAATTAGATTCCCCCAATGGGTAAGCATCTAATTGCTCATCCACAGCTGTTGAATACTGAAATGAGCAATGAACAAATAATTAGCCTGGAGTATTTTACAACTATTCAATATTTGCAAATAATGGAACTGATCTGGAAATTATTTGCAGACTAGAGACAAATGGAATATGCTGCATTTTCACTGTGATAAACATTACAAATAGACATGCAAGATTCATACTTACAAAATACACTTACAGCACTTTCTTTACAACAGAATGAGTTCTATCCATTTTCAAGCCTGTCTATGGCACTTCCCCAGTGACTCTGAACAGGTTCTTAGCTCAGTGGTAAGGACATCACCTCCACTCATTAACACTAGTACAAAGCACTATCCCTTTTCATTCTTGCTTTTGGAATAAGTTCTCTGTACACTTGGAAGCACAAAGACTTGGTGGCTAACAGGCACCATCACAGCCCAGCCACAGGCTGCTTAGGAAGGAGATGCAAGGAAGAAAAAGAGGACCCCTCTTCTTCTTGAGTTGCCTTAGAAGTGTAAGACATCCTTGGCCACACAGAGCCATAGTAGGAAATCAGAAGGATGTGAACATGCCCATCAGATCAGAGGCTTTATGATTTTGGGACACACATGAGTCTCCTGGGTAGGCTGATGTCATGAGGAAGTTTGGTTTCTTCAGAAACTGTGCAGTTCAAATGCTCCTAAACAAATCCAATGAACAATAGATTTCTGTGGCTACTAGAACACGGGCTTATTGAAATGCTTTAGCTGGGGAGCCTAAATTTGCCTAAATTCTGTCCTAGGTGTTCAATGTAGCACCTACAGATATTTTTGAAGACATACAATCTTCTAACATTACTGTAATGCAGGACTGTATTCTGTCCAAGAAATAGGGGTTCCACTTGATAATGTTTTTCAGTAAAACTCTTTAAATCATGAAGAATAATGATACCTGCCAGTTGGTATGTTACATTCTGAGATCATCAACAAAGAGTCATAATAAAAAAAAAATACCACTTTAGATCATTTTTAAAGAATCAGGGTGTTCAGTTACCAGCCTTTTGGGTCAGTATTCCTTTTCCTAGGATTTCCATTGAAAATAAAGTTTCTAAGGAACAGCTGAGATTCAGCAATGCTGCTCATGTAAGAGCAACACAGAAAGATGACTTCTTTAATGGAGTTTGTTTTTATAACTCCAGTGCTGTTGTTTCTAATGCCTCATCAATCTTACAGTTTCAAGAATTCAGCTGATGGCTGGCTACATTGTGATTAAATATTGTCTTGCATGAAGAAAAACTTCACTTTTGCTTTAACTACAGCATTCATATTCAATATATTAATTAGTTCTGGATACAGCTACATTCTGTTGAGCAAGAATTCTAGTGTTTTTGATCAGCCAAAATAAAAAAATAAATACTGGTCTTCTATTCTAAATGAATATATATTTGGCACATACATGAGTTTGCCTGTTTAGTTTCCAAAACAGCAACTGGAAAACAGACAATACCATTACATTTACTGCTTCAATTACACATTGCTCCTGCTACTCTGTCAATTACTTTATAGATGTACGCATACATTTGCTCTAAGATGGGCTGTAAAGGCTTATTACATGTAAGTGGGAACACAGACACTCTTTGTCACCATACTCATGTTCAACATTACTTTCTAAAAATAAATGATTAAAATAACTAGAGAGTAAAGTGTCTGGGCAATAACCATACCCATATGCAGACAGTATACATACTGTACACTGCATTCAAATTATTCACTTATTCACTTAAAATATGTGCTACACCTCTGTGTGGAAATATATGCCATCAATACACCACATGCTAAAATTTTAATAAAACTTTGACTTTGCCTAGAACAAGGGAGTATTTTCATTAAAATCAAATTAACACTTTTATTAATCTAATGACTATATTTTCAGAATAATCTAATGACTATACTTTCAGAATATTATGTCATCCCTTTTACATGCAAAATAACACATCCAGTGAGAACACAATTTTATTTGTTCAGTAAAAACAGTACCTACTTCATATATTATAAAACAGTCATCACCACATGGTTCTGGTCTTTTTTTATAGTTAACTCTCAAAGAGTACAGATACAAGCCAATATGTATGCATTTATCATGTTTAATTTAGTGATGACACACCTATGTCATCAATGTTAATGGCAAAGCTCTTTTGAGCTATTCAAGAGTTGTCTGCTATTATTTAATGTAAAAATATTACATAATTAAAGCTTAGCCATAAGCAGATCAAAATTAAGTGACTAAAAATCTGAAATAGAACACACTAGAAATACCACAAACTGAGCACTCTTCCCTATTAAAGGAGTTGACTTTTCAGCAAAGCCCATGATCTCATAAAGACTTAAGAAAGTGTATACAGATGAGTAGGACAGTGGCTCTCTAATGGCTAAATCTATATGACATGATTTGTCATTCTTTCTTAAACTGCATATTAACATAATAATTGAATTTATTTTTAAGAGTTCTCCCTAGAAATCAATTACTGGTGGACATTTCAATCATATCAACAGAAGACTCCAGGGTTGCCAGTTTGAACAGACAAAAATTTAACATCATCCAGGATCCCTGATACTGAGACCAAATCCCACAGCAGATTATGGGTAGGGTTTTTTTCTTCCTATCTGTAAAAACTGAAAGGAAGTTTGTAAAACTTGTCAGAGGAACTAAAACTCCTGAAACCAAGAAGGCCCTAAATGATGTGCTCTTTTATTATGCATTAGAGAGAAAACAATGCATAACAGCATTTAAAATACAGTAAGGGTAAGGAAAAGAAATGACACCAACAAAAGAGATGACACCAGCATAGAAGGTTTAGACCAATTTTATACAGCAGCTTTTTACAAGCTATTAAATCATATAGAAGTGACAGGATTAAGGTTCCTTAATGCATCCAATGTATTCACCAGAACAGAGAGTTTAGTAAAAGCCTTAATATGGGTTCAGTTAGGTCAAAAAAGAGCTTCTTTGAAAATCCCACTTTTAGAATAAGAAAAGTGAGTAGGACACAGAGATGATGATAACAGCAAGCTGAGTTGCTATGGTTGTATTGAGAAATGCATTTCAGCCCACCCACAGAGAGTATACTAGGAGGCATACAAAATTAAATCCCTTAATTCTGAAGACAGCCTGCAAAATCTTCAACAGTCTTTTGGCATAGAATTACTTGTGCTAAACTAAAGTGCTTTTTAAAGTCTCTGACATTCCAAAATAGTTAGATTAAAAATGCACAAGTTTTGGAATTTTCATATTTTAAAATTCTGATTATTATTTTAGGATAAATATTTTACATTACCTTCTTTTTAAAAAAAACACAGAACTTTCCAATGACACTTATAAAGTGTACTGAAAGCATTCTCACTCTGAATTCATGTTACATAGGAGAAAAGGAAATGACAATGAAATGAGATATTCATCAAAAGCATAAGTGTGTTCAGAAATTTAATCCAGAACAGACTTCTGAAGCTCAGGTGTATTCCTGTTTCAGATAACTGTGCAAAGGGATCTGTGAAGTAATTTCTGAGAGAGTGAATGAATGAATACCATCTTCAACCAAAAAATGTTGATCCACTCATGTGGTCATACCTTTAAGGAATTCACCATGCCACAATTAAAAGGTTAATTGTCACAGAACTGGGACAATTATGGATAGATACAATGAAAGCCACCATACTGAAACAGAACAGATCTGATTAAAGATCTTGTACATTTCTTCATAATCTGCAGTTGCTGCAATCAAAGGAATTCCACCTAATGCACTAAAATGACTTTTACATACTTGGCTGGTAGTATAAAAACCTATATTCTTATAAAAGAGTACTGGAGTTTGATGGTTTCAAGTAGATATATAGTTGGCTTTCTTGAAGATCGATGCACAGATGTGCTTCAGCACATATATGCAAGAGGCACTGGCACTAGAAGTAAGATATTTCAAAGCTCTCATATAATGACCCATTATACTTGCACTGAACTTCCAAGAAAACTTCTATTGATTCCAGTAGAAACAGTGCTAGCTCAGTGCTTTGTGCTTTAGAAAATAACATGTATACTTAATATGTTGATTTTTTAAATGCTGGCTTTCTCAGGATACTGCTATGCTTCAAACTGTAACAATCTGAGCCACACTTGTAAGAACAATTCCTGCCACATAACAGATGTTCTAACTGAAATAAGTTTCTACCTCATCTTACCTATTTCTAATTTGTAATGCTTAGCAGCTAACTGCAAAAATGGTTTTCTTACTAGAGCTCAGATTGCCTAAAGACAGATTGCCTTTTCAGAAAACTTCAGCAGAACTGGGATCAAGCATTAAATCACCACCATAGAGAAACTAGGGCTAAATGTGTATGTGGCCTGAAGTGATTGTTCCTCTGCAGGGCACTGTCTGCCTATAGGAAGACTGATGGGTCAACTAACTTCTCCTAAGCCACTGTAGCTCAGCTATTACTTGGTAAGATGAGCAGATAATGCAGTTATGGATGCCAACTTATGGACATACCATTCTCTCTGTAATATACCCCTATGGCTAATGTAAATCTGACAGAAAAGAGGACTTGCTACCTGCTGAACAGGCAGACTATGGCTTGAATTGGTTGCAGGAAAAGGGAGTGAGAGAAATGGATGTAGGAGGACAAAAATCAAAGGCCAGCAGCTCAGCATTAGCCATCCTCTAGCACTGAAATTCCAAAGAGCTTTTTCTTCAGCCTTGGTTTATGTCACAAACAGATTGTGCTTCCTCATCTCTGTGCCTGAGGAACAGATTTGTCATTTTGTATCAACTCATTTGCCATAAAGACAAACAAGATATAACAGTCACTTGAATGTTTAACAGTTTCCTACATGCAGATTGTCCCAAGGATATATAGAAAGGCAGATTCTCAGCAGCAATCATAGTAACCAGGTTGGCACCATTCATTAGAGGAACTCTACTGGCTTACTTCAACAAAGGCATTGCCTTGTTCTTGATATAGTTTGTTATATACCAAAGGTGGTGGTTAGTTTTTTTTCTTTTCTGGTGATCTGTAAATGATGGAAAATAATAACAAAACTAGACTCACACCACATAGTTGTTATCTAAATCTTTGTATTTCTAAAAAAAATACAAAAATATTTAGATATACATTGATATGTTTTTCAATTTATCATTTCAACATCAATAATTGGCAATTATAAGAATAGACTTTTTAGAAATATTTCTGAATCTTTATAAGAATCAACATTTTATATGTTTAAAATACAGAATATGTAAACAAGAGCATGTTCAATAGCCTTGTAACTTGATATATTCTCTTGCTTTTTTAAAAACTGTAATAGGTGCATTGCTTGATTCTGACCTGGTACCTGAACTGTTGAATTATTAATCATTTTTACAAATGTATTTACAATTAATCCATATGGTTCTCAGCATTTTGGGTTAGAGAATGGCAGCTGTTTTCACATCAGTTTGAAAATGAATTAGGATTTAATAGCATTCATAAAGGTTACCAGTTAAATTGGAATTGTAGTAAGCTTTCTGTACCTAATGAAAACAATCTAGAACTTAATTGGGTAATTAATCTGAGTGCTTCTTGTAAGAAAACAACAAGTATCTTATGATGACCCTCTAAGTCCAACCTAAACTAACTGTCATTTAATATTTTACCTGAATTTAAGGAGTATATTCACTTGGCTTATTTGTTACAGAAATTAGTTCTGAAATTAGTACATGTTGGTGTTTTCATTTGTAAAGGGATTTCTATACATAATTCTGTTTCATATATGCTTTGCCATCATCACACAATATAAAATTAAGATAGCATTGCCAATTGTATTTAACATTTTTGCATTTTAAATATATTATTTGAAACTGACAATGATCACACTGTGATCAACCAATGCTGTTTCATTCACTCTTAATTTAGCATGAAGAGTTAATAGATTCATAAGCTAGAAATGACAATTACTCCTTTTTCAGACTGCCTAATTTGTTTATTTAAGTGGACTTCTTTTGTTGTCTCAGAGAGTGATTTAGACTACATTTTTCAAGCACCACTTAACTCCCAGGGAGGTCTAGAAACAATGAGTGTGTTTGTTTTGACAATGGAGTTACTGAGACACCTAAAATCTTCTGAGCATCTCAGAAACCAAGTAGTCAGAGAGTTAGGTTAGCTGTGACAGCAAGATGAGTGGAAAGATACCTAATCTCTGCTCAGTTCCCAGGGGGGACACAGTTTCCAAGATCTGTTCTGATTACATCCAAATTGAGTTGTAGTGTGATCAATTAAAAATACCACTGGTGAACAACCAGAAAGCACCTTTTGTGTAATATTCCAGGTAAGGGGGAACTAGGAACTAAACTTCTTTTAGGTTACTTGGATATGAACATCATAAACTCTTTTCTTTAGTTTTCTCTAAATCCAAAACATTCAAGTAGACCTGTACCTTTCATGGTAAAAAACCCCAACCAAACATAAATCAGATGGAGCTAATTCCACACTTCCTTGCAGCTTGGCCACCATACAGTGGGAATGAAAGGAATACACATCACTGACCAGTGCACATCACTGTTCACATTCTCAATGGCTTGTTGAACACTCAACTTGAAGCATATATAAAGGAATGTTGCTCAAATATTCATTGATGTTCAGTGGAAAAAAAAAATGGTTAGCAGACTTCTCAACTTTGATGCTAAGGAATTTCTCCAGATGGCTTCTAATGTTGAAATCACAAGTTTACTGCTGTCTCCAGTGGACTGAGAATAAAAGCCCAAATACATAAATCAATTTTGGCTCTTTCTGGAGCTGCTCAAATTATGGGAGGCATTTGTCCATTTAATTTAGTGAAAAGATAGCCCTTTAAAATGTCAGTGCAGGTTTGTGCAGTTCTTTCTTTTTGATGGCTCAGTAGAAGTGATTTTAGACTTCATAGAAGCAAGTGAGTGATTTGAAATATAGGCATTACTATTCCTGTAAGAAACCAATCATTGCCTATGACTGGTTAGGAAGTGGTATCTATGCATCCAGTCACTACAATATTGGTATTTTATACAACACAGTCAAATGAATGCTTTTAAAGAGAAATTGTGAGAAAATACTGCTTTCCTGGAGAGGTTATTGAAATCAGTTGGAAGCAGCCTATTCACTTCTGTACCTTTTCAATAAGTTCTAGTGAAGCCTTTCAGAGGATTTAAAACAGAAATTAATAACATCAGAAACAACAAAACCAACAATGGATGTATTACATGGATAAGTTATATAAGGAAAACTTTAAAGCCATAGATTTTTAGTAGAAAAACAAGAAGTGAAAATCAAAACCTGTCAACAGTATGGGTTCTGAAGGGATTTGTACAACTAACAATGTTTCTTTCATGGAAAGCAACTTCATCTTTCTCAGGTGAGAGAACTGTGAATGGGTTAGAAATGAGTGAACTTGTAAAATCTATGACAAGATATTATAAGGTAATTAAAAGATGAATAAAAAGAGAGGCTATCAAAAATCATGGTATTCTAGCAGCATAAGTTTTGTGGAAAGAAAATGGAAAGATTCACATGGGAATCCTATAGAAACAAAGCTCCAGGTCTGCATGCACAATTATTCCTAATAATTATGTTTGCATTTGTCCAAGAACAGACATCATCAGCAAGCAAGTCTGAGCACAATGAGCCAGTCTGGCTTACATGTTCAGGATCAAGAATCTCACTATAGAGACTGGTTTGTTGTTAACTCTTAGGAAAATAAGTAAATGTTATAAATGCATAAAAAAAGATAAAATATCTACAGAAGCAGATACATGTTAACTGAAATGTAAAGAGGGAAAACATAGAATAACTGTACTGTACATTTATATTCACTATAAACTGGTTTTGGATTTCCAATGTCCATAGTGTGTGATTCAAGTGAAATATTACTGCAACATTAATGAAATTACATTTAATTATTATTTTTCATGCATATACTTCACAGGAAGTCTTCACTTTCCAGAAACATGGATTTTACTGCTAACATTTATTTTAGCACAACACATTCATATCCCTGTCCTCAACAAATATGCATTATATTTTTATTTCCAGGGTTTATTTGTCTGTCAAGTTTTGTCACTGAGTGACAGAATAAAATGGAAAGCATTTTTCTAGGACTACTTACCTTTAAACACAGAAAATAACCATGCAGAAAATCTGCACTGACTGAGTGGAGTCCAACATCTGACCTACTTTAATTTTTTCACTAACTCTTATTAAACAATTTATTTTGTCCAAACAAAATGAAGAGTTTCATGAAACTAGGTTATTCAGCTGCATGAGGACTGGGAAGAGCTTGCAGCACTTGCATCACAGCTTGGAAGCACAAAGGGAAAACTTTCTTTTGTGTTTAGAATTTGTTAGATAAATGAGGGAGTATGTAACCATGTCTCCTCACTATACACCAGCTGCAGGTATTTTAGAGACACTGCTGTAGATAACTTTCCCTTCCATGCTTTTTTTTTCAGTCTCCTGAAAGTTCTTCCATCTTGTGAAGCAGATTCTTCTTCTCTGTCTTCTGCCATCCATGTAAGAAGTACAACTTCTCAAGGCAGCAAAACAGTCAGTGTAACTTTTCTACAGCTGACAGTGAAATGCACTACTACCATTCTTTCCTCTGTCCACTACCAAAAACTATTCCAACATCCAGTATTCCAATATCCTCCTCTATCCCCCTGTGGAACAAGACTGAAGACCTCAAAGATCCAAATCATTCTATCAAGATGTTTCTGCATTCATTTAACAATCACACCAGAGACTCAGGTAAGTCAAGATAATTTCCTTTGGAAAGAACAGTTTGAGAAGATGGAAGAACACTGAGAAAATAACTTAAGACAACATTGAAAAAACATGGAATAAAATCCCATACTACTGACAAGACCACCCTGAAGGGTCAAAGAATTAGTTGGAGAAGACATGCTAGCCTTTTGTTTCTGAAGAACTTAAAAGAAAAAGAGAGAGAAAAAAAGAAAAGAAGAAAGATTATTTTATTCCAGCATCATTAACTGGCCTTGCCCTCTTTAGGATGTTCCAGGTGAGACAGAGGCTTGCTGGGATTTGTGAGAGATGATCCAAATTCTAGTTATGATTGAGAGGACTTCACTGCCCTTATTTCTCCTTTGCAACGCTAACTTTTATTACCAGCCTGATGGAAATACTTTTAAACAGAACTTTTTCTGCCTTTCAACTGCTTTCCTGCCCTACTTCTAATAATTTCTTTATTGCCTTCATCTGTCCAAATTATTCCATTGGCAACTACAAAATTTTTTCTAAGAAGAAAATACAGATATTTCTAGCACATGTATTTAGCACAGGTTTGCTTGCTTGTTTGCAAACAGATTCATTTCATCAGGGTCACTGGATTTCACAGTTTCTCAGTAGACTTCTTTTAGTAAGCATTAGCAGCTTGAAATACTGCTTTAAGATAGCTGAAAGGGGAGCAATATTGTGAGGGCTTCCTGCTTTGCTGAATTCCTTCTGTCATTTAGTGCTGCTGCCATTTTCAGGAGAAATGTGTACAAAGGCCACACAACATGGGCAGACAAAATTCCAAAGCATCTTTGAGCATACAATTGCACCTGAACATTTCTTTTCAGAAGCTGTGTAAGGACAGAATCTTTTCAGATTTTCTCTCTTACAGTAACACCAGACAGAAAGATCATGTACAGGGTGATGTTAACAACAACTCTATCAAAGACAAGAACCTCATGGTCCTCAAAAGTAAACAGAACCAAACCACATTTAAATAAGAATGGCTGACATATTATAATCCAACATCTTCCATGAATCTTGCCTGATCTTTTATGAATAAAAATTACTGCAATTATAGCCCTTCTCCAAAGGAAAGAGTTTTTATGGACAATCTAACCTACCAGTGACAACCTTCAATTTTCTGGATGCTGAAATGCCAGTACTTTTTCTATAGCTCCAAATAATTTATGAAATGTTAAGTTGCACATCATTCATGCTGCTTTTGACAGCCACTTGAAAATAAAGGCATTCAAAACAGCATTTATGGTCTGAAGAAAGAAAGAAAATAGTGGAGTAAAAAGATTTTTCACTGCTGGAGAGTGACTGCAGCACTCTGCATCCTACTGACATGGTGACTTACAACAAGTTTGAATGTATGCAACTGAGTGAAAATTAAGATATGGGAAAGAGACTTAAGCACTGTAGTCAGGATTTTAACTGAATGCCTTTCCTGGAGGTTTCAGGTAAGATAAACCACACCTAGAATGAATACTAATGTATTTTGTGTGACACAGGCCTAGAAGATTGCTGGATTCACATGACAAAAGATTATTCCATAAGCAAAGAATTGTTCCTTAATTTTACAAGTGTTAGGATGAAAAAGAACAAGTTTTGAGATTTAATAAATACTCCAGAAATCAAACCAGATACAGAACCAGCTAATCTCCAGCCTTCTTGTAATTCATTTTAATTATGTATTAGCTACTTTTTATACAAATAATAAATAGGGTAATTGAATGGTTAGTCAAATGTTGCATCATAATTTCTTAAGAGTTCATGTGAGGAAAAAAATTTATACATACTCAATATGCATTATTAATCTCTCCTTCATGCCCAGAAAATTTTCAGGAAGGTTCAATTATTTTTCTGAAAAAAATGCAACAGCATCATCACTACAAAATCTTTTTTGTTACCCTATCAGTCCAAAGAGACAACTGGAAGGGTTCTAAGCAAGACCTGAAAACCCTGTTAGATTCCCAGAGATGTGAAAATTTAGAAAAGCTGATTCAACACCTGCTCCTTGCAAGCTGTGCTAATGCAATGCTGTGATCCAGAGTTCTCTCTATTGCAGACATCTTTAGCAGGTCCCTGCACAACCAAACATACCAGATCAAGTTTGCATTAGTGCTAAACTGTGTAAATATGCTTTTAATTAGAAAAGGCATATATACTTAATCCATATATTCCCATATCAGTAGTTAAGGTCACTTGGGAGTATGGATCTAGATGTTCAGCAAATATATGTTTATATAATAGTACAGAGGTGCTGTTTATATAATATAATATATAATATATGATTTTTATATATAACTGTTTATATAATATATGTTTATATAATAGTACAGAGGTGCTGTAAATTGCAACATAAATCAAATCAGTTTATCTTCTCTGTCTTCATATCACAAAATATCTCCTTTAATCTGCTTTAGGATAAGCACAATCATTGTCTGGACTCCAGTCACTGATTCCAAAGGGAGCTTAGTCAACATGATGCTAACAGACACTCACAAATAGACCAGGAATCTTGACCATAAATTTAAAATCACCTAATGACAACTGCAGCCTCAGATCTGAGACTGTAATTGACTTGAAAGAATTTTACTAGCCAGTAGAAAGTGATAATCTACTGTTTGATTTGGGAATTTAAGACTGCCACAAACTTCCACTACGATGAATCTTCAAATTCTTCCAGTGTTAACAATGACAATCCCAGTGTACAATTAACAAAGTAAGAACAAAATATTTATTCTCTGGAAACAGAAACACTATGTAAAACATAACCTATTTCCTTTATGTGTGTGGAAATAAGCTTTCTGGAGGAAATGTTCCAAGTGGGCTAAATACTCTCCACAGAAACTGTTTTCCAATGGTAAAATATATTAATTTCCAGTTTGTTATGACTAAGGTCAAATTACACATTCCATTTCAATTGTCAAACTGTCAGCACACACTCACAGCCTGTTATTACATAGGCATTGACATATGAATATTGATGCTGTGGTGAACCTTTCAGAAGCCTTCGGTGTGTTCAAGTGTCCTCAGATCCTTAGTCATGGTGCACATCAATCTGATGCAATTATTGAACTTATAAAAAAAAAAATCTACAAATGTGTTATGTTTCTTTGACTGATGAAATGGCTGCAAGATTTAAATGATTCCTTACTTACCCCTGTTCTTTGAACTTCCAAGAAAACTGCTCTTTGAAATGATTTCTCCCACACTGCCAACTCGCTGGCCAGCTCTGCATTAAAACAATGACTCTTGCCATGTCCAACCAGAACACTGAAACAATATGGCCTCTGGTCTTCAAGATCAAAGTCCTGATGAATACCTAAATACAAGTTTGCTTGTAGCCAGCAATCATCAGCAAGCCAGAGCTGAAAGACATGTTTCAGTATGTGATTCTTCATCTAGCAAAAACAGTTAAAGCAACATTGTCTTCTGTAAGTGAGGGGTAGTTGGATATGTTATGTCATTATGTTAATAATTACCTTGAAGAAACATGTTGAGAATTAAGTAATAATTTCAAAGAGAACTTGTGTCTTTGCTTCTTATGCACTTTACCCTACATCTTGTAAGCTAAGCTACTTCTGCAGTTCCAAAATACTGTCAGCAATGCATGTGTAATTTTAAAGCAGTTTGTAGCAATAAATTGTTTACAGTGAAAAAGAAGAAAATCCCCGAATTGTTTGAATACAGTACAAGAGCTGTTTACCAGTTTTACAGACAATATAACAACTCCATTCTAATTGGATTCCACACCAAGGAAAGCAGTAATTTATCTACCAGCCAGGGGCTAATTCTGGAAATGACAATGTGAGCTTTCAAAAGTCTCCTAATAGCTGCCAATTGTAGCTGCAACTGCAGGGGGAGTGAAGTGAGATCCTGCCACCACGTTCAAGATGAAGAAGAGGAACTTCACGTTAGTCTTTCATAAGTAAAAATATCCCTGTAACAGAATGTTTTCTAAATGAAAACAAATTTTTACAGGAAACTTCTCTAATCTTTCAAGATTTCATTAATTAATATAAATATAGAGAAAAAGAAAACTGAATAAAAAAAATACTGTTGCTACATCTGAGTACTTTCACTGACTGAATGTCCACATGATGCACTTTTAAAAACTTCTATTTATCAAAAAGGGCCCTTTCCTATCTCCACTTCTGTATGATATCATGGGCCAGAGAAGATTGAAAGAACAAAGAAAGTAATTTGCAAAGAGAATGTTATTTATTGTTTTCTAAAGTCACCTACAAACTCAATTTTCCTTCTCTAGCACTCCGCGTTAAGTTTAGGAGACTTGACTTTAGTCAAGCAGATCTGACCTAGAAGTAGTCATGTTTGACTGGACTTAGGTGCCTTTGAAAAGGCTAGAATGCAGCTTTGTGGTGGTCAAGCCCTAGAATCTTGCAGTCAAGATAAGACATAAAGATTTAGAGTTTAGCTTTCCAGAACCTCTGACAGTCCATCATAGCCTTCTGTGGATATAATTGAACTATACACATGAAAACAAACCACTTGAATCTGAGCAGCCAGATTGAATGTAAACTATTCTGATACATGTAAAATAAATACTTAAATCTTCATAGTCTGATGTTCTAGATTCACACACAACTGCCTTCAGAGGGCAGCAGTGAAGATCCACTTTTTAGTAATGGGAACCAGAGGAAACAAAAGCTCTGCTAGCATACCCTCCTCTGCCTACTGCTCTCACATTCACAAACAGGATCAAAATACTCTGATGGAAACTAAAAATTTTGCTTGTGCTGGTGCATTCCAGAATGCAAGGTATTCCAGAATGGCAAGGGTAACCTTATGGAGCTTACTCATATCTAATCTGTTAAGCCAGGGATGTTTTGTGGGGCACATAATGCTGCAGGGTACACAGCACTTGCAAATGGTTCTGCAGCTACCCAAGGAAAGAAGAGTCTTGAGGAAGTTCAAAGTTAGATGATGATGCTCCTTTGGTTTGTGAAAATATAATTTGAACAAAATACCTGTGTACAATCTTGTGTTCAGCAGCTATGGAGTCAGAAGCATTACATCCACATCTGCTTCAAGACTCAATGCTGTTCATCCTGGCTTATAGACTACTATATTAATATTTTTTACTTTGTGTGTACTAAAGAGGTATAGAAAATATTAGGCAATAAGAGAAAATAAAACATTTGTAAAACAGGTGACTTTAAAAAATGAATCTAATATTCTTGCCCTTGAAAAATACAGATTTTTGGTAACAGTTCCAGATACAGCATATAAGGCAAAGCATAGGAAGAAACATGTGATAAGAGATTACATTTTCAACCATCTGGTTGCTACCAGTAAGCATGCATGAATATGCAAGTGCATGATATATATGTGAACATATACATAAAGTTTAATTCACATATTTACATATGCATAATTGTTTATGTAAGTGTGTATCTACATGTATGCATACATACAGACAAATAAAATATAGCAAACATTCTGGTTTAAAATGTAATTTCCATATTGGATTCTTATTTTCCATGTTTAACTCTTGTGCCACGATATATATAGATGAGAAGCTTACAACTAGGTGAGTAACAAGCACACTTTGCCTTAAAATCCATCTTTCATGAGAAGATAAAACATTACTTTCCACCTCAATTTCTAGTTGCACTAGTTCTAACCAGCTTCTGAAAATCCTTAAGAACACCCCTCCCAAACAGCAGTTTTTATGACAAAGTCCATCTTTTAGTCTACAACATAAAAACCTTAATCTCAAGATTTTCTCCTATCTTTTTGGATTTTTTCAGTTTGCCTCTGTCATTTATACCAAAGAATCAACAGAAAACAGGTTCAAGAGTTGAATTTGAGCTTTTGCACATTAGCTAATGTACTCACAAAGATTGGTAATTGTGCATTCAATTATCAAAGTGTCAAGAACATTACAGAGCTGAATCTTGGGTAGTTTATTTCCCACTCCTTTTTCCTCACCAAAAAGTATAACAGAATTTGCTTTAAGGATAGATTATCCTTGAAATTACCAGAATATTCAAGGAAGGACTGAGTTTCAAAGCAGTACTAACCTTTAAGGGAGAAAAAACCCCACCAGAAATAAAACCCAAACCACAGCAAAATCTTTTCAAAAGGCATAATGAATATATATTTCATTGCTGCCTGACTTATTTACCAGGAAAAAGTAAACCAAAAGCAAAACCAAACCAAAACCCAACAACAAGAAAACACCAAACCAACAACAACAACAAAAGAATCCCCAACAACAACAACAAAACCCAAAGCAAACCAATCAACAAACAAAACTCTCCCAAACCCCCCAACAAAACAAAACAACCATTCAGAAGTCCAAATAAATAACCTGGGACAGAACCTCCTGAACTCAAGGACTGCTATTTTCCTGGCATGGCAAGACCCTCCCCACTTTTGCCAAAGAAGGGTATGTTCATCCTCTGCCCAACAGGCTTACAGAAAAAAAAGCAGTCCATGATGGCCTGCAAAATTGGCACCTGGCATCAGTAGAAGCTCTGTTAGCAGCCACTTAATAGGGCTGACAGCTCTGTAAAATGCAGGTGTCAGTTCATATTTGAGAGATATTTTTTCTAGATTTCCATGTGCTCCTTGCTCTGTTGGTTGTAACTTCATCATGTTTTCAATTTATTTCTTTTTTGTTTTTAAATTGTCATTTAGAACTCCCCTCTGTGCTGAACAAGCCAGTAAAGGGGATGAAGTGTTACTGTCAACTCTTATGATTCTTTTTTCTTCTATTTTTTTCCCTCTAAATTATCTTCAATAACTGTGTTGCATCAGAAGGCAAAAAACACCAAAATCCAAAATCTTTGGCACAATGTTAACTTAGTACCTGCATGGGTAACAAAGCAATAGCTTTTCTTCTCCATAACACTAGTACATGGTGAACAGAGGAACAGGAGAGAGGACAGCAACTGGTGAGAACTAAAGCTGATTTGTAATTTTTCAGTGAAATAGCAAACAGCATTTTATCTGAAAAGACCAACTTTTTTTTCCTGATTATATGGTTGGTTTTACTCTTTTAAGCAAGCAGACTCTCATGCAGCCTTACCTCACCTGTAAAACCATATTTGATTAGCTAGTAGCGAACTAAATTAATCTATCTGATACAACTTATTAGAAAATAAGACTGCTAATGTTTTGCCCAAAAGCTTTGCTTGGGACAAGTTAAACAGAAAAAAATATGACAGTGTCCTGGTGATGAAAAAAAAAATGAAAAACTCCATGGTACACAAATGCACTAAGCTGCCCCTTGCAAGGTAAAACCTACTATAATATTTGCAAATGACACATGATCTAAAAGGTCATAATTTTATACTTTATACTGAAATTAAATAGAAGTATCTTTATATCATAGTATTGTCTGAGCTGGAAGGGACCCAACAGGATCATCGAGTCCAGCTCGTAAACCCATGGAGGACACCCCAAGAATCACACCATGTGCCTGAGAGTGTTATCTAGATGCTTCTTAAACTCCACCAGGCATGGTGCTGAGACAACTTCCCTGGGCAGGCTGTTCCAGACCCCAACCACCCTCTGAGTGAAGAACCTTTTCCTAATCTCCATCCTGAACCTCCTTTGACTCAACTTCACCCCATTTCCCCCTCGTCCGATCGCTATCCACCAGATTAAGAAGATTGGTCCCTGCGCCTCTACTATCCCCTGTGAGGATGTTAAAGATGGCTTTGAGGTCTCCTCTCAATCTCCTCTTCTTGAGGAGGATTCACATAAAAATCATTCTTCATCACATTCACTTAAAAATCTGACCCACTGTACAAAAAATCCATATGCCTCCTTCATTATGCTTAGCTGTGTGTTTCACTTCTACTTCATATGACTAAGCCCAATACTGGAAATCTTCAATATTGGACACATTATGACCTTCCTCACGTGAAGCTTAATTCATTTGCCATATTCTCTTATACTTGCACAGATATTGCACTAGCAATCACAGGTTTTTTTATTAAATCAGATGACTTTAGTTTATGACAAACAGGAAGTGGCAAGCTTTCTTTACTAAATAATATCACTGTATTCATCAGGAAACCTACCTTGTGAATTTTAAATAGAACCTCACAGAGGTTATAGATTTTTTCAGCTCGTACCCAGTCTAATGTGCTTACCTATAATATCAAAAGAAAATATTAATGACATCCTTTCATCTAAAATCATGTACAGATGAACAAATTCAAAAAGGTTTCACCTCTCATTATTATTGCTGGATGCTCTAAACATAGGCACATTACTACACTTAGAAAAGACTGTCAAATAGCATTAAATTTGCACAGGAATTTCCACAGATGCTGTCATCTACAGCAGTCCAGTCTTACTAGAATTAAAAGATATTAACTAATTTCATTTCTTTTTTTCACCATTATTACAACAGTATGATGGAAACCTCTTTGTAATCTCTGTGGTTAGTTGCATAAGGATATTTATTTTCCAAGATGCTAACCCAGAGAACCCAGCATCTCAAACCCAGGGTCACTCAGCTTCATGACTCAATTTAACAAAAATCTAACAATCAACAGATCAAGGTGCGTTCATATATTCAGGTTTGAGTTTACACACACTAGGGCATCAACAACTTCACATTTATCAACCTGATTATGTGACTGCAACATTTGAAATTAAGAAAAATGTCAACTGTGTATTAATAATGAATATGAAAAGATACTTTTTCTTTTGATTTCATTACTTAATCCTGTTGACATGAAGGGTTGTTAAAACTTGACAGTTAAAATGATAGTTAAAGTCTTTCCCTAAATTCTAGTTCATGATATAACATGATAATCTTTCTTCTTTTAAAAACAGTACCTACCCTATGCAGTTCAAGAAAAAAACTCTACACATAGGAAAAAGACAAGGGGAATGTACATTATTTTGCTTATATATAAGAGCAAAGTCTTAGCTGTTGATGAATGCACAGGAATGGTTCCATAGATATATGATGAATTTGAACCAATTGTGGCTTGAAGCATTCAGCACATGCAGATACATGTTTTGGTTACTCTAACAGCAACTTGGATACTTTAAACTAGAAAGGCAGATGCAGCTTCTTCCTGTTCCTGTCCCCACTCAGAAAAGGAAGAAAGCAGAAAAATTGCTTAGATAAAGCAAACTTTGGCTGTATAGCATCTGGCTTCTGTGGATGAAACTTAATGAGGAAAAACCTATGAAATTCAAGAACAGGTGCTTTTTCTCTGTATTCACAGCAGCACAAAGTTCACCTATAATAATCAATCATCTTCTTGATCTTTTGCATGAAGATCAACATGATTTTTTAAAATTTATTTTTAAGTTGAATTTCCAGGTCTTCATAAATTCTAAAGCATTGAGCAAAATAGTAATAAACCAGTAAAAATTCAAACCACTACACCCCTTAGGAGCAGACTGATGTGACTTCTAATGGTTATTAAATGTTACTTCAGGGTGCTGTTAGAGGAGTAATGTGTTTAATCTTATATGCTCTTATGTCCACTCCATTTGAAACAAATGAACATTATTCTTGAGTAGACCTTACAGCTGTGTTTCAGAGCAATGCTTTAGAACTTACCTGAATTCTTTCCTCTTAAAGTTTTTAGATTAATTTAGACATCAGCAGTATCTAATCTTAATAACATAATCTAACCTTAGTTTCAATGAATTAGGAAAAAAAAAAAGGCAGTGTTTTTTCCAACTTTAATTTTAGATTAGATTTTTACCTTCAAGATGACTAAATTTAGAAGAGATGAATCTCCTCTTGCAAATGGGACAGAAGGCCTCTAAAAGAGGAAGTTCTATCACCACAACATTTCAGGATATAAAGGGATTCTCATTCCAGTGTTCTCCATTTGACAGCTTTTATATTTTACTAATCACTTGACAAACATCACTTGAATACAATGCATGAAGTAGAATATGTAAAAGTATGTTATATATTTTGTTTTATTATGAGGGATTCCTCATCATAATTTAATGATCAAAACATTATATACAGCTAACTTTAAAAGTACCACTACCTTAAAGGAACTTTGTTGAATTTAAATCTAATGTCAGCTGTTTTAGAAAATGAATTTTAAGTAATTTTAGATATTATACATGTAATGTAGCAACTTTTAGAGTCATACATTTCTAATTTCTGGATTTCTGTTACTCTTCTCCTTCTACTAAGGTCCCTTCAAGATTTTAGAGTTTTACTTTCTAATGATTGCCATGAGTAATCAATAACACAAGTTTAAAACCAACTGAAACTGAGGAATTATAAAGCTGGTCCATAAAGAAATAGACATTTAAACATTCAGCAGGTACTGCAAGTCTTTGCTTCATCTCATGTACAGGGAAATATGTTTTACTTTGATGGCTGTTTTGAAAATGAAATTATGAAATAACACATATTTTGGCCCATTACTGTTGGTTTTGCACTTTGCAAAATAAGGTTTCCAGTCTAGAATGGTGGCTAGTTCATTAGCTGGTCTTGAATTTCTTGAGGGAAAGATTCTTTCTAATCACAGTTAAAAGCAGGAGAATTCTTCATTCCTGCTAGTGGCTAGACAAGGTATAAAAGCATATGCAGCAACTGACTGCTTTTTATGAAACTGAATTTAGTGACATAAGCTATAACCTAAAAGCTCTTGAGACATGACTGAACTTTCATTTACTCATATAATCTGTTATGATTCCTGAAGACTAACCTAAACTGCTAGGGTTCTTTGCTGCTCTTAATGATGCTACCAAGGACAACACTGACACTGTTGTGCCTTTCAATTAACTCTGGATACTTCAGCCTTCTCCCCATTATCCTGTGCATCTCTTGCACACTTTGACTCTCAGTAACCTCTTAGGACTTTTTCAGCAGAGATAGTTAGTGATGATGTTAACTGCTGGCACCTATACAAGCCAATATTTCCTTTTACTCTGTATGTAAGAGAAAGGCTACCTTACTTAAAGCCAAGAGTAAAAGTGTGAATATCATAGCATGCAAGGTCATCAGGAGAACATGAATGACATGTGGAGAGGGATTTTAAGGAGGGGAAACAAACATACTACAAAGGCAGAATCCAAAGAGGTAGTCAACATTATTTATAGTTTTCTCATAACTACCAAAGTATGTCTATGTTCAAAATGTTATTGTTACAGAAAGCATTGCTTTAAAAAAATACTTCTGGTCAGTGAGAAAACCTGGAAAGAATCAGAAAAGTTCACAAGAAGTGAAATATCTTTCATGTACTTTAAAGGATGTTTCAGTTTATTGTGGGCTTATCCATCATTACACATTTAATAACTTGGTAATGATGGGTAACCAAGACAAATGAGATACTCAAATATATTTCTTAGGCAAGAAAAAAGCTTTTCTCCTTAATTCCCCTTGGAATTGTTCCTACATATTTATTCTATACATCATAATTTCTTAGGAATATTTTAGTATGGCAAAATTATTTTTTTACTAAAGCATTTGACAAAATGTTTCAAAAAAGGTATATTCAGAATGGGTAGATCTAATACTTATTGCTGGAATACAGAGAATGCTGCATTATCAGACAATAAGCAGAAACATCCAACCCATCTAGAAGTACTAAAAAGGTCTAGACAAAAGAATCTTAAGCCAATAGTAATTTATTTCACTGGCCTCTTTCCTGTTAAACGGTAAAAAAAAAGAGGAAGGCTTCACAATCACTGCTCGGCATCAGCCAAAACACTGGTATGGCAGCACTGGTCTAGTCACAAATAAGAAGCTCACTGTCATATGATCTGCTATAAGAAATTTACCTCCACCCTAGCCTGTATATGCTGTACAATACATCCTGTACATGCACCAGCCAGGAGTAGGGCAGCCACAAAGGACTGGGGACAGCCCCAGCTCTGGGCACTAGGTACTTCCCTAGAGACACAGACAGGGTGAGACTGGGCAACATGGGTCTGTGGGTGCTCCTGGCTCTTTGAGGCCCGTGGTCTGGCAGGATAAGGCTGTAGGGTACTGGAGACTGGTCCTGATGCATTGCTGGGGCAGACACTGACAGACATGGTGGAGCTAGGTTGTGTGAAGGGTGGAGGGAGCCCCAGGGAAAGGGGTCAGGGACAATCAGGGCTGGAGGTGCCCTTGACATTGATGATCACCTTTGAAGAGCAGCTTTAGACCCAGGTTTGATATCTCCAGGTCACTGAAAACTGCCAATTTCTTATTTTCTTTTTTCCTGATATAAACCATCAGTGGAATGATTAAATAACCAGTAAACTGGTCAGCATGTTTTATGATTTATAGGCTCTGTCATACTGACTGGTATGTCTGAGGACTGGGATGACATAACACATTGACCAAAGTGGTTCTCTTTGTTCATTTTTTTTTAAAGCCACTGTTCCTACAAAAAAAGTTGTGAAGAAACACAGTAGAGTGTGGCAGATGTACAAGTAACATGGCACAAATACTACCAAACATTCATCCTCACTGGTCTGTTCTTAGCAGAGTGCTGAACATGATAAATGAGCAGTTTATCCCCAGTCGGTATCATGGAGATGGATAGTTTTAATTATACTGAAGATGTTTCCTCAAAAACAGGTCTGAAAATAACAATTAAAATTTATAAGGAAAAAGCATTCATGTAGTGTGTTATTTATTTGTTTAATACTTCTGTATTCTTTTTGCATTTTAATTGGGATTGTAGTAATTGAATCAAATCTCAGTTCCTTGACTTAACGTACAGACAAGTAGTTGTTTTGAGGGGAAAAAGCCTCATTTTCCCCAGATTTATAGTACCATTTAAAAAATACAACTATTGGCCTTTTAAAAATGCTTGAAGTTAATAGGAATCATTGGATTTAGAATTTCCATCTAGAGAGAGAAAAAATTTACTGATTGCTTCTTATTGAGGTTTGTAAGTTTTGAGAGCATGTACTTCCCAAAGGTACTGTAGATGGTACATGTGTAAAGAATCAGATTTTCTTTGGATCAGCTGAAGAAAATGGGAGACTGACATCTTCTGAGTAAAACTGTAAGGAAGTTGCATAATTGAAATTGCATTCCAAGTCCACATTTTATTCTTTTGGATTTGTTTAAAGCAAAGGCTCTCTGAAGAACAAAAGAAACAAAGGATAAAACAATACCATGTGGCTAGTATAGGTCACTTTAAAAAAGTTTATAACTCTACAGCTCATTTCTATTTAATTCTTTCAAATTACTTTTCTGAGGGTTTTTTTAGAGAAGTATTAGACAAGTCATCTGTTATGAAATAGAATTCTTGTTACCAGCTATGTGAATTATCAAAGCAAGAGGATGTAATTTGTTCAAACTGTACATTCAGCATTGGATTCTCTGTAACAGTTCAATCCCTTGTCTGTGTGCAATATCCACAAATACCTACTATCAGTATGGATGATGCATTTCATAATGTATCTTCTCTTTAAAGAAACAGGGGAACTACCCATTCATTACATCTACAAAATACATTAAAATAAATAAGGTGAGAAATATTAAGCCTAATTAATCAAAGAAAAAACTTCAAAAAGTAAACCACTCCCTATTAGAATTCTTGGAATTATCCAGGTATAGTGAGATTTTCAGAGGACCTTAAAAGAGGTTAAATATCTAAAGCTTACTGAAATGCTGTGACATCTATGGCTTTAACTTCTCTTGAAATCTCAACTGACAACTTTCACTTGGTAAGGGAAACAAACCCAGACATAACAAACAGGTTTCCATTTACAGTGAAACTGTCAAAAATAGTAGTTTTTTACCGGTGGAGAGCTGAAAATGTAAAAGGATGAACCCTTCAGTGCCAGAAACTTGAATTTGTAGAGCTGAGATGAATCTGTTCCTTCAAGTCTCTCACTTAGCCATCCCATATGTATGATCTGTAAAAGAATGTAACTGAAAATTAAAGCTCTATTTTTCAGTGCCTCATAAGATATAATTAAACAGATCAAGTCTTTCCACAAAAAGAGTCTTCATGTGAGAATAGGATGCATCATCCACTTCCTCACATTTGCCTTCCCACCACTGCCATACTCTCAAAGTGTATGGGTATCATGCCAGTGTGTCAGAAGTTCTTGAAGAGACTTACATTTACAGCAGAGATTGTCTGAATCTTGTCTGAAATAATCACCATTTTAAAAGCCACCTATATATGTCTCAGCAGACTCCTACTTGAGCCAGCAGAAAACCTGGGTGTATTGAAATAGTTCAGCCAGTAGTTTATAAAAAACACAACCCTGCATTACCTACAGCACCATCAAAACCTGGACATAGTGAAATATCTGTTACATGTGCCTCTACATGTAATACATCTGAACAGAGCACTAGATTTATCTGAAATCAAGCAGCTTTCTATGTGATCATGTTTGCCACTTTTAACAAGTTTCTTTGTCACACTGATTGTATTTTAGAGTTTATACACCTTGTTTATATACACTGTATCTCATGATGATTTATGCTATCATACAATTAGATGTCAAACTCAGTCCTTACACAACTTTGCTCTAACAGTAGATGTCATTTTATTTCAGATAAATTGAATTTAAGAAAAAAACAAAATTAGGAAGTAAAACTGCATGCCTTCTTTTTGAGGTAAATGCAAATGTAGAAGGAAATAACACTAGAGTGTGGTAACAGAGTACCATGAATAGTTATCCACCAAAAAATAACAACAACAAAAAATTTACCCTTGAAACAGGTAATCAAATTTAGAGTGACCTAGCAATCTGAATATACAACTATTGTTCAGTAGTTTACTCATTTTCAATAAAGGCTACACTTACAGGAAATACCAAGTTACATGGGGTCAGAAATGTCATAGCACTTGTGAATATACTGAGCCCATACAGCTTTGCTGGAAGTCAGTGGAAACAGCCCAAAGAAAGCATTCATTAAATTGCATGAAAACTTCAGCATTACTTCTACAGATAGAATTGGGAAAAGTGTGATGATCTCAGGAATGCTTTTCTATTGAAAGCCCAGTGTGTGTACCTGCTGTTATTGATAAAGTCTGCAGCTTGCCCAGGTCATTCATCAAACATCATTTATTAAAGCAAACATGACACAGTCTGAGAAATATAACCATATATCTTGTGGCAAACCAAAGATGTTAATTTAATATACTAAGAGAAGACAAACATGAATTCTTATGAGGAGCAGCTGAGGGAACTGGAGTTGTTCAGCCTAGAGAAAAGGAGGCTCAGGGGAAACCTTATCACCCTACAACCACCCGAAAGGAATTTGTAGGTAGGTGGGAGTCAGTCTCAGGTGACTAGTGATAGGACAAGAGGAAATGGCCTCAAGTTGCACCAGAGGAGCTTCAGGTTGGACATTAGGAAAAAATTATTCCCTGAAAGGATTCTAAATCATTCAAACAGGCTGTCCAGGGGACTGCTAGAGAACCATCTCTGAAGGTACTCAAAAGATGTGGTGCTGAGGGACACGGTTTGATGGTGGACTTGGCAGTGCTAGGTTAACGATTAGACTTGATCTTAAAGGTCTCTTCCAACCAAAACAATTGAATGATTCTATGAAAAACTGTTCTGTTATTTGGATAGAAACCTGAGATTTGAAGTTTTAAGGAGTGCTCATAAGGCATAACACCAAAAATTCTCAGTATTGCTTTAATCAGTTTACTCACATACTGCATAATCAATTTGAGACTGCTCTTTGAAACTGCATGGAAAATTACCCACACATCTGGAAAACTACCCTTACATCTGGAGAATCACCCATACATCATCAATGTATTATTTAGTTTCTAATATGTTCTCATACACTTTCCAACAGTTCCTGTGGGAATAAAATGAACAATAATAGTTGTTATGAGAAGATAAACCAGTTATGAACAGAATGTAATCCAATCATAGCAGATAAATGAAAGTTCTTATTTGCACTTACTGTTTTCCTACAGCAATAGATGCTGCAATGACTGGAAACTTAACATGTGTTCTGCTTAATAAAAAAATCAGTACATTCTGTATATAGTACTTTTAGTTAAAGAGTTATGAATTAAATGGTGCAAAACACTCCAGAGGGAAATGAAGGAAGAAAATCAAGTAGATCTCTGACATTTGACATGTGAGAGCAGAAGGGTACACTTATGGAAGTGGGATAAAAATCTACAACAGATGCCAGCTTTGCCATCAAGATAAGAACCACCATCATACCATGAAGCACAACAAAACCAATACAAAATTAAGAATGCAAAGAGAAGTATATCTTGAAGTAGCTTAAGTATTTTTTTTTGCCTTTTCCAAAGCAAGTGGTAGACTGCATGTTTTGAAAAGTACAGATATTAAGGGAAAAAAATATAGTCCTTTCATAATCATAATGATTATGTAAAAATAAACAAACCAGCAAAAAACAAACCTCAACACCCCCCCCCCCCCCAAAACATTAAAAAATTGGAATGCCAAAAGTTTTTATGCATTACATTAATGATTTCCATTGTACACCAAAAGCATTCAACCCCACAACATCCATGTCTTGAAATTTGAGAGATATGGATTTCATGGGTAGACTGTTCAGTGGATAAAGAATTGGCTGAATGGCTGCATCCAGAAGGCAGTGGTCACATGGAGATCAGTGACAAGTGATGTCCCTCTGGGATCTATACTGGGACCAGTGCTGTTCAATATCTCCATCAATGACACAGACAGTGGGATAGTGTGCACTCAGCAGGTCTGCAAATGGCACCAAGCTGAGTGGACAAGCTTGAGAAGTGGGCCTGTGTGACCTCATAAGGTTCAACAAGGCCAATTGCAAGGTCCTGCACCTGGGTTGGGGCCTTGATATCCTTGATACCAATACAGCTCTTGCTGTAACCATAATTTGAGACTGTTTTGCCCTACTCATTAGAGACTCAAATGATTCAAACTGCTTATTCAGTCCATAGATGGAGAAAAAAAAAAAATCCATGAACAAAATATGTAGCTTCTGGCATCATTCCTTGTGTTTTTTCATGTGTTATTCTCTGAGCACAAAGTTATCATTCCTGAGTATTTCTCTCATATGTCCTTCTCTGTTTTTCTTTCAACCTCTCCACAAAGGCCATGAAAAAACCTCTGGTAAATATCTTTCTGGAAACATAATGCACAAAATCAAATGCAGTACTGCTGCCATCAGTAAAAGGAACACCTACCATGTCATGCAGTAAGTTACCTAAGTACAGCCTACAATGCCTGACTCTTCTTCAAAAGCCACAAAGGAGACATGGTTGTTATGGCATGCCAGTAAACAGCCAGCCCTGGCCTGATGTTAAACTGACAAGAGAAGAACATGAGAAACTGCTGGACATTGTATACAAGGCAAAAAGAGAAGCTGGGTGGCTGTGGCAAGCCTGTGGCTACATTAATACAACAATAAGGGGAAAAACTAGCAGCTGAAATATATGAAAAAGGAGTGAAGAATGGGTGAAGATTGTCAAATACAATGAAAAAGGGGTGCTGACTTACAGATAATAGTGGTGGTATTACAGATTAAGGCTGAAAGAACCAGATAAGCATGTAAAAAAATCAGAAAAAATAAAGGCCACTGGAGAAGGAGTAAAACGTGGGTGGGTTCCTTATTTGGCAGAAGGAAAAATGGGGGAAAATAGGAATAGAATGAAAACCATATCAATGAGCTTTTCTGAGGTCTTTGCTGATCAGCACTGTACCTCATTACCACAGCCTGATGTAGTAAAAAACCATAACAAATGGTAACAATGAACCTGTTGTTTTTCTTATTATTTCTATCTGACTGACTTCTGCAGACAGGGTCATCTAGGATGGCCTCCTTAAGTGCTAGCAAGGCCATGGAGGATGGATCAAATCTTCCTAAAAGAATACTTTTCAAATGTTTTCCTGTAACAGCTTCTCCAGTTGTTTCCCACAGCCACTTCCATACCCTTGATTAGTCTTGCCTATGTGCTGTATGCCAGCTGGTTTCCACCTTGTTTTTCAGACTCATTCTTCAATATGCCAAGATCATTCCTAGGACTAACAGAGTATTTTAAAGCTTCATGTCTACAAAACTAGTAGGCTTACTTTTGCTAATGCACCATAAAGAAATATTAAAGGGGTTTGGATCCAGGACAGACATTTTCAAGACTCCTAGTCAGTATGTCAGTTTTGAAAGTGAACCGTTTATACCTATTATTGGATTATGCAACAAAGTCTGTACAATTAAATCCATATGATACTTAAAATATTGTAATGTCAAGAAATGTCATAAACCTTACTTTCATCAAGATACATTGCAGTAACTGCTTGTCACCCATCCACAAGATGTGTTATATTATCACAGAAGGAAACTAGATTGGTTGTCACTATTTATTCTTGAGAAATCCTTCAGGGCAGTCATCCATTTCTTACATTTTGTTTGTTTATTTCTAGAGATTAGAGTGAAATTGACTAGTCTCTAATTCTCCAGCTTCTCTTTCTCCTTCCATGAACAGCCATGAAGTTTGCCCTTCCCTAATCTTTTGATATGTCACTTGGCAGATACGAATTCCCTGAAACATCTTGATAACAGCTCTGAGATTATTACTTTGATCAGTTTGTCAAATATCCCCAGTCATTAAAAGCTGACATGCCACCAAAACTTCCTGTTGTATTGTAATCTAGGATTTTATTGGGATTTTGCAAGTATTATATGCAATAACCACCTTTTGCAGTTGACCTTTTTAGTGAAGGCTGACTAGAAGACAACCATTTTCCTTTTTCTTCTTGCTATTAATGCACTTAGAGGGCAATTATTTTGTTATCCACCTATCCCTTTCTGGTTGCATCTTAAGCTGTGTCCTGGCCTTCCTGGTACTATCAATACTATGCTTTTACAATCTTTGTCTCCATATTTCATTTTCTGTATGATTTCCTCTGGAGGTCAATGAAGAGGTCACTGCAAAAAATCAAAACAAACGAGGGAAGATACAACCTAGAAAGTAGTGAAAATCTGTCTTACAGCATCATAAGAGAAAATATGCATAGTGTTGTTTAATACTTGAAATATTTTCCTATTTTTACTGAGAAGAAACTGCTTTGGCAGATGAACAAAATGATCATATTAGTCTTAAAAACTTAAAAAAACTCACCCAGTAAATAAAACTTACAAAAAACCCTTGCAAGTAGTTTTCCTGTGTAGAGAATTGACTCGTTTACTGTTTCTTATAGAATACAGAACAACCCAGCAGTGTGTATCTTTTGAAAAGTGAGTCCCAAATCTAACTGCTTACTGACATCACTGAATCAAGTGCCTTCTAGTCTCTAGAGTACTGTAATAAATTATATAAAGCAAAATCAAAAGTTCTAATATTTGGAGAATGGTGGCTTTAAACATAAAATAAAATAGTGTATAAACTGTCTGTCATGGTTTGGGTTAGAACAAAACTTATTCTGTTCAGTGATTTTACTTTTTAGTTGAAGCTTCTCTAAGAAACTGCACTTTCTCAGACTAACAGCATGTTTTCATAAACACTGCCAGCATCTAGCAGTGATAAGGTCTAATGTTTAGATTTACACCAGGGATTGGTATGCAAAGCAAGATCACTGCCAAATCTTGTGTTTCACGTTGGGGGGTGCAGGGTAAAGGCTGCACCTTCAGGGAGGAGCAGACAGGACAGGTGACCCCAAACTGACCAAATAAGTATTCCATCCCATAAACATCATATGCAATATATAAACTGGGGGTCTGTCCCCGCTTGCTAGTTGTGTTTTGATTGTTCTCAATTGCTGATAGTTGTATTTTTTTGTTCTCCCTTCTTGGTTCCTTCTTCTCCTGCACTTCGGTGATCCCTAAGTTCCTGCATCCAGTACCAGGATCCAGCCCCTGAGCCTGACTCATCTGCAGCTGAAGCCTTCTGCCGCAGTATCAGTAGGGACGTAGTTACCATGAAGGGGGGGGTTGGGTTCTGTATTGGGTTCTGTACATATTTGTATATATTTCATTTATCATTATTATTATTATTATTAAAGTAGTTTTATTTTCCAATCCACAAGTCTCTCTCTTATCCCCTTTCCCTTCCCGTTGGGGGTGGGGGGAAGGGGTAGCAGGGAGCATCGGTCATTGGGTTGGTGTCGGCCCAGCCTCGACCCTCGACACTGTCTCAATCCCCTCTCCTTGTGGAGCACCAAGATGAAACAGGCAATATGAAAGACAAGGAAGAAAGCCAGGTTTCACAAAGGAAGCTTTTACATTCGTCACTCTAAATCCAGTTTGTTAATGACTTCTGAAAAACAGAATCTGAATGAAACCCAACCTGGTCCAACCTTGTCCCTTTATGAAAGATTAAGCTGGAGATATATGGCAATGAAGAAAACTCACTGCAAGCAACACAACTGTAAAACCCTAGGGACCTGTTTAATTCAAGAATGTCCATACTCAAAAGCAAAGAGAAATTTGCAACTATTACCAATTTTACTTCAAGGCAGCTCTTCAAGTGACCTTCAATCTCTTAAGCTTATCCCTTCTCTAAATTCTAAATAAACTGCATTAACAAGAACTGTTCAGGTTTGCACAAAATTATGTAAATTACATTAATAGTCCACATTAATATGGGGCAGATCAAGTACTCTTTTGTTTTCAGTTTTTGCCAAGTTTTATTTTATTCCTTTCTGATACATATATATCTATATAGATATATAGATATATATGAGAGATTCACCTGAGGGTTGCCTTTAAAGTAAATCTTCACAGGACATTTTAAAGTCTGATTTTTTCAGATTTTCTCTTTTAATAGTTTTATGTCTGCTAGTTTTATTTACTTGGTCTGCCCAAATTCATCATAAGCCTTATTCTCACTTTTTGGCAGAGAACAATCCAATGTTTGTTGCTGTCCATCCCAGATTAAATTTCCAGTTCTGGACATTAAGTTCCTAATTATAACTTCCATTCTTTTCATATTTGGAATGGCAAAAGTGGAACAGGTTTGTACAGCCTAAATTGAGGCATCTTCTTTGGACGATACACTAAGAGGCTACTCTGTACCTCACTACAGTCAAGACAGAGAAAGAGACTCCTATAAAAGATGATTTGAAGGACTGATATGAAGTTCCACATTTGAACAACTCTCTGGAACAGAATATTTTTCTGTACTGACTATCTAGGCAGCTTTTGGAGACTAGGCTGGTTATGTAGGAAATCTAATTACATAGTTAGCAATAGGCTGTGTGACAGTGCCCAATATTCTTTAAAAATTGAGGAAGAATATGTATCCACTTTTTAGGTATACAGTGGAGGATTCTACTCATTTTTGTTGATTAGTAAGAATCTCCTGTATTAAGGAGGTCATTTCAAACCCAGAGAAAAAATTGATTTAGAGTTTTAATAAATGTGCATATGTAAGCTCTATAAATTTCACAACTTAAGACAACGAAAGGAATTTTTTAAAATGGATAATAATAAAGTCTTACCTGGTCTGAGGGAGAAGAGCATTTATTTGCCATTTTCATCTATAAAAGAGAGATGGAAGAATACACAAGAGTTATTAATATGCTGAAAAGTTTCTATGATACAAGTACCATTCACTTAGTTACTCAAAACTTTGTTAACACATCCAAATATTTATAAGAAATTAAATCACTCAGTGCTTAAATACACTAAATTTCTAAAACCAAGGACCAAAAAGATGGGAAGTCTTTTGTCACAGCTTTCATTAAATCCTTCATGAAAATTTGTGTTTATGAATTTAACTCTGCCATTCTGAGCAAAACTATTGTAGTGTAGACACTTCACTTAGGTCTTGGTTAAACAATTGCTTAAGCAGATCTATCAGTGAGGCATGTGATGAAGTTCTTATGAAATGAAGGTCACAGATTGTAAGATGTGTTTAAAGATGAAGGGAATATTGTTTAGGCTTTCCTTTTAGTTTACTTTTCAAGGTAAAGTTACCTGTCTGTTCAGATAATGAAGTTTTGTTGATTTTGGCTTTTCTTTGACAGTCATAGTTTGCATAAATGAGTGGAGGACAAACCCTCACACATATCCCCTTACTTAAATTGAAACACTTCTTTAAAGTGCAATATTAGTAAGTGGAGTGCCACAGAGTCTAGACAGAAAAAGATTAGACTGAAAAGACATACACCCCTATATGCAATGATGTGAGCAGCAAACTGTCCTGCTTGCTGAGTACTTCCAAAGGATTTTGTTGTCAAAAAGCCTGTTTATAACAAATGAAAGGCTTGTGGTAGAAAACCAAAAGCTATAGCTATGCACAGGGAGAACTACAATTACCACCAGAAAAGGATAGAAGAAATTCAGGGCTATTGCTCATATCCTGGCCACACCTGATTTCTGAGATCAAATCTGTGGGCAATCTTTGGAAGCAGAGCATATCTGCAGCCATACAGCTCAGTAAACATGGTGATGCCATTGCCTGTTGTGGTGAGATGACTCTGGCCAGCAGCTGAGCACCCACACAGATGCTCACTCCCTTCCCTCTCCCAGCAGGACAGGTGAGACAACAGGAAGAGCAAAACCAAGAAAACTCATTGGTTGAGATAAAGAGAGCTTAGTAAGTGAAGGAAACAGGAAAACAACAAGTGATATAAAGGCAGTCACTGCCTCCCACAAGCAGATTAATGCCCAACTAGTCTTCAAGCAACAGCCTCTTTAGAAGATAACCCCCCACCTTCTTCGTCTGCCATGTCACTTCCATTGCTGAGCACAAAATTATATGTTACAGAAAATCAGTTTGGGCCAATTTGGGTCAGCTGCCCCAGCTGTGTCCCTTCCTAATCCCTTGCCCATTCCTCACTGGGGTCAGTGTGGTGTGCCAGAGTGAGAAGAAATCAAAGCCTTTATTCTGTGCATGCACTATTCAGCAACAGTGAAAACACTACTGTGTTATTAACACTGTTCTAGCCACAAATACAAAACACACCACCATACAGCTACTATAAAGAAAGTTACCTCCATCCCAGCCAGAGGCAATACACCTGTAAGAGGCCAACAGGCTTTGTGTTGCACTAATGACACAGGCCTTAGGATGTGTCAGGGTTTGTCTGGACTTGTCTTGGGACTGCCTGGAGCTGGATTACACCTTGTTTAGACATAAATATCTAATGACCACGAGACTATCATCTTCTTGGTTTTAGCAAAGTACAGTTGTAGGATGTAATGATATATACCTACATAAAAGCTAACAGCTATATAGATATAAAGGGTGCATGTACACACTCACACACACTCTTGTGGCTAATAGATGGCAATAACAAGCCACTATTCTGATCCTAGGGCAAAACACAATGTGGAGGAGTACAGGATGACAGAAGGAGCCTTGAATGGACAGACAGGGTGATACCAAGGCTCAGGGCTGTAGGAGCTCACTAGTCAGTCCTAATATATTATGGGCCATTAGGACTCCTACTCCCCCATAGATTGACATCTGAACTGAATTGTGTGGTAAAATGGTGCACGTTTGCTGGTAGGTCAGAGAGCTGAGAGTGACTAAGGCTTTGAGGATAAGCTGGCCAGACCTGCTGAGAGCCTAGGGCATCTGCCAGGCCTTGCTGTCACCGTGGGCAGAGCCAGGAGAGCCTGCCAGCCCTTTGCAGGAGCTCTGCAATGCTTCCTACCACCTCTGTGCCATCCAGAGGAGCAGAACAATCACAACAGGGGTGGGTCATAGCCTACAGGTGCTGGCACATGCACCACAGCACAGATAAAGACCAAAGATGAGGATGGACCTGACATGCAGCTTCCAAATGGAGGAGGGGGCTCCCAAAAAGATTCCTCACAG
This sequence comes from Galbula dea, assembly GCA_013399015.1. Classification (NCBI taxonomy): domain Eukaryota; kingdom Metazoa; phylum Chordata; class Aves; order Piciformes; family Galbulidae; genus Galbula; species Galbula dea. Next base: position 1,245,395 of record VWZX01007874.1, read on the forward strand.
CTCTTGCACCCAGCTCTGCCTACAGCAGCCTGACCCCAGAATGCACGGCTGCAGCACACCAGAGGTGGCCTGGAGTACTTTGGGAGCGGGAAGAGGTAGCAGAGCTTCTTGGTGCTCTTTGGGCCTCAACAGAAATAACCTAGCAGGAACTCAAGAACCCCACTCTATAACTTGGATAAAACAAACTGGTGATATGCCTAGTGTTGCAAAAGGAAGCAGACCTCATCAGTCTGTTTTGGTAGTAGGCTTAATCCTGAGTAGTTGTGCATAATATAATGAAAATACCTGGAATACTTTCAGGTCAGTAGGAATGGTGTCACACCCTGTCCATATTCAGCTCCAGCCTTTCTCCAGTGCTTCAGACATAAATACATAAATAAAGTAACTACAAAGAAGCCATGTTATACACACAGAAAATATTACTTCCTTGCAAGTGGCCAAAGACATGGTGAACAATAACATTACTATAGCATAAAACAGTGTAAATAAACAGGGCTAGCAAGGATCCCTTCTCCTTTCACTCTCCTTTTTTGTTCAAACTACTTAAGCACCCTATATGGTAGGAAAAAAAAATAATGTTATCCTACATTGTATTTTAGTGTGTTCAGATGTGCCTGGAAAAATGTATGAGACTAGCCATGCTGATTTTTTGCAGAATGAAGCTCTTGTGAAGAGCATTCCCATAACCAGTCAAGCTTCCCATTGGTAAGGGAAATAGGGAAGAATGCTTTGGACTCCACAGTTAGTCACTGGACAGCCTTAGCTCATTCCCTATTCAAAGCAGGGATGGCTGCAGCCCTGCCATAACTGTGGAGAGAAGGAAGACATTGTGTCCCTGCATCACAAAGCTAAGGACAGAGAGAAGTATGCACTCTGCACTTCACTGGCACCACAGGTACTCTAGATGCCTCTATAGCTGGTGCAGAGAGACAGGAATACAAATGGGATATGCTACACCTTGCCTGCAGCGCATGAGATTTCAGCACTGCAGTACAGTAATGGGAGTTGGAGACAGCAGGGGAACTAAACCCAAAAACCTGGATCTGAAAAGACTGCAGGCAATTTGGAAAAGAAAGTATTAAGCAACTGTAATTCCTCTACAACAGGAATGACAGGAACAGAAAGGGGATGAAATGATTCAAAACCATATATCTAACTCTAAATATCTCCCAGGCCTGGATCTATCTTGCCTTACTTTGGTCAGCCAAAAAGGAAAGAGTTAAACATCTAATATATCTAAATTCACTTTCCAGACAGCACAGAAAGAGAAGGATCTTGTCAGGCACCTGTTTCTTTCCTGGCTATAAGAGGACCCAATGCAAAATGCATGTTGCTTTGCTAAATTTAGGTGATGTGTCAAATTTTGCACCTGGGAAAGACCAACCCCATGGATCAGTATACGTTGGGGACTGAACTGTTGGAGAGCAGTGAAGGGGAGAGGGATCTGGGGGTCCTGGTAGATGGAAGGATGACCATGAGCCAGCAGTGTGCTCTTGTGGCCAGGATGGGTAATGGGATTCAGGGGTGTATTAGAAGGGGTGTGGTTAGTAGGTCAAGAGAGGTTCTTCCTCTTTACCCTGGTGAGGCTGCATCTGGAATATTGTGTCTGGGATCCTCAGTCTAACAAGGATAGAGAACTGCAGCGCAGAGCCACAAAGAGGATTAAGGGGCTGGAGCATCTTCCTTCTGAGGAAAGGCTGAGGGAGCTGGGGCTCTTTAGCTTGGAGGAGACTAAGGGGTGACTAAATTTATGCTTATAAACATGGGTGTCAGGAGGATGGGGTCAGGGTCTTCTCAGTGGAGCCCATGACAGGACAAGGGTCAATGGTTGTAAGCTGAAGTATACAAAGTTCCTTGTGAATACAATAATTTTTTTTTTCCCAGTTGAGATGCCAGAGCCCTGGCCCAGACTGCCCAGAGAGGCTGGGGAGTCTCCTTCTCTGGAGGTATTCAAAACCCGTCTGGACGCGCTTCTGTGTGACCTGGTGTAGGGAATCCTGCTGTGGCAGGGGGGTTGGACTAGATGATCTTTTGAGGTTCCTTCCAGCTCCTAACATTCTGTGATTCTGTGCGATTCTGTGATTTGATTTCTACCCTTAGTGACTTCCCACTACAACCTCAACAGTCTGAACTGTGGTATTTTCAAATGGAAATTTTTGAGTTTGAAACCAAACAACAAAAAAACAGCAGCAAAGAAATACTATCATGTGTTTTCACCCAGGGAATAGAATTGTTTGTATAAACACTGAGGCAGTCAAATTTGTATACTGCTTCCTACACACAAGGATTTTGTTTCCATCTACATGTATACCACATTCTGCTGTGTAAAGAAAGCAAGACCTTCTCAATCCTCTTTCTTTTTCTATATACATGTTCAAAGCTCATATTTCATAAGCCTCTTCCTATTCAAAAAGAAATCTCCCTCCATTGCAATATGCAGTATCACTTAGATATACATGTACATAAAGGCATAAAAGAAAAGGTTTACACACTATGACACATACAGTTTAAAAAGCTGTCAAAGGCATAAATATGATCTGGATTAATAACCCTGTTTTGAAGCTAACTTCTAAAGTTTCTACCAATGGAATGATTCATAAAAGTAATAAATAATGTTTAAAGTGGAACAACTGCAACCCAACTTGTTCTCTGACCTGCTTATGAACTTCTCTTTCTTTTTTTTTAAATAACACCATTAGAATATACTAGGGAAGAAAAGTAAAACATTGAGAAAGTTGTAAATGTTCATTAATGTTCATTGTTCCATTTCAAATAAAATAATTAATATCAATGAAAAAAACCTGCACATATTTAATAGCTGCTTATCTGAATGGTGGAAAACAGAGAGAAATATAAATTATTCCAAAGAACTCTCTCTAAAACACAACTGCCAGCACAGCATTGCTACTCCAGCCTACAAACAGCCTTCTAGCTGAACAAATTAGGAACAGAGGCAGTGAGAAGCACATGTAGATCAACTTGTTTCCTGTGCTTCTTGTTTCTTCATGGCAGCTTCACTTCCAGTTTCTGTTCCCTGTCTCCCCTGTGTTTCTTCAACTGTACCTCCTTCTGTAAGCAAAGAGGTGTACTAAGAAATAAATGTGAAGTGCTGACTCATCTCTATTTCTTGCCAAAGGTAAAATCATAGTATCATGGAATTGTCAAGAGTTGGAAGGGACCTGAAAGATCATCTAGTTCCAACCCCCCTGCCTGGGCAGGGACACCTCCCACTAGATCAGGTTGCCCAGAGGCCCACCCAGCCTTGTCTTAAAAGCTTCCAGGGATGAGGCTTCCACAACCTCTCTGGGCAACCTGTTCCAGTGTCTTGCCAAACTAATACTGAAGAACTTCCTCCTAATGTCCAATCTAAATCTACCCTCCTCTAGCTTGCATCCATTCCCCCCAGTCCTATCACTACCTGACCTCCTAAAAAGTCCCTCACCAGCTTTCTTGTAGGCCTCCAAAGATACTGGAAGGCCACAAGAAGGTCTCCTCGGAGCCTTCTCTTCTCCAGACCGAACAATCCCAACTCTCTCAGTCTCTCCTCAAAGGAGAGGTGCTCCAGTCCTCTGATCATTCTCCTGGCCCTTCTCTGGACATGCTCCAGCACCCCCATATCCCTCTTGTAATAGGGGCTCCAGAACTGGAGGCAATACTCCAGGTGGGGTGTCACAAGAGTGGAGTGGAGGGGGACAATCACTCCCCTCAGCCTGCTGGCCACGCTCCTCTTGATTCAGCCCAGGATACTGTTGGCCCTCTGGGTTGCAAGTGCACACTGGTGGCTCATGTTGAGCTTCTCATCCACCTGCACCAGTAAGGCTGAAAAGCTTTGAGAACATTGAGAAAAGTGGTTGAAGAGCTTTGAGAACACTGAGAAGACTGGGGATTGAATCACAAAGGAGGATGATAGGGAACTTCAATGAAGATAGAAATGTATGTGAAAAACAAGAACATGAACACAGTGATGAATAATTTGGGGCAAGGGTCCTTAGGAAAAAAAGTAATCTGCCTTGCCTATAAAGCTGACTGTAACTAGGAGATTTTCTGAGCTAAGCATACAAAGCATATATCAGTAAGGAGGACTGAAAAGACTCCTTTACATCCTTCTCCATGTTGCAGTATTCCCTGTGCTCCTATCTTATGAGAACTCACCCTCTCCAGGCTAATACCAGAATCATTGTTTCTCATCTATCAAGTAAGACATTCTAGATATGCTAACTACCAGGGGTCGTACCATTATGCAGTGATGACTTCTCACATCTTCATTATGGAAAGATCACTCCTTTCCACTTGATCCCCAGGAAAGCTTGCTTTTGTGTAGAAGTTAGATTTCAGTACTTCCAAAGAGTAGTCTGACATTAGTAGATGTGTCACATTGTGGCAGAGCTATTTTTGTACTGCCTGCATTGAGACTATCTTTTGGTATCAGCAGGAGATCTGACAAAAAGCTGCCAGTTGCTGAACAAGACTGTTTGGGCAAACTGCCCAAGTATATTAGGGTAGTGACACATGAAAGATAGGATGCACTGTAAGAAAACAAGCTCCTATATCAGGAGCTCTTTTAGAACTAAAATTCTAAAATAAATTATTCAAAATGGTATGCAAATGTGTATGACAGAGTATGTATAAGAGAGAAGCATGAATAGGCACAGATGAGGTAGAAAAGATACTGTGCAGGAAGAGTTGATAAGGCAAGAAAAAAGTATTAGCACAAACAAAATTCAAAAATGAGTGGAAGTAAAAAGTGAACAATGGAAAGCATTGTTTAAATACTTAGTAATAGGTCAGGTAAGAATGCTGACATTCCTTATGCCAGCAGTATCAGTAAAAGTCCTTTGTGTCCACATATCTAACAATTTACATACAGAGATGATGTAAACAGAACAGGAAATGAATACTTTAAATATTTGGAGAAGCAATTGAACTTGGAGTCATCAAGGACTCAAGAAATTAACCCATATACAGACAAGGGATTATCAAAATAATCTCTGAACCAGTAGTGATTATTTTAAAGTACTTCTGGAGAATGGAGGAGACATTCCACAGAAGTGAAGTGCAGAAACAGGAAAAAGCTGAGGAATTACAGATCCATTCCTTAATGTCAATTTCAGAAGTATGATAAGAAAAGAATCATTATGTGGAAACAAAGTATAAAGACAATAAAAAGCAATCAAAATGGATTTTCAAGACTCCTAATCCAAAGGCATTGCCCTAAGCACTGTGGATGCCAAACAGTCTGTGTCTTCTGGCTTCTCAGAGGCTGGGAGCCTTCTCCAGCCTTCTGTTGTACACCTCAGAATTTCACTCCAGCCTCACAGCCCTGGTCTTAACAAATGGTTCATGATAAAAGGGATTCTCAGTGACTATTACATCTCCTTTTCTGATGATCAGTAATTCAAATTCTGCTCTGACCAGACATTTACAGTTGTACCACAGGCTGCACATCCAGCAAAACCTGTAAGCATTACATCCAGGCAAAAAGTTTACTTGCTTCTCATAGATCTGTATAGACTTTACTCTGTATCTCACCAAGAACCAATGCTCAATATATGATAAAATATTGTGCATAGAGGTCATAACACAGTGAAGCTATTCTGTCAGGACACATGCTACTGGACACAGTGCATTTGACTAGAACCCTACAGCTAACAAAACCTGCTTGCACTTATAGCCACTTTTCATTGTTTTATTCACCTCTATCATTGCAGTCCTTTTTAGTCAGTGAATTTCATTAAAAAGTAAAAGAACTGGGCTTAGTAAGTATGAACAGGAAATGCTCTAAAAATATTACTAAATACTTCTTTTTGTTATTCACACAGAAGCAGTTATGAAATCTCATGAACAACTTACGTTGCTTTCTTAGAATTATCAAATAATACCCTGGAAATGATAGAAAACACAAAATAAAGAGAAGAGAGAACATTTATAAAGACTGCATCACAAGCAAAAATGTTTGATTTTGTCAGACATTGCTTAAGCAATTGAATATTTAACAAAAATAACATAAATGAACTATTATGATCAAATGGGATTTCCAGTAACTTTTGAAGACCAGAAAAATAAATTCAATTTATAATCTATTTGGAGCAAAGATTTATGTTGAAATCCAATACATAAATTTAATAATGAAATTTTTGGTCATATCTATAGCTCTGTGAAATGACCAGAAAGAATAACTATTTTGCCTTTAAAAGTATTTAAGATAATAAATGCAATCTAATTTTCTTGTACTCTCTCTTTTATAGTAACACTTAAGTCTTGAAAACTTCTTGACACTTTGGATTGACCAGACAACCTCTCCCTGCTCCTCCCTTTCTCCTCTTCCTCCCCCTACATATTTTATCCTGTTTTAAATGTGAATTGTTTTCTACCTTTGGAAAATGAGAAATAATTTTACAATAGCATAGAGAAGAAAATATGCAGAAAGGAACATACATTTTGAAGTGTCAAATCACTGATGTTAGTTGATACTGCTCTCAGCCAGTCAGCACTCTCCTGGGCTGTATAAAACTGAAGTATCCCAGTGCTAACTCCATCGAGTGCCAGCACTTCAAATGCATTAGATCTGCAGTAAGAAGAAATATATCCATAAAGGAAGATATGTCAATTTTCTGAAACTGCCCAATATTTCTCAGTGTTCCAAGTTTTGAGTCTTAACTTTACCAATCAAAAGAAATGCAAGAAAGGGTAGGATAATAATGGGCAGTACCAGGAGCAACACATACAGTAAGGACTTTCCCTGTAGCAGCATACATATGTGGTCATTTACTGCCCTTGAGTATACATATTATGTTCATAATTACTGAACTGAAGGTAGTGTATTCAGGGAGTATGCATTCCACCTTTTTGAATAAACAATTTGTTTAAAAAACCAAACCAACTCCTTTTTATTGCATTTTGGTTACATTAAGTTGCAAAGAACTGCCCTCCCTAGTTATCATTTCTTGGATTTTTATACTTCTCTACATGTCCTTCTAAGCAATGTCTCTATTCAGCTCTTTTATGACATAGGAATTTGAAAACAAATTACTTTAAATCACTTTTGAATGCAGGGCCCTTTCTCAAAACAGCACTGATGTGCTAATGTGCTATTGGCATTTTATGCATCTTTGAAGTGTTTATAGCAACCTTATTCTGCAAACACCAATGGTTTCCTTGCAAATTGCAGTGTTAGGCACTGTGTATGTATGTCTGAAATCACCCACACTTGGATGCTGCTGGGATGTGCTTTTTTAACAGTGAGATTTTCAAGAGGAACAATAAAAGTCCACTAAGTAGGGGCATGGAAGTACACTGGTCTAAACTTAAAACATGTGACACGCAATAGTTTTAGCAAGTAAAACTCAGAAAGCTACATGGATTATTTAATTGTCCTAAGAATTAGATTTTAGTGATATAATATTGACAAAGACAATTACAACTATCTGAATGATTGTGCATATATTTGGGTTGTGTACAATATTGAGACTATCACTGTTACCTTCTACATTTAAGAATTGGATATTTATACTTATATGCTAGATTGCTTTCTTTTTGGTACTAACCTAGAAGAAATCAAGCTATTAAATCAAGAATAATGTTCTATGACTTTGCTGGGTTTTGCTGGGATTCTCTGATCTAAGGTTAATTCCTCTACTGCTTAATTGATGATATATGTCAATATAAGCATTCCAAATGACACCTAGAGGTTAAAAGGCAGTTATTCACTCATGACTCACTGAAAAATGTATTAACCTAACTTTTGTCATTTGTAGGGAGTTTGATGGTGAACATGAATACTGAGCTCTATATACTTGCTGAAAAAGATATATAAAACACTCATCACACAGTATTAACATGATAAAGTATCCTAAGATATATATATATATATCTCAACTGATAGGCTTTACTGTTAAAAAAGTTGAAGTGTTATGCTTACTGTTCATAGAAATAACATTCTTGGTTGTAAGGCTTGAATATATATCCACTGATTCCCTTATTTTCCTTTCATGACTGAATTATAATAGTAACTAGTAGAACCTGATGGCAATCACACAATTCTGTATCACTTTCATTTTAGTAAATCTGTTTCACCTCTTCAGAAAGAAAGAAAAGGTCAAAACAAATCCTTTTATTGTCTTCAAGGAAACTGAGAGAAATAATCACTTTTACCTAATGCTCTGACAAAGATCCCAGCTGTGCTGTAATGGAATAACTTGTAGTATGATCTCTTCAACATCCCACCAAGACAGGGAAGATCTGTCAACCTCTGTGCACTGATACACAGTGGAGCATGGAAACAGACTTAATTTGGTGCTGTGAAAAGAAGCCATTCATAATGCCTAACTTAAATATGAAATTCAAATATCAGAGCTAAGATGCTACAATCCTGACACAGACAGAAAGTACAATCCACTGCATTTAACAGAGCCAAGCAATACTACCTGCTCTCCACTGAATCCACAGGGTGCCTAGATACTAATTCAACTTCAGCAGATGCAGAAAGTGTGAATGCTTCATCCAAGTAGTGTAAAGATATACAAGGAGCTGATTAAAGGTCACACAAGGGAACTCCTCAGCTAAAAACTAATACAATCAACACAGGCAATCAAGATTAAAAATTAATGAGTTTTATAGTGCATATTGCACTAAAACTCCTGTTATCATTTACCTTATTAAAATATGGTGATCAGTTCTAAATGACACTTAACAAGTTTCCAACAAATGCACTTAGAGATCTGAACACTTTAGTGACAGGATAGTTGCACAAAATCAAATAGTGTCTGAGGGATCTTGCAAGTCCTCTAGTCCTGCCTCCTCACTAACTTGTGTAAAATAAAAATCTCTTTTCCACAGCAAGACCAAAACTGGAGACAATAGTTTAGATGCAAGTATTTCACATGTGACCTCAGGAATGCAAAGGAGAGGAGAATAATCTCTTCCCTTGACCTGCTGACTCCATTATTGCTAAGGTAACCCCAGGAACAGTGCTTCATCACTGAAAGTGTGTACAGCTGACTCATGCTCAGTGTGATGTTCACCAATATCCCCAAGCCCTTCCTGCAGAGCTCTGCCCTTGCCCCTGCAGACTAACAGCAGGACAGCCTTCTGCAGGAGCTCTGTCTGGCTTCTGATGTGCTGGAGATGCTCAGGCTGCCTGGTACAGGGTATGAGACATCCATGGCACCACTATCCCCACTGTGCTGACTCAGGCAGAAAGCTAGTTTTACCAGAAGGCTGTTCAAACAAAATAGGAAGAAATAGGAAAAGAAAGAGAAAGGTTTTTCAAAGTTGATATCAGCCACAAAGTCTGTGCTACTGATTTTCCCCTCAGCCTTACTCAGCTTTTCTATGATTATTTCTTGCCTTCAGTTACAATAGTTTCCCTCTACAGATCCCAAAATATATTGTTACATGTATGGCACACAGCACATTAGTATCATGATATTTAAATTATATAGAAAAGAGTACTTCTGCAGGATGTTAAATTTTCCACAGGGTTTAAATATCCAATGCATACTATCTATGAAATTCAGACATGTCTGTTAGGGAAAAATATATGTCCACATGCTTGACCTCCACTAAGTACTGTGCTGGCTTTCTTTGAAATCTAAATACACTTTATTTTCAGAGGAAAAAGCAATATAGCTTGATCATATAACTACTACTACTATTGATAAGATAATACAATACAAATCAGTTATTTTCACCTGAAAAACAGACATTTTCCAATGAAAACAGGCATTTCTTGAACACAGAGGTACTTTGTAAAATAACAGTGATAAAGCTAAGTACTGAGCATCACAGATTTCAACAGCTTCAACTTGCTCCAGAATTTTTTTCCTTTTTTTTTTGGTGTTACAGTTAGTGGGAAGCAAGCAGGTTTCTGCAGAAACTCAAGGCTATTTATCCTGAGGCATTTATGGAAGACACCTGGGGCTAGAGTCTTGCTGAGCTAAATCCAGTGGGTTAGAATTTACTATGTCATCAGCAAGAAGACAAAATAAGTCTCAACTTCTACAGAAGCAAACAAAGAAAATGTTCCTTGAACTCAGTGGTAATATTAATATGAACAATTCCCTGAGAATAATAATCTGTTCATATTTTTGGAGGCATAGGATTTATTTTGCCCTTTCTCCTGCTTGCTGGCAATCTGTCATGGTGTGATCCTCTACTCTCTTCTAAAGGATGCTATTTCCTTGCAAAGACAAGAGTGAAGAGCTGTCACATTAACTTTCCAGAGCAACTTATCATCTTTGGGGGAAGCTAAAGAGGTTTGTGAGTACATGCATCCTGAAAAGAATGAAAGTCCTTCCTTTTCGCTTGTGGACTTAGTTGCACTACAGATCTTGAAACTAGAAGCTTAATATTGTGAGGATGAAGATTCAAAAAGCAAAGGAGCTCACTCTCCATGTGTTGGCTCCACTCTACTAAAGGGAATAAAAGGAATGTATTTAAGCATGTGACTATATAGACCTAGACTGTCATCAAAAAGTGATTTTTTGGATACATTTTTAGACTGCAAGTATACTGCCTACAAAAGTACCTCTAGTTTCTGGCCAACACATTTTAGATCACTTTTCACATAAGGAACAGGTACTAAAGCAGTCCTGATCTCTAAGAATCAATAGTTAGTGCTGATCTTTTATTCTAACTGTGTGGCATAGCTTCTGTCTACAACAGAACTTCATTTTCCTGCCTATACCTTGATTTTTCTCCAATTTAGCAGCATGGTAAAAATCACAAAACATTGCCCACAGTGAAATATATCAATTTTATTCAAGGCTATCAGGTCTCAAAACCACTGAAAGCAAATGTCACTTTCCAACTCTATGCAGAATGAAACCAATAAACAAGCAAATGTTAAAATTCTTTTAAGTGCCAAAGGAAACCTCAGTTTCCAAATTCTAAAATGCTTCAGCTAAAAATAGGAAGAGCAAGTGACAGTACAACACCTTCTGAGCAAAAAGAAAAATTCCAATGATAATTTTATGTTTTAATATGAATAACCAGAATTGTACACACATTCTAGGTGGGGCTTTAGTAGTGTTTGTAAAATTTGTCTTCATGATTCTTGTTTCTGGAAACTGTTTCTCCTGCTATGCTTTAAAATACCTATTTCTCCCTAGCAAGTCTGCAGGATAGTCAGGTTTCAGAGCTAATCTCTGCCTACCTACTGTATCTAGTCTTGCCTTCCTCTGCTGCCATCTACCAAAATCTTATCCCTTGTAGAACATCCTGCTGCTCAAGGACAACTGTGACAAATCTACTGAAAACATTTTAATAAAGCTTTTAAAGAAAAACATGCATAGCAGTCTCAGAGAGTCCTTAAAACACTGGACAGAGCACATTTGTTTTTTTGAATCCATTGACTTCCTGGCTTATTCTTTTCACACATCCCCTCAACAATGTAGTAATAACCAATAAATTTCTAAAAGATAAAAAAAAGTGCTTGCTGAAGTGCTCCAAAGAAAAACAAACTGAGAACAAAGGTTACAGAATGGATTCCCATAAAGGGAGATGCCAAGCTACTCTTCTTAACTAAGTCCTATTTTACTACCTCTTAACTAAGTCAAAAAATCTCAAAACATTGCCCATAGTGAAATATATACATTTTATTACAAGGTTATCTGGTTTAAAAGACACTGAACACAAATGTCACTCACTTCTCAATGTAATTGAAATGTAATTGGAAATAAAATGCCTAGTTAAAGGCATTTTATCAACTCATTGATATGTTAAAATGAGAAATATAATCCTTCAGAAAAAATTTTGTTAAGAAACAAGTTAGTCAGTTAAAACAAACCAAAACAACAATTAAAAAAAAAAAATCAGACAATACTTTGTAGTAATACTGTATGGCTGGAACACCAAGAAATAGAAATTAGCACCCAAACCTAATGAGGTTTTGTAATTGTGATCATAGCCATATGGGCACACAGGTACTAGTCCTGAATTACTGCCACTGCACTCATTTCTTCAATTTAATTTCCATCTTCCAAACAAGCAATTTTCTTTTTCAGTCTCTAAACTCATAATGTTCAAGAGGTTATAGCTATTGTACCTTCACTTAAAGCTACAGTCAACACAGCAAATAAAAATGATTATCTAGTACTGTCAGTATCTGCTGTAAAGACTAAAAATACTTATCTAAACATTCTTTCCAAATAAGTATCTGGACATTCTGCAAGAAAAATGAAAGATTATAAATGAATGAACTATATTCTCCACCTTCTAAAAGACTACCTGTCTTTTGCAACCTAAAAATAAAACAACTCCAAACTATACCATGAACTACAAATTTCTTAGGGTGAGAAAACCTTACTGATCTCATTCTTCTACTAAACATACACAACAGTCAAAAAGGGTTTCTATTACTGGCTAGCAATTAAGAGTATTCACAGAGTTCTCACTGTGTATATTACCCTACCTCTTATAGATAAAAATGACATTGATAGGTTGGTGAGATTGTAGAATGACAGAAGTACTGGTGCTACTGAGACAAATGAATAAAAATGTTATTGAATTAATAAGGAATCAAACCCACTGATCAGCATGCTTCACAGACATATTCAGACAGACTCCAAACATACCAACAATATGAAATACTCTAATTAAAGGTGATTTCAGTATTTAATATGTTTCTTTTCCACTGAGAACAGGAAGGACATCTACTACATTTCTTATCTTTCCTTTAAAATACTCTGGGGAATATTTTGCTGTTGTGTTGTGATATGGACAAACATACTTCACAGTCCAAGCCTATAGTATTTTCATTTAATCCTTTTTATGGATAAGGAAAACAAATATCTATCCTATTCTTTCTTGTTTCAGTTAATATGTATGGTGCTGACAGAATCTAAACTACATGAAAAATATACTCGTGTGTCACTGAGTCCCCAGTCCTAAGACTTCCTGGGAAAAGCAAACTGAAAAGTCAAGTGAAATGAAAAGTCAAGAGTAACTCCTTTTTCTTATAATGAAAAAAAGAACAACCATCAGATACAGGTGTTCCTGGCCATCTCACAACACAAGAGTTAAAAGCATGCCCTTATTTTCCAAAGTTATTAGAAAACTCAAATGAAGTATGGAGGGATTGAAGCTGCACAGTTTCTGACTACAAAGGAGATAATGTAGCCTAATCTGAATAGATTACACCAGGTCTGATCTAAACCATACTAAAATTCTACTACAGTCTGATAGACAACTCCAGCTCTATAAGGCTTCTAATTGAAAAATGGTCAAAAATATTGAGCAAAATGCTGACATATCAGACATTGTTATAGTCTCTATTAAAAAAAAAAAATGCAACAAAAAGATGTCCTTCAGTAACATATCAGACTCTGTTCAGCATCACAATAATCTTTTTCTTGTTCCTAAGGTTATCTGAAGGTCAGAGTTTATTTACACCACCAGAAAAAGAAGGCTGAAAATACAAAACAATCTTGAACATGATGGAGAAGAAAAGTCAGTGAGGTCAGAGGGGCCATCCAGACTTGCTAACAGCAGTTTACCACATCAGAACAGCAAAAGTAGTTGGACTTACAGATACTGTACATAGAATATACAATACTATATATCAAAACAATCAGTCTGGGATTGATTTTAGTTACAAAAGTATGCTAAGCCTGCTGTAGCCAACTGTAAGAATTTCACAGGTGAAAAACCTGTTTTTCTATCAGGGAAAAAATAATGGAAGCAAGCATAGTGTGCATTACTTGGGAGTGGACAGACAGCAAAATCATACAGGCTTCAATAGCCTTTCAAAAGCCATAACATCTTGCATAGTTAAAAGACAATATCTACCACATAATTATGACAAAAATAATGACATAGAGCTCTCTGAATTTAATTCAGTAATGACTAGGGGGAAAGACCTTTCATACAGTCCATCTAGCTGAAGAGAAGACACACAGCTGTCTACATGACACTACAGAAGAGTTCCAGCACTTCAGAAGTAATTCAGAAGTTCTCTGGCTGTTCTGGTGCCAGGGCATCAGAACCAAGACCAACTGAGGTAACTTAGAGGATAAAATATAATGAAGCATTACAACAAAACAAAGTTATAACAAAGAACATAAGGGAGACAAAAAGTAACAGGGCTGACGTATAGACTCATGGACTCATTACTGAAAAAGCAGCATGCTTGTAATTGCAAAGCAGGCACCTGGTTTTAGAGAGGAATTTCTGAAGACAAATGTTGAAAATTATGCTTATATGAACAGGGAGAAATGTTAAAGAAAGGATGTAAGTGGGATAATAGTAAAAACATGTACATGAACTTCAGAGGAGGAGAGAACAGAATAAGAGTAGTTTGGTATCCCTCAGGAAAATAAACACCTTTAGTAGGAACATGGAAAACACTTCATCTGCAGTTAATCTCAAAGTGGTGTTCCTTTAATGCTCATATAGATCTTCTTGTTGGTTTACCAAAATATGCAAGGACCATTTAGTAGAATTAAATGATAGACTTTATGGAATGACTTCATCTACCTTTAGAGTGTTTACAACAAAAAGGAAAAAAACCTCCAAGACAGTAATAAAGGAGTGATTTGTATACTGAATGTATACAGGAGAGAGATGCATCACAAGAGAGTATGTCTCTCACACTAAGATCCTCAATCCTGACAAGAAAATATACATCTGTGATTGATCCTGGGCAGCAGCTAAGTATCCACACTGCCACTCACTCCCCCACCCATCTACAGAAGGACAAGAGAGGGAATAGGAATAGCAAGAAAAGTCATGGGTTGAAATAAAGACAGTTTAATAAGCAAAAGGAAGAGGAAAAAAAACCCCAACCAACCAGCCCAGAACAAAACAAGAGATGCAAAGGCAACCACCCACCATCTCTCAACAGAAGAGAGATGCCCAGTCAGTCTCCAAGCAGTGGCTAGCTTCTCCCACATTCCCCCTTCTCTTTTTATTGCTCCACATGGTGTTACATGACATGGAGCAACCTTTTGCTCAGTTCAGGTCAGTGGTACATGTTATGCACCCTCCAAACTTCTTGTCCATCCCAGAGCTACTCACTGAGTGGGATGAGAGAAGTGAAAAGAGAAAGCCTAGATGTGCAAGCACTGTGCAACAACCTGGAAAACAGTGGTGTGTTATTGTTTCAGTCACAAACTAAAACACAGCACCAGATGGGCTGCTATGAAGAAAATTAAGTCCATCTCAGCCAGATCCAGTACAATATCAGGAGGTGCTTTACTTCAAAGAATTCTAAAAATGTACACACTACTGTTTTGGAAATTAGAATCCCTTGGGGTTGCTCCATCTAATGCATACAGTGCACAGAAGAGGAGTGAAAGTGCTTCAAATTATCAGGGTGATAACTGAACTGAGAGGTTTAAATGTTGTATCTTCTTCCACTTATCCTTTAAATTTAAGAACATTGATGACAAGTTGATGATGAGTTGATGTCTAAATGTGCACACAGAGATTTGTTCACTTAATTCCCATATGAACTTCTAAGCCTTGAAAAGCTGGAGGCCTGTGATAGATTGGGAAGGGTTGGACCACATGAACTGGTCAGTTGAAGTTAGGAAGGAAGGAAGAAAGTGATGGAGAAAATTATAAGAGACTAAATAAAATTGAATTGAGAATTTGAACAAAGACTATGGAATAACCTAAAAACTCTTCTGAACAATTTAGTATCGTTCACATGTGATGCTTATAACACAAAGTCTGGGAGAGGAGTTGCCAACTGACTTAGGAGACTAATTGCTCAAAGTAAAAGCAGCATCAACTGTCCTACTAGAAAAATAATGATTTTCAGGTCATTTTTAGGAAACAGGTAACAGATCTGGCAGAGATCAGGAAAGGTATACACATGAATTTCTGGTACTTCCTGGTAGCAGGCAACATGTATAGTTGATGCTTCAACAGAGATTCCAATTCTGTCATTAACAAGAATTAGAAGTAAATAAATATAGGGCAACCCATGAAGAAAATGGAAAATAACAACAGTGAATGAATTCCTGCTCCCAAACACAGGGAGAACTGTGGACTGCTGGGACCACAGCTAGTGGCAGATTTGAAGCAGACCTCCCACATAGAATGTTTTGCAGAAAAAAGCTGATGCATGATGTGATACATTAAACCTTTCTCAAACACATTATTTACTGAAGTTTTATTAAACTTCACTTTTGTTTTCATCTTTCCTGAAGTGCACGAAAATCACCTCTGACATCCTATTCCCTATACTTTAGGGACCATTAGTTAGGTCTCTGAACTTCAAAAAGATTCTATGATCAAAAATACAATACTTTGTACCATGTACTTTGCCAAAGTCAGTATAACTTTTTATATGACTATGACATGCAACATAGTTAGAATCATAGAATCACAGAATTATCAGGGTTGGAAAGGACCTTAGAGGTCATCTAGTCCAGCCCCCTACAGTGAGTAGACACATCTCCAAATAAATCAGGTTGCTGAGCACCCTGTCCAGCCTCGCCTTGAACACCTCCAGGGACAGGGCCTCAACCACCTGCCTGGGCAACCTGTTCCAATGTTCCACTACCCTCATGGGAAGGAACTTTTTCCTAATATCTAATCTAAATCTACTCTTCCCTAATTTAAATCCATTACCCCTTGTCCTATCACTACAGGCCTTTGTGAACAGGCCCTCCCCAGCCTTTCTATATGACCCCTTCAGGTACTGGATGTTATGATGATTGTGCATTATGTTATCATTTGTAAAAAAGAAGGAGAGTTAATTGACAATATTAGAGTTTGGGGATATAGAAGCACTCTGTTAGAGATATGACATGAAATGCAGTATCTTAGAAATTAATTCAAGTAACAGCATGCTTAAGCTCTGTACTAGCTGCTGATGCTAAGTGAATTCTCAGGATACAATAGATTACAGAACCATATTAGCAGGAGCTATATTTAATGTCCCTTTTTACTTTATCTTTGGGAATCACCATGCATGCCATTACTCTCAAGACAAGATAGAGTGCACACTTTTTAATAAGACTTTCATATCTCCTCTCAAAGAATTCTTACAGAGCCAACACTGTAGAGAAAATATGAGGTACAGATAACTAACCCAGTGTTTCCCATTTTAGATTACAAACCTTAATTTGTCTGTTCCAGCTTTGTACCTTGAGATTCGAGCCATTGACAGAGGAACTGACAAGGTGTCTAGCCAGCGCTTCTCGTATTTTGGTTCATTAGCTATGGGTGAAGAAGGAGATGATGGAGCCTGTGCAGAATAAATGAGAATCAGCAACTGTAGTTTATCAGACAATAGAGTGAAAAAGACATGAATATGCAGCTCTGGCTCTGCTTGCCTCAGAACTGAATAATCAGAGCAATAAAACTATTCAAGAAACTCAGGATTTAGTACAGAAATAAAAAGCAGCATTCATGGAGAAAGGAATGCTACCTATCTAGATACTAAGCTTCTGATAATTTTGTACTACCTTAACATTCAAGATATAAATATTTTTGTTAATATTTATAACTGACAACAAAAATGAAATAGTTTTTAGAGATAAATGTCCTAAGGTTTCTCTAAATGCAACAAAACCTGCATTTTTGTTTCAATTAATTTGTTTTGTACAACAGTTCCACATGCCTCAAACAATTATGAGAGAAAAAGACAGAAATACCTAAATGTAAAGACTACATTAGAGAACACTGGTTTGTTATTTGTGCATTGTGATTTTATCCATAATGTCATTTAAGAGGAGATCTACAACACTAAATTCTGTTATCACTATCCATATATAGACTGACAAATGTTGAAATTGCATTTGGAATTCTTTCAAATGTTTCTAACAGAAAGGCAAGACTGCTGATACTATCAAAGCAGTAAAAAATGTCCAGACCTCAGAAGAGTGAAAATACAAACTTTTACAATTTACTCATTTCATGTAGCTATGGCATACAAAAGAAATTAGTCTTAAATCAAATCTGTGAGAGTTCAAATTAAGTTAAGGGAATTAGCCTGGATATATAGCTGTTGATAAAATGGCCTACTCAAACCTAACCTAGACCTTATATACAGACTCTTCAGTCTCTATTCACAGATAAGAGATATTTAGTTGTACAGAGAACTTTCTGATAGAATGAGGAGTTGAAAGTTGGTTATTTTTATATAAGCTGTAAATACACACTGAGTTGTACCTAGAAAAGCAAATAAACCATAGAATTACCCAACCTCAGCTCTGTTATGTGCCACGTGTTCAAAAGCCATAAAACATACTCAAAGAACATACTGGGAATTGCTCTATTTCTATTTCTTTTCCTTGCTCATAAGAATTTAGGGTTAATTCCCCCCTCCCTCCCCAACAGTCTTTCAATTTACTTCTTTAAATAAATGGAAATAGTTTCACATTCTAACAGGACAACTGAGAGTTAGTGATTGAGTGACACTTTTCTAGTAAATGAAAAATGAATAATGAAATTGCTGGAGTTGTAACACTAAACAACCTTTTAGACTGCAATATCTTTGCAGAAAAGAACTGCATTTAAAGTACTTGCAATCTCTAGAATAATCCAGCTTTCATTTGATTGAGATCTCCTGATGTTCTTGCAGTATGAATGCTTCATAATCAAGTCTACAGACTAATTGTATTTCATAGAACTAGCCACAAAAGGCTAAGGAATCTACCAAGCTTAGTATAGATTTAATGTCATAGTCAAGAATCTAATGCATATTTTAGAATTCTGCACAAATTAAAATAACTGACAGAACCACCTGCAATCTAAAATGAAAATGATCAACAATCTAACATGCCTGTCTGGAAACTGAAATGTCTAAGAATAAAGCAGAAGATAGCTTATAACAGTCAAACATAAATGCTTGAATATAATAACTGAATTTAAATCCAAGGATCAGAAAATAAAGGAATATAAAATCTCCTGCAGTCATTCTGGCAATTTAACATATCCATTTGGTCCCTTACACTTCCATCAAATGCTTTGGTAGGATACTAGTGCAAAGAAAATATAACTCAAGGTGAGTAAAGATCAGAATTTTGGAAAATTTACATCACAGGTATTCATTAGCTTCATGAACTGAAAAGGAAAAAACAGCCAAAACCACTTGGTCAAAATTTGTTAACCCTAAAGTGATGATACTGCAGTATGGAAATGTTCCTGCCAAAATGCTGAACTGTTACAGTTGGTGTAAACTCCTAAACAAAAGGTGATGTGGCTTCTCACCACAGTTCCCAAGTTTTGATATTTGAAAAATACACCAGAAAGATTAATTTTTCATTTTATTTTTTTTCCCCCAGTTCTGGACCATTAATACCTGCTGAAACCCTACTGCATGACCTGAACATTAGGAACCAAGACTGCTAAAAATATAGATAACTGTATAATAATGCACATGAAAAAAGACAAGATTAACTTGCCCCATACTCTAATGGAACAGGTGGTGAACACTCAAAAATAAGATCTTGCTGTTGTGGGAAAAGCAGATGTTGAAAGGAATGGAATTGTTTTCATACAAATAAGTATTATGTGAACAAAGATTCATTAGTCTGGAAAAGCAGCAGCTGAGGGAATTGTTATGACAAAGGGATGTAAAAGGCTAACAAAGAATGGGATTAGGAAACAGTGGTTCACTTGGCCTTTTCAAATAAGAAGCAGGGGTGTTGATTAGAAGTAAAAGACATTAGGATAAAACCAAAGAAAGCATGTATTTCCCTATACAACACACTCTGTCTCAGGAAGCCCCTAAGCCAAAAATCATTTGAGATACAGGAAATATATCCTATAAATAATTTTATGTATTTCCTCTGGTTTGTATTGTTTTGAGGGCATCTGCTGTGAAGAAGCTATTTGGTTAGGTGGCCCTTTGGTCTGACACACTGTACTGAGCTGGCTCACCTTCAAGCCTTCTGTCTACTAAGCAGCTGCTGCTCCTCATGTTGAAAACTCTTCACACCATTCCCTCAAGGCACTAATAAAATCACCTCTGCAATCACAGCTTTTAGCCTCTGGTTCATTTAATGTCTTTGGCTTTCTACTGACACCACCATCAATGTTGCCAATGAATGCTGATTTGTTTTTAACACCTGTCCATTATGAAATGGACTGAACACAGAAATCTCATACTTGACAGAACACTGAACAAGAATCAGGCTGTAATGACATATAATCACTACCCAACTGGGACAGCTATGTACTGTTGACCTGGAGAAGGGTCTGATTCTGTATCCCATTGCCAATCACTGACCTATAAAGGACAATTTAGACAAGTGCTCTGTGCCTTTTTTAAACAACTATATAACAACTCATTATGGGGTAACCAAGAAGTCTCCTCAGAAGTAGAACGTGTCCAGAAAGTCCTCCACTAAGTTAGAGACCAAATCAGACATGTCTCTCTAATTAAATTTCCACTAAGAACACTGGAAGTCAAAAGATCACAGATGGCTGGACTGGCAATTTTTCATTTATTTGTGAAAAACAATTTGCAGAGCTGGGGAAACTCAGTTATTCCACCTTGTTTTGTTGGGGTTTTTTTTAACTGTCATTGATTCTAAATCTCTGCAAGAAAAATGTCATGTCCTCAGAAGGAAGTGTTTCTCAGTCCTCCCTGGTAATGTCATTTGCAGTTTCTGCTAGGCCCACACCTTGAAAGTAGCCACAGGTTGGTGGATCACTCTTTTGTTAAACTAGGGCTTCAGGCAGGTTGAAGGTGGCTTCATTCACTTTTGGAGTCTGAAATACTCAGGGTCATATTACTCAGCATGATTAAACTTGCTTTTAAATATACTTGTCATCTCATACTGCAAATACTGTCTTCAAGTCTTCACAGTGGATGAGATGAAGGATTATATCTGGAGCAGCTATGTATCTATTACAAAAATCCCAATACCACAAACAACCAAAGAAGCAACAATAATTGGTATAGTTTATTCTTAGGAGACTAAGCTAATTAGCATCAATGATTTCTTCCCTTGAAAAAAGCCAACAAGCTACCTTTTTTATTTGCTAACACAATGCCTTGCTGTTCTGGCCAGCACTGAGAATTAAAGAGAGGACAACCTCTTACAAATATCTGAGCTTTCAACTCTAAATATAACCAGTGCAAAAGACTTTAGAAAAGACTTACTGGTGTTCTAGAACAGATTTTCTATGAAAACTCCTTAATTTTTGCACTTCTTTGCTAAACTGCATGTTTGAAGGTTTCAAAAGGATGGCAAGACATACATTTGTAATCCTAACTTTCAATGACTTTATTTTAATTGATAAATCGAATTTCTTGTTATTTTTGTGAAGACTGAAAGGTAAAACAATCTAAAAAGAAATAAAAGGTGAGCAAATGTGACACATACTAAAAGAAGGACCAGAAGGATCTGAGGAACTACAGGCTTGTCAGCCTGAACTCAGTGCTGGGGGAGCTTATGGACTGAAATATATTTATATGTTGTATATACATATATTATCTATATAAGTGGATTAGTTTTCAGTGGATCCTTGAACTGATCTGACCAATCTATGGCTGAGCATTTGCTAATACTTATTCCATGGACAGAAAGGAAACAGAAGTTGTAGACTGGTTGGAGAAGAAAAACAAGACTGCTTCATTTAGCAGTAAAAGAGTCTTACATTAGCTTATTTTAATCATTGAACAAAAAAATTAACAAGTGTTCAGCTGAGAGTACAGACATGAGTGAAAGCCTTGTGATGCCAAGCTAAAGAAACCCATTATTGAGAAATCTACTATAAATAAGAGTCAATTAGAGCATTCAACTTGTCTCAGAATTCAGAGAGATTTAATGATGGTACCAAATTACCTGTGCATTCCTCTGAGGCAGTACCAATTCAGAAGAGGGTCTGTGTTTATTTATTTTTAATGGAATTCTCACATGCAGGTGCACAATTCTTTGACAGCTTTAAGAAGACAGTAATTATTTGGTAAAATATACATCACCAAATCATTTACTAGTTAAAGGCTTCTGTATAGGAAACAAGCTCTTCCAGATGAAGTAACGATTTGGATAAGTAATTTGATGCCTTTAAAATTCAGTGAAAGCAGCAACTTTTAATTATACAGCTCTATTCTACATTATTTTAATTGACATATGTTTAATTAAATTGGAGGAATGTGAAACACCATGTGAAACAGAGCTACTACCCTTCCCTTTCAATCACAGAAAAGAAGCACACTTTTAATTCTAATGCTGGATCACATGCATTCATTGGAAATTTAATGACTGCTCTTGAAGACATTTAATGCTTTTAATTAATGAGCACCTATATGTGGTGTTTACTTGCAGAGTCTGTATGGCATGTTTGGGACTTGCACTGCCCTATTCACTGCAGTAGCTGTGCATTTAAATCAATGGGATTACTATTCTACCAGTGAGGAACAAATTAAAACCCTTTCAATTATATAAGTTTCTCTAAAAGGGATTTATACTGGAAATATTAATGAATATTTCATTACAGCTGTGCTGCTAGGTGCTATTACATTATTATTTCTTTAATGAACCAGTAAGGTTCAAGCCTAAGATATTTTTAGAGAATACTTATGGACTATTGGACAGAATCTGGCACCTTTTTCTTTAATTTGTTTCCCTCAGGCTAGTGTGTAATTGGATCCTGGTAACCTCAAAAACCTTGCCTGGAACACCTTGCCAGAAACATTCTTCCTTTGAGGGGCAGGGGCCAGAGTAGTTTATATTAAATCTCAACATAGAAATCAAGAAGTAATTATGACTCTTCTCAAACTATACCAGCAGTCAGAAATCAAACCACAACATTAAAGGAAAGAATACAAGGAAAAGAATAAAACAAAATAAAACATTGAGATTATTATGGCATTACACTATAAATGCAAGTATACCCAAACTTCAGCTTTCAGAAACAGCTTTTGGCAGCCTTTCATACCCCCAAATAGGTTGTGCTGTCCTGGGTTAGAAAAATTAGCTTGAGTTTAGAGAAATTCTTTGAACACCACACAGTCTGCACTCCCCTCAGGATAAATCTGAGGCTTGACTCTTGCTTGCATCACTAACTAGGAGCTCAGTTAAATGTCAGTTTGTTGCAGGACCTTGTGGAATAACATTGGATGAAACTCTGTGGGAGAACTTGTTGCCTCAACATTACTATCATTTTTCACTACAAGCCATTTATAGCATGTACCTGAACTGCTGGACTTCATGTATGGAAACATCAAATCCAGAAACAGGTCATCACTACATGCTTCTGTTTTCACACTGACCATGACCACGGCCTGCTATTTGAAACAGTACTGGAACACTAACTTGGGGCAACAGCAGATGGAGCTTTCTAGTTTTTTGGTTGGTTGGTTGGGTTTGTGTTTTGGTTTGGTTTGTGGTGTTGGGGTTTTTGGTTGTTTTTTTTTTTTTTTTAAAGCTTCCTTTGATTTCTTCTAACAATTCAGTTTCCTCATGTAGTCTTCAATGTCATGAATGCTACCACCTGTATTATAAGGAGAACACTAATTTGCAGTGTGCTTATGTCATTTCATAAAGGTCCTCAGCACAGCAGCAGACCAAAGTATGTAAGAGTAGCTAGTTGTGTTCATCTATTTCAACTTTCTCTGTAAAAACTGGAAGACCTAGTGATGAATACTCTCATAAGAGTAACCAGTGCTGCACCTTTAATTACATTAATTACATCTTATGCACGTCCATTACTCAGTGAGAACTGTGGATTGGAAGTCAGTTTAAAGTTGCATTGCTTTCATATTTAATGAGAAAATGATGGATTTTCAGATCAAGGCTTGGCAGAGTCAATCAGTATCACATGCTAAACCATTCTCATAGAAAAGGTATTGATCTGAAATCGTGAAACTTCTTTAAAGTGAGCTACAGGATGATAAAACGAAGAATAAAGTAGAAGTTAAGAATGATCAATAGTGTGTTCATACTGAGTTGGAAGACACTACAGAAACCTACTAAAACCAAAACTATTGAAGCTTTCAGATGTAGGGCATCAATTCAATCTCAATTCAATGGTCTGCTGACACACTCCACTAAAGTATCCATAAGAATAGCTTTTACTCTCAGTAAGAAGGTGTCCATCCCCCTTTCTTGGACCCTTTTCCCTTTTTGCCTTGGGATTGAGTCATATCATTCTCTTACTCTGGAACCAGGATTACCATAGACACTAGAGATCCTACAGGTCCCACCAAGAATTAAGCAACTGTATTCTTTGTTTGGTTTGGGGTTTTTGTGTTTTTCTTTTAAAAAACCCTGTCCTTGCTGATGAAGTAGGCAATGTCTTTTTTTAAAGCAAAGCTTTTTAATTTAACAGGTGAAACAAAGCCACCATGGAAAAAAAACACATTTTAAAGCAATTCAGAAAATTTTAAGTGCCTATTTAGTTTCATTTAACCAACTAAACTAAACATGCATTATCAAAATTAAATTAAGAGTTCTTAAATGACATGAACACAGTGAAAATCATTATTTACTCTGGTCTCATTTCACTTATTAGAACATCACCTTTAGACAATTCAGGGAAGCTGCATTTTAAAACAAGTGAAAACCTACTACATTATCCCTTTGCATTGTAACTAATTATTCAATGGTGTCTCAAATGGGAATTTGTTTTATTTCTGGTCTCTTTTTTTTCAGTCTCAACTTCTCCAGGTTGCTGGCCTGGACATCAAGGATATTTGGACATCTAGGAGAATATCTCTACAGTATTTTCTTCATTGTTTTGTATTTAGAATCCTGTAAACAAGCTGCAATCATTAGCCTAGACACCACCTTCTCTCAATGTTTTATGTTCCTCTCTGCAATTTCACACTGTTTATTAAACCACTTATAAGATACAGATGAATGTATCTGCCACTACCAATCTCTACAGCATTTGTCACAGTGCCCAAGCGTAAAATAATTAGGTGTGAAGAGATCACCAGCTCATCTGTCTGTGTTCCAGAGAACCTTCTTGAAGTGCTATACTGCATCCTGAAGATGATATCATGTCACATATAACAGATGCTTCACAGCAGAGGTGATGAAGCTATGTCTAACAGAGGCAAGCTAGCACCAGAACTGAAACTGCTATAATCTTATTAGGCAGAAGCAACTTGATGCCAAGATGTCTGAAGTACTGTCTACATGACACAATTTACTCTCACCACAATACATTCTATTGTGTCATGTGAATGCCACAGCCTGAACACAGTATTAGTAGCTCAAGTGTCTCCATATTGGTTTTTTCAGAACAGTCATGCTGAATGACACCTTGGTAAAAGTAGCCTAACAGTAATTCCTTAATTCTCATTCCTGTCCTTTCCTTTCCTTTGCTTGCCTTTTGGAGCACCATTTCCATTCATGAATATATGTGCACTGTCTCATATGGCATGGATCTGACTGTGACTTGTAAACTTACAAGATGCAATATTCAAAGGCAGTCAGATCTCCCCTACCAGCATGACATTAAAAAAGGACTTAAATATCCTTAGCCTCACTGGACAATGCCACTATAGGAAAAATAAGTTCTGCTCTTCATTTACTGTAAAAATGGAAACAATTAACTAAAAAGCATAGTAGCTGGTAGCTGAAACACATTGATAACCACTTCTGAAGATCTGATCACAGCTCAGTCACATTGTTTAGTTTGATTAAAGTTTGACCACACACTTCCAGCAGACCACCTCTCACAAGCCAGTCATTTCTTCTCTGAACAGTTAGAACCCTGCTTTTGCATGTAGAATAAAATTATGGCAATTGTTCATCTTGTTTCCTATGAAGGGAGAACAAGACTTTTTTTACCAGGCTAGATATAAGCTAGATTGTTTTGCTTCATTTCACTTCTAGGTCATTCTGTCTGGTGTATACACAGCTCCTCATGTGACTTTATGTCAAGCTTCAGAAAAATTAAGTGCTATACAAAAGGAAGCTACTACCTTAATATTCCTCTTTTTTTTCCCTTTCTTTTTTTCCCACTCACATTTCAAACTTATGCTCAGTCTTTTTTGTGCTACCTTGGCAACTAACTCTAAATTATTCTGTTACAAGTCTACAAAACTCCAGCCACTTATTTATGTTTTTATAAAGCATAGAATTCAAAGTGTGCAATTCCCACAGTACAGTCATAAAGATTATTGAAAGTCATTATGGCACACATTCTAGGACTTAATAGACATTAATTTACTAAAACATGCTAATGAAATCACAGGCAATCATCTGACCATAGCCCTTTTCTTATCATGTAAGCTCTTTGCAGAAAAGACTGACTTTGCCTGCAGAGTACCTGGCAGACAGGCATTGCAGAATGCTAGACCCTGATGACAGATTTGGGTTCTTCAATAAGACAACAATACAAGGTAATGAAAGGTAGTAATTATGTGGGTAATTAAAAACAAATAAACATGAAACCTTCTGCATCTACGTCACGTTTGGACCCTAAGCACTAAGGTACAGGTATCAGCACAAAAAAGCATATTTGGAGTATGGATAAATATATTTATATTATCATATATTTTTTTTTATCAGATGAAAACAAGTCTTAAGATTAGTTTAGAGAGACAGTGCTCAAAGAGGTGCAAAGCTTAGGAGTATTACAGTAAGCAGCAGACAACATCTTAGGCTGAGTAGGAAAGAAAAGGAAAAAACATAGTAGAAGAGAATCAGAGAATCACAGAATGTTAGGGGTTGGAAGGGACCTGGAAAGATCATCTAGTCCAATCCCCCTGCCACAGCAGGATTCCCTAGACCAGGTCACACAGAAGCATGTCCAGATGGGCTTTGAACCTCTCCAGAGAAGGAGACTCCCCAGCCTCTCTGGGCAGTCTGTGCCAGTGCTCTGGCACCTCAACTGGGAAAAAAATTTTTCTTGCCCTTACTCCATTCACTGGGCATTCCTTCTGTAAAATTTAATATCCAACTGAAAGACTGCAGCTCCAATTTGTTAATAGCTAAAGAAGTTTTGAGCATGAAGGTCTATGTCCTTGTACAGCTGGTATTTACCTCTTCAATCTTAATTTCTTAAAAAGCAATACTGTCACCTACTAAGATATTCTATCTTCTTTGGTTTTGGTAACTAATATTTCTACTAGAGGAAGGAATTTTTTTTTCCACAATGTTGCAATTAATTCAATTATAGCAGTTCACCACAGCAAAAATAAATGAATATCCTCTGGATTAAAGAAACAGACCTTTTATCACCCTAAGTCTGCTTTCCCATTTTCTCTTTTACTCCCTTTCTTCACAGAATCACAGTAGATCCCAAGTTAGAAGGGACCCACAAGGTCCAACTCCTATTTAGGCACAGGACAACCCCAAAGTCACACTATGTGTGAAAGAGCATTGTCCAAGTGCTTCTCAAACCCCATGAGGGTTGGTGCCATGACAGCCTCCCTGGGGAGCCTGTTCCAATGCTCCAACACTCTCTGGCTAAGGAAGCTCTTCCTAACATCCAACCTGAACTCCCCCAGCACAGCTTCTTGCCATTCCCCCAGGTCCTGTTGTTGGTCACCAGGGAGAAGAGGTCAGCACCCACCCCTCCCTCTCTGGTGAGGAAGTTATTTGTTCTTTCCTATCACAAAAGGGTTTCCTTCAATAATTCATCTTTACTTTCTGAATTCCATGTACATTTCATCATCTCTAGCTGGACTAAATTCAACAGTACAATACTTCAATTCAACAAAGCATGACAAAAGGTCACAAGAATTCATGCCAAAACAATAATTTGTTTTCCTGCATGCTTCTCACTTGCCTCAGAGTAGGAACCTAGCAGCCCAAGGCCCCATGTTGACTACTTTGTGAGCACAGAATTTTACAATATATGCACTTAATAAATCAATCAACAACAAAATTAGGGTAGTCTTACAGTCTTACACTAGCTTTTTGAAGCTCAGAATGGGAAGAGAACTTACAAAGCTTATACCATGTTTTTATTACTCATTTGCTTACAGTGTTAGTTGAGTTTCCATTTAAATGTAAGCCACTGTCAAAGAGAGGTGATGAAGCTCCACTGCTATGATCACTGGATGGTCCAGGGGAACCTGGAAATCAGATCATGAAAAATAATTGCTTATGCTAAAAACATATGTATATATCAGGCCATATCTATCCCAGCTGCAAACCACAGGGAGAATCTTTGATATAAATCACCAAACCAAGCCAGAAGTGCTACTTGCACTTTAGAATGACAGCCAATGTAATGTTCATATGCTATACATTTATACCTAGAAAGAAAAAAGGTAGCTAGATGTCATTTTATAGAGGCTGTGCTCATGGGAACTACTTGTATGCCTAACTGTTTGCAGTATTAAGCCTCTTTTCAATGAGAAGGAGATACTCAAACCAAGAATTCATGCCTTAGAGTACAACCATGGACTGTATTTATAAATATGTCTAATAAGAAACCCTCAGGAAAGTACTAACCCTACACATACATAGACTTCATTGATAGATGTCTTTTTCTTACAATGCCAGTTACTTTCAATAATGATTCACCTTCTCAAACTGAGAAATTAAAAGCAAACAGTCATTGTGAAATGCTGATGCTATATTTGTATGTTAAGATTACCCAGTTATATTCTTGAAGATATATCTTTCTTTAGTAGTTATGCACCATGATCCTGCTTTAGTAGATAAAGTGACTCCAGGAAAACTTAATATTTTTGTAACATACAATAATGGAAACAGCACAAAGTCACACCATTGTGTACTTTTTGCTCTAATGTAACATCTTAACATATACCTCCAATAATATACAATTACTGTCAGACAGCACTTGATCTTATCAATAAGGCACAGAAAATCAATTTCACAGCATTATATTCATCATCATTGAAAACTCATTTTTCCACCTGAAGAAGTCACCTGAAATTGCCTGTAAATCATTTCCTATTAATAGGTCTGTCAAGTCTAACATCACCCAAGTCAAAAAGTCATTCTTAGGCATCAATTTCTGTATGTATCTATTCCACATATCTGGAAGATTATGGAACTTAATTCAGCAAAAGCTCATTTTCTCCAAAACAATTCTGTCAGTTCAGTGCTGAGGTCTCAGAGTTATACCCTCAGTTCAGAAGTTTCAGCTTGTTTTCATTGGAAGTCCTTTCTGCATAGCATCAGAGGATGTCAGCAGAAGGAACTGTTCAGCAATCTGAGCATATCAAAAGTCATGAATTTAGGTACTTTTAAATCTCTAAATCAAGGTTTCACCATAATACAAAATACTGCATTAGACTATTTTTTTTTTGCCTCCCCACAAGGCAGCCCTAAAGCAACCAAGTAGTGTTTCCTCCCTTTTCTTAGAGCAACACAGAATATGTATGCACACATGATATATATGATACAAAACACACTAACACAAACTAATCTTGTACTATCAAGCTTTCCAAACAGGAATAAGCATATCATTGAGCATATCAAAAGCTAAGATCTTCTCTCCCATGATGTACCCAAGCTAAGATCTTCAGCTAAGATCTTCTCTCCCATGATGTACCCAAGATATTCCTGATATTCCTGAACTGATATTCCTGAACCTGTGTGAACTCCTTTGTGAAGGTGGCAGCTGTCTCATACAAAGTGTGTACCAGGTGTAAGTGGCAAGGTTTTGGGAGGCAGGGTTGTACCAGGGGTGGTACCCTGTGTGGGACACAGCTCTAACAGACACATTGCAGCTCTTCAGCCAAGTAAGTAGCTTTGGAAACTATTTAAGAAAGGGAAAAATGCTGAAAAGCAGAGAGAGGAGTGAGGAAAAAGTGTGAGAAAAAAACCTCATATGAACCTCAAAGTCACAGAAGAAAAAGGAGGAGGTGCTGCAGGTGCTGGAGAAGAAAGCCCCCTGCCATCCAGGGAGAGACCATAGTGAAGCAGTTATTTCCCTTCAGCCCATGGAGGGCCATGTCAGAGCAGATACCCATGCTGCAGTCCATCCATAACCCCATGCTGGTGCAGGTGGATGTGCCTGAAAGAAGCTGCAGCCTGGGGAGGATACATGCTGGAACCAATTTTTCCTGAAGAACTTCATCCCACAGAGAGGACTCATGCTAGAGCAGTCTGTAAAGGACTGCAGTCAGTGGGAAGGACCCATGCTGGAGCAGCATAAAAGTATGAGAAGGAAAGAGTGGCAGAGAGAAACACTGTGTACTGACCCCTACCCCTCATTCATTATCCCCCTACACCACTTGCAGGCAAGGTAAAGGAGTCAGGAATGAAGCTGAGTCTGAGAAAAGAGAGGGGGGAGAAAGTGATGCTTCAAAGTATTTGTCTTTGTTTCTCACTGCTTGAATCTAGTTTAATATATCTATAATATATCTAGCAATATATTTAATTAAGTTTCCCCAAGTTGAGTCTATTTTGTCCATGACAGTCACTCATAAGTGACCTACTTGTCTCTACCTTAACCCAAAAGCTTTTTCATTCTGTATCCTCTCTATTTTCCGTTTGGGGAGGGGGAGTGACAGAAAGTGGCTGGGTGGGAGTTTGGCTCTTAGCCAAGGTAAGCCAACCACAGGTGGTAGAGTCCAAATGTGTATGTGATGCCAGTCAACAAGATCAGATAAAATTGCTACTGGGATTGTCATGAACACAAATGAATATGGTCTACAACACAGAAACCACTGGCAAGACCCTGCTAGCTTGTCAGAGTCATATCTAAGCTTGGACACAGTTAAACAAGGCATTATATATATTAGTCTATAGTTTTATGATGACCTAGGATAGAAAAATAAGAAGACAAAACCTGAAGTTTCACTATAAGGAACATTGATCAGACAAATATCTCTAAATGTAAATATAAGATTTCTTAACATTTAGATTCAATTTTCAAATGAAATTGATACACAGTAAGAATGGAAATAAGGTTTTAACATGTGTAGCTCAGCTTAGCAGAGGCTCAAGTGATTTAATAGGTGTCTAAATCTAAATGAAATGACAGATATTCTTCTAACAACAGCAGCTAGACATATGAGACCTATGATTCTGCTGAAATCAAGAAAAAGACAGCACATAGATAAGCACAACTTACCTAAGTCCCCCAAACAAGACACATCTTAAAACTATTTTTCTTAACTTGGAAAGAGAATCACATAGAAGATAAACTGGTGCAAAATTATTTACTCTGATTAAGTTAGCTGATTAAGTTTTAAGTTAGTTGTAAGTTTTAAGATTAAGCATTTAGTTATGTATATGTACCCTTTTCTACTTGCAACGTTGATTTCAACCGAGTACCTTGAATATTTATATTTGCTAAAGAAAAGAACCAAGAATTTCCCTTATCTATATCATTCATGTACAATAGACTATTGTTTCTCTTCAGTGATCATATTGTAATTCTGCTCTCTGATAAGAATATCAAAGTAATTTATGGAATATGCACAATTAATGTTATCCATTTGGTAAGGGTCCTGAAAATATCCCTTAGTGTGAATGTGTGATCCAAATGTTTGTAAACACTATTTTATTGTATTCAGGCAAAGCTTCTGTAGAAAAACTTTCAGATATCACTGACTGTACTTAATGAGGTTTGCAGTTTTATTGTCAGTGAACTACATAGAAGCAGTTACACAGTACAAGTTAGATTCTTATATGTTAAGCAGTAAAGTACACACACAATTGTCTGCTCTTGTTAAACACCCAAGAATTGCATTCCTATTTCTGTCACTGTCATTATGAGAATACTGCAAAGAGGAAAACAAATTACTCATATCCACTAATTTCCTCTTACCTAGTGGGAGCTTTAAAAATGATGGAGCTTCCCTGAGGTACTGAACAGTGATGGTAACTTTGTCGCCAGCATTTCGGAGTAGGTGTACCTGTCAGTGTGACAAATAACAGCTCCTTTAAAACAAAGAACCCCCAGCCATGGAAATCACATTACTTACAATGAAATCAATGTCTTGGGTAGCTGTAAGAAACTCAGTATGAACATTTCTTACTGGGAATGAAGAATATCTTGAGGGCCAAGCCACACCAGCAACAGGTAAGTGTAGGCAAGACCAATGGAATTATCTGAATAAATTGGTGGGTGACCTGATTTATGTACCAGCTGAACACAACTTCTGCAAGCAGATTCATTTTATAAAACTGGAACATAGGAGATGTGTCTATGTAGATTTAATACATTAATTGTGTGTGCATACACATAAAAAGACCTATATATATTAATACATCATATATGTCTAGATCCCAAGTATTTGGTTTGATTTATTTAGGTGGTACATTAAGTACATTTCTCTGTTTCAAATGTAGTCTTGATTTTTGTGACTGTCTTCATTATCTGTAAGTATTTTCTAACCAGAAGTGATACATACACATGTGTGTACAGGCACATGTATTAAAATATCAGAACTTAATTAAAGGCATAGCACACTATTGCATATGGAGCATTTTAAATGCAGAACATACAGGAAAAAAAGAGAACAGGAGAAGAAAGAGCAAGGAGAGAAAGAGCAAGGAGAGAAAGAGCAAGGAGAGAAAGAGCAAGGAGAGAAAGAGCAAGGAGAGAAAGAGCAAGGAGAGAAAGAGCAAGGAGAGAAAGAGCAAGAGAATGTGAATGTTTTAAGTGGAATCAGAATCTGTAGAAATGCAACTATTTCTATCCCAAATGCAGGCCTTCCCAAGCAAAAAAAACTGGAGTAGTGTAACCCTGCAGGTTTTCATCTTCAAATATATTTGAAAATTCTCCTAGATGCTAGTTAAGTATTTATTAATTTATAAAATCTCCAATTGGCACAGACTGTGCTGAAAAAAAACAAATGCATGTTTGCATGTAGCCCTTACTGTTCCAATTTTCTCTGCTGGTTTTTGCTTTTGTTCATAATATACCTGCAGAGTTCTCAGAAAAGCATTTTATCTGACTAGAAGTGTTTCTGAGGAGACATATTAGTCAGAAAACTTCTACCTTCATCTACTGGCAACAGTATGAAATGATGATGAAGGTAATTTCAGTTGAATGATCGGCAATATTTAGTGAAGGCTATCTTGTGCTACCAAGTGCAAAAGCTAAACCAGAAGTCTCTCTATGCATCTGTAATCCAAGAAAAATGAGATTGGAAATACTAACCTCCTGACAGGTAGCAGACAAACACATCCTCATTGACATATTCCATCTATAAAGAGCAGTTACCCTGCTGCTGGACAGACAACTGATTCCTAGAAGCTGAATGCTTAGGGACCTTAAATGAACCCTTATTTCTGCAATTTCCATTTGCAAACCCACATATTCAAATAAGGAGATTTTTATTTTGGATGAGAAATCTCAACCAATATTTCATAAAAAAACAATGATATGATTTAGTAAAAATAACTAAAACTTTTTCCATTCTCTCAGGAACTTTGGCAATAGCCTAGCTCATCTCAAATCACACAGGATCAACCCCTTCCTCTACTGCCTGATCTCTACCACCTACCACCTCTACTATCTCACTCCACTCTCATTATGATAGCAGGCCATAGTAGTAGAAAAGTCTCTTTGCAGATCTATCTCCCTTCTGGATCTTTCTTCAGCCATATGGCCTACATTTCTGTTGAATTCCCATGTACAGGTTGAAGAGCAGCATTATGCATTTCCCTGTCATTCCTCACACCTGCAGCATTGCTGCCTTACATTGACAGTTCTGGAGAGCTTCTTGGTACTGAAAAACAATCCCTAAGGGATGTAACTTACTGTTTTGTTGTAACACTCAGAAGTTCAGAGTTTTCTATGTGCAATAACAACACAGGCAACAGGAGGGCAGTTCACTAACACACAGTAGATCTGACTGTGTGGTTTACTGAGATTGTCTGTAATTATCCTACAGATTCAGTCTGACAGTATTAATCAACACCAAGAAAGGGAGTGCAAGATCATACAGCTGCACTTATCTTGACCTAGACAGATCACCTCCAAGGAATAAAAGCAAGTTTAGTTCTTTTGTCCATGTAATTTCTGCCTTGCTGTTAAGACTGTCAAAGCCCGTGTAATTTATGGTTGCTACGGATGCTATTGTGAGATACAAGCTGTCAGTGAATTGACTCATAACTGCCAATAAACAGGCAACAGAGGATAACAATTTTTATCCACATTGCCTTGCACTGGAGACTGGAAAAGCACTGCAGATGGAGTGAATGTGAACTGGCTTTATCCATGTAGAGTCAAATCTGATAAATGAAATAGACAAGTTTAAAATAAACCTCTATTCAATAAACTGTTTTGTTTCAGGTTAGACCAAACATTGTGGTAAACTGTATTTCAAAAGTATATGAAATAACTGGAAGAGTAAAAGAGAGGGGAAAAAAAACCCCCAAAATTCCCCAAAACCCAAACAAAGGCCCAACATATTATTGACTGCTGTTTTTCTTTAAGTCAGTGAGAATGGCAACTGTCCACTACATTTTCAAATGAAATCCAATAAAATGTTCATAATTACAAGGTTAGGTAAGAATCCTTAGAAAAAGCCTTAGAGCTGCTAAAACCATTATCAAATCAGCACTCATGACTGCAGCAGGAGCAGTGGCCTATTAAGGCTATACAGTAAAGAGCTGTTGGAAGTGATGTATAGGACAATGACAGGAATGCCCTATCATTGGTTCAGGTGACTGCAGGCAGCACAGGAGCAGATGCTACAGAACATGTTATTGCTATGAGCCACTGGGATACAGCCACTCAAGAGTAGCTTCACTTGCTTCAGTGGTTTCCAAAATGGACAGGTTCCCAGCCATCTCCCATCCTCTATGCTTTTTAATGCATTAGTCTGAGTGTTGCTATGGGAGTGATTCTCCATCTTAGGCCCACTGGAGAACATGTGACAGTAAAAATATTCTGGAAATTCAGCCAGAAACTTCTGGTTTACCTCTTGTCTAAACTCTGATAGGTAATACAGATGAATGCAGAGTAAATATTGCTATGTGCCTTTACATTTGAGGTTTGGCTGCAAGCATCTAAGCACTGAAAATGCCACAGAAGCAGCACTCTTTAGAAGAAAAAAGTAGTTCCCTATTTTATTTTTTACCCAAGAGAAGTCCTTGCCATCTTAATTCTATAAAGCAATGTAAAAAACATTAATAATTCTCCTTTCAAGCAAACAAAAAACACACTGCAAGACCTTGGTCTCTTTTGTGAACATTATCATGAAAATGAATGCATCAGTGAGAGTCAGCATATCATGCTAGAACTAGTCACCATAACCCTATTTTTCAGTCTTAAGATTCCTCTAAACTGAACATCACCAGATTCAAAAGCTATGCAGACACTGCAACTGCATTCCACAGTGTGCTGTACAATTCTGGGCAAGGAGCCATTTCAGTGTGTCACAGCAATCCACACACACTGGTTTTCCCATGAAAACCAAGGCACAGAAATGTGTGTCTTAAATATCCTCCCAGCTTGGAGTTGAGAACTTTGTATGTTTTCTGTATTCTTTTTTCCTGCATGTGGGTATGGTCTTGTGAGGTATAAGATTCCTTTATTATGGTTATTTATTATCTGTAGCCTTATAACCTCTGGGAGTACCTGCTAGGAATTAGGATGTGTCCAATACATGCACTCAGGCTTGAAGACGGGAAGTGTATCTTACTCTTACAGATACCACCAAAAAGAGCACATTTCTTCATTTACCAATAAAGAAACTTCTGCAAAATCTGATAAACAGCATTTTAAAATGACTTACAGAAGAAGAAAGTATTTAAAAACATGTAGCACCACTGCTGTCTCAATTCCTCTAATCCTTGTTGCAGCATTTAGAAACAGTTTAACATTGTATGTTATCATTATTGCTATCTATACTTGAGAATTCTTAACATGAACAGAAGCACTGTGCAGTGCACCACAGCCCACAACAATAATGTATACAGTATCCAAATATGGCACAACTGAAATAATTACTTATTACAGCAAATAAAATAACCATGTCCCTTTATACATCTCCCACCACGAGCCCCCATGTTCTCACACAAGTGCACATTTAGAAATGGGTAGTAAAATGTTAATTCTATTTTCTATTTTGCAGTGAATGCAAGGGTAAGATCTACAAAAGTTAAGTCCTTGGGAATCAAAGTTTTTAAATACTTGAGCAGGATCATGATACCCACCCCACATATTCTGAAGTGTTGGTTTGACAGGAGGTTAGATCAGACTCTTTAGTATCTAATTCAATCCCTGTTCCTGCAATGCTAAGAAGGTGAGAATTGTCTTACTGTTTCAATGTACTACCACAACAGGTGAAGCCTTTAGGAGTACTTGCAATCCCAGCAGATCAGGTGTAACACCAAAGGCATAATCCAGAAAGACTATTTGTATGCACACACATATATGTTATATATAGGTATGTTATAGATATGCATGGAACAGACTATTCAATGCATTTGCAAACCCTAAAAGACTAATTGTGATCCCCCAAAGGACATTTCAGTACCTACAGTAGCATTATCAAGAAGGTAGTATACATTTTTCATATTTTCACTATTCATTCATAAATAGCAAAGGCCTTTCATTTTTAATTTGCATTCTACTGAATCTTCATGGCAAGCCCCTTGGGTGAGGGCTGGGGAGTGGTTGCAGGGAAGAAAGGGAAGAAAAGATCATGTGTTCATTGATAAAACTGATATAGTTCCTATTCTGGGGAAAGCAGTTGCATTCTGCTGAACAGAGCAGAGGGAATCTAGCAGGACTTTGCATTTTTGCCTTATTTTGTGCTTTGAAATACTTATTTTATCTAAGGGATGTAAACAGTGACAGATATTCAACTTTGGATTGTACTTTTGGGCCACAAGTGCATATATCTTACTATGAAGAGTCAGAGCAGGAGTGCAGAAACTGTAACAAACACTAACAGCCAAAATTAAGCTTTTAATAAACACATATATGACAAACCTGACTATTAGCACTGTCTTTATAGCAAAAAAGACTAAACTCATATGAAGCAAGGCTAGAGTTAAAGCAGCAAGTACACAGGATATTCTGTACACTATTAAAAAATCACCATGGAATGACTTACCACTTCTTCATGGGTAGCACTTTCTACATTTATACCATTAACCTAAAACCAGATAGGATAGGGAGAAAATGAGTGGCAATATGTAAGCTAGTTAATGAAATAAACATAAAGGCAAGTATGAAACAAATGTCTGTAGAAAATTGAATGTTTACTGACCTGGATTATTGCATCTCCTATAAATAACATTCCTGTTTGGTCAGCTGTGGGATTACAGAAGGAGAACATTTTAATTGAAAGTAGTATTGAAAAATAAGGCTAGATTCTCTTCCAGCAAGTGGCTTAGCATGCTGTTTGTAACCTTCATTTGAAACTGATTTGGCTGTGAAAATACCAATAGCATAGCAACCAGTATTCAGCCTACAAAGGTAATAGATTCCTAGCAATTTTCAACAAATTAAAGAGAATTAGTTTCCATGCACAAAGAACTTATCAACTATGGAAGACAAATGTCATTTCTCACTAATGAAGGATTTCATTAAATTATGTGGAAAGGGTGATGTACACTTTTCATTACTCTTCCACCAAAGGGAAATAGGAATTTCTGAAACTACTCAGCAATTCCTTTCCCCCTGAACAAATTTGCAGGGACTGCTATAATTAAAGAGGTTGTGCCTAGAATTGAACACAACTCTTTAACATGAAGGTCGAGTTAGCTTTGTTTCTAAGAATAACAAAACTATTCCACTCTGCAATTTGCATATTTCCTGCCTTACAGAGTTAATGGGAATGAGATAGTGAAACAGCAAATAATTCTGCACAGGTACAAACAATTATATTTTTTAGTGTACTCTCTAAATTGTTTTACTTTTTAGTGGAATTTGAGAATGTTTATCTCTTGGAATGTGTTATTTAATTGAAAATAAGGCTCTGATCCTGTAAAGACATAAAGATTAAGTAAGGCATATTAGTCTTCTATATGATCTTACAGAATGACAGCTTGAGGTTTTGAAGAATTGTCCTGGTTTGGGTTAGAACAGAACTAATTCTGTTCAGTAATTTTACTTTTTAGCTGAAGTTCATCTAAGTAACTGCACTTTCTGAAACTAACAACATGTTTTTACAGACACTACCTGCTTCTAGCAGTGATAAGACCTAATGTTTAGATGTACTACCAGGGATTGGTATGCAAAGCAAGGTCACTGCTGAATCTTGCATCTCACAGCACACCTTTTGAGAAAGGTAAGAAAATCACTGCAATTCTTTTAGACACCAGGTTTGCCATAAAAAGAAGCAAGGTCAAGGGGCCTGCATGAGAAAAGAAAAAAAAAAAAGTGAAACCAGAAAAAACATAGGGCTGTTAAGAAAAGAAATCATATTGAGACAGAAAATGTTTGGGTGACAGATGAGATCCTGATGGAATAGTGAGTCATGAAGATTTTCAGACAGGTAGGTAGGTATCACCATCCTCCTGTATGTCCAGCTATCCATGACCCACTGTAGAATGACACAACAGCACAGCTGTCTAATCTTGTGGGAGTCTTCCAAGAAAACTCCTTAGTTCTTAGGAAAGTTGTAAAAAAATATATAGACCAGTATCCATGCAAAATGGCAAATGTAAAATTCCAGACACAAGTAAAATTCTTGAGATAGGGCTAGTTAACAGCTCGAGGCTTGAAGAAAAACACTGACATGAAAAGGTATAAAATCTGAAAGAAGAAAAACAGGTAGCTGGAGGATGGGAACTCAGCAGCACCAAAACCAAATCCCTTCCAAGGAGCAATGGAGACTGAACCATTTCCACCTGACTGTTCACTGCCTGAGCAGCAAAGACTCACTAGTCATTTCCACAGGGGTGATGAGTACTGTGATATCCCCAGCTACCTACTCTCTGTTAGCCAACAAATTTTATAGCTTAAGAGCACAAATCAATAAGATCCTGACTGCAGAGTCTCCATACACAACCAAACTGTCCAAAAAAGCAAATGAAAGAAGGAGCATTATGTGGTTAAGACCAAATGCTCTGTGGAAACCAAGTGCTTCTATGCACAGAAAGTGGGAAAAATCAGAGCATTTTCTACAAAAGTGCATTACACTGCCAACTGATGCAATAATGTAGGCAACTCTATGAGTTTTAGAAGGCAGATGATGTTATATGGATTTCTGATTTCAAACAGGTTTGTGACATAAGCTGCATTGCCAGTTTATCAAATGAGATGTAAAATTTATCAGCATACATTGTGATTAAATAGACTTTAGACCTGCTTTAGGAAACAAGAAGAGAAGAATTCAGCTGGTCTGCATTTTCTGCAGAAGTCCAGGTATTTGTATATCTTGATGCAAGGTCCTTAAGCCAAACCAAATGCCAGTGTGATTCTTGTAGGTGTTTCCATATAAGTAACATTACAGTATGAACTTGGTGAAGAAAACCTAGAGACAACAGGTTAGCTCTTTAATTAAGGAGAGCAGCCTAATGTAGCTCAGATTAGCCTGTAGATATTGCAGCAGAGAGCCCACAGGAATGGTTATCATGGTGAATTCTTACTAGAGAAAAATACTTACTTTATATGCATTTAGCAAATCAGTTCTTTATAATTTGATTTTGCCTTCATAGGAAAATATCAATTCTCAAATTAAGGAAATTGGAACATTAATAGTGTAAGTACTTTAAAATGTTGCTTTCTGAGCTGAATAACAAAGATAGACAAGTTATGAATAGGTAACATTATATAAGGAAATAAATTGTAATCTACCATCTTCAGTCTTTTCTTCCAAACTAGGTAATTAAATTTCCATTTAAGTTTTAGAAAGAAAAAGTTTTAAATGCTGTAGAGGTGATAACTGGAAAACAAACTTGGAGACTAAAGGAGGATGCCAAAAGTAACAGAAATACATGCTTTAAATTAGAGTTACAAGAAAATGAGAGATGTAATTCCTAGAACAGTTTTAAAAAGTCTTAGTTCAGAAATTATAGAAATAGAACAAGGAAAGAAAATGTTAATAATAAAAATTAGAAGAAATTTGTAAGTGATATTGGGAAGCTGCACAAATATTAAATATAATCCAACTTCAAATGTCTTATGTTCTAAGGAGGCCTTTGTTATGTTGTTCAGAGATGGCCTTGTGTTCTGTTCTTACCTTCACTAGCATAAGGCCCAACACAAATTTTGTATCCACTCTGACTTCCTTATAAAGGTGAATAACCCCATTTGGGCATGAAGCACCCTTCACCCTGACCTTGCTGGCTCAGTGGAATGACACTCAACATCTGATGGAGCAAAGATGAGCACAGCTGTAGGACAAATTGATACAAACATGCTATGCAGCTTAACTGCAATCTCACATCTTGCCCACCAGTTTGTTCAGAGTAGGCTTGGTTACCTTAATTGTACCAGCCCTGCAGCTGACCAGAGTCAACACAGAACAAAATACCTATGGGGGAAGTATCACATATGCTTCCATGCTAAACCATCTTTACTTGGCACGTAAGTGTAAGTGAAACTGCTAAAAGCCCTCATCAAGCTGACACCATGTCCTCCAAACAGATGGACCTGAATTCAGGCAGTTGGGATGTGGTATTTGGACAGGCTGTCTTTGCAGAGCACATGGTTTTAAGCCAAGAATGTTTCAGTGGCAGAATGTCCTAAGTTTACTCCAATCCTTCCAGGGTATACAGCATCCCCAGGCAGAAACAGACTAAACACATAAAGCAGAAGACTTTTCAGTAAAGAAGAATGTAAGTTATAAGGCACCTGTTATCACAGAAGGTGGGAAAATGCTCTCAAGTTTTTAACCAATTTTGTTTCTTAAGAGAGGACCTCTATGAAAACTAGTGAAATTCAAACTATCCCCCATTCTACTAGGTTTGTTTAATTTTACTTAACTATTTTCATCACATCTCAGTGAGATGAGCCCACTGCTCTGTTTCACCATAGCTGCTTGCCTAACTCTCCATGTGGTATGAGATATGAGCAGAGCTCACAGCAGTAGCCAGATTATTACAGCAGGTCTCACAGAAACTGAAAGTTGCATCAAAGTAACAAAATGTGATTGCTAACTTGGTAATTCTGCAACACAAACCAAAACTTTCAGTGCTTGATGTTTATACAACTAAAATTTCCAACATTGTATGCAGGAAGTCACTTGTACATATTATGAGGTTAGGTTTCAAAATCCATGTTTTTACAGTCTTTAGATTCCACAAGTTCCAGAAAGACTCCTTAGTAGTTAAAAATGGAAATAACAGATAACAGAAAGAGGTAAACACATGAAAGGTCATCACTTTACCAACATATTGTGTATAAGGACTCTTTGAAGTCTGTTTAATGGATCTGACAGAGTATCTTGTGGATTCATTGTACAACAAGTAAGCCTGAATGATCTGAATTTCAAAGTTCAGGTTGTTCAGTTACACATCACTGAGAACTGGACTCTACATCTGACTGTAAACCTACTGCAGTCTTTACCATAAAGAAGCTGTTAATACTAATTATAATACATATAAAACTAATTTACACCTAGAAGCTATTTGCAAATCACCAACTATTGTACAATAATTCATTCTACCTGAAGCCCATTTCAAAAGGAAAATACAGGAAAAGCAAAATTGTGTTAAATGACACTAAAAAAATCCTAGAGAAAGCATGAATCAGTCATAGAAAATCTTACTAAGAAGCTTCACCATCAACAGTATCTTTTAATAATCTGGAGATAATTAATAACCTTCCTAATATGCTGAGTCAATTGGATGATTTGATATACAGGTAAGAGAAAAAAATCCTTGCTTTGGAAATGGAATTAAACCTATGGGATGAAAATTACTCTGTAGCTAATTATATCAAGTTACTTCTGAATTGATAAATGCATTTGCATTTACTTGTTCTCATTCTGTCTGGCACAGGACTTCTGATGCTCTGAAATTAATTTCAGCCAAAGCTTTGGTGGTATGACAACATGTACCTTTTTTAGAATGAAAGACAGAATCCACAGTAAAATGCAAAAGGCACTTAG
This sequence comes from Galbula dea, assembly GCA_013399015.1. Lineage (NCBI taxonomy): Eukaryota > Metazoa > Chordata > Aves > Piciformes > Galbulidae > Galbula > Galbula dea. Next base: position 1,287,204 of record VWZX01007874.1, read on the forward strand.
CCATGAGTCTCTGGCATTAGCAAAACTTGCTCTTAATACTGTCAAGGAGGGCATGTGCTCAGGAAATACTAAGGCTGTTCTTTGTGATTTGTAACACATTGGACATGAGTATGCAGCACTGAGTAGCCACTTAATCCTGCCTTTTGGAACTGTGAACCTATGCTCTTGAACCAAGTTTTGGTGTATGTTTCAGTGAACTTCTCCAGGAAAAGTCTTCCTGAAGAGAGTGATCTAAGATAACTTAATTTGAAAATCTGAAAGTTATAAACACAGCTGAGAGGTCTTCAAATCAGTCAAAACTGTAAAAATAGTATCTGTTACTACCATCACTGCAGGAGTCCTTCACTTGATTAATGAAATCAAATACAATTCACACTTTTGTAACTGAAGTTCATATACATTCAGCTGATGATCAGGTCACAGAATCACAGAAACACAGAATGTTAGGAGTTGGAAGGGACCTCAAAAGATCATCTAGTCCAAGCCCTCTGCTGCAGCAGGATTCCCTAGACCAGGTCACACAGAAGTGCATCCAGATGGGTCTTGAGTATCTCCAGAGAAGGAGACTCCACAACCTCTCTGGGCAGTCTTGTATTCTTGTATTCACATGGAACCTCCTATGCTGCATCTCACAGCCACTGCTCCACTGAGAAGAGCCTGACCCCATCCTCCTAACACCCACCCTTCACATATTTAAAAGCATAAATTAAGTCACCCCTTAGTCTCCTCTCCTCCAAGCTAAAGAGACCCAGCTCCCTCAGCTTCTCCTCAGAAGGAAGATGCTCCACCCCCTTCTTCATCTTATCTCTGATCTTTAGCATCCTAAGTGTCAAATGAATCAGAGAATCACTCTGGCTGGAATGGACCTCAGCAGTTCATATGACCCAAACTTAGTGGTGCAACTAGTACTGTATAGACTACTTTCATCATAACTTGCCAGGTGTGTCAGTGCCTGCATGCAATTCACTGAATCAGCCAGGAACTTACTGGGAGACAGCATTGTCTCTGGTTATAATCACTACTCACTTTGGAGATTCCCTGGACAAAGTGTTACAAGATCTTGAAACAAGTATTTTCTGAAGAGAGATTTTTATATTTGAGGTCAACAGCTGACTCCATAAAATTGCTGTTGCATTTGCTACTCTACAAAGAAATGCAGTTCATGAAAAACTCCCTACAACATACAAAACTCTGCATGAGTAGTTTATATACAAACTCATCACTAACCTTGATTTAAAGTACTACATTTTCAGAGGGAAGGAGATAGCTTTCCTTGATTGCAATTAACTTCTTGAATTATTTTCCTTAGACTTGAATGCTTATATTAATTTCATTATTATTAGGTATTTATTTTCTTAGTATGGTTTATTATGCTGTGTATTCAAGGAAGCTATTATTGTCCCACATACAATAACACAAATGACATAAAACCACCTTCTCACTGTAGAAACAGTATCATAAAAAGAACTATCATAACTAAATATATGTAAGTACTGCACCCAGGAAACTTGAAGCAGTCTTTCTGATAGAACATTGGCATAGCCAATTCATTCAATATACACTAGATATCAGCTGAAAATGGGTTGCACAGAATCACAGAATGTTAGGAGTTGGAGGGGACCTCCAAAGATCATCTAGTCCAATCCCCTGCCAGAGCAAGTTTAGGTATTATATTTCAAGCAAAATAAAGACCCACTAAAGAAAATGCAAAGGAGAAAACCAAACACAGTCTGTGATCTCACAAAGCACAAAGCTGAACATAGTGCCAAGCAAACATGTTTCATCTCCACTGCAAAAAAGCAGGAAGATAGGCTAATGAGTTCAAAAGTTCATGGCAGTAGCTCTGAGCTCTCCAAGGAACAGAACATGCACTGAGGGACACGATGCAGTGTTCCATATGTTCTTGCAAGAAAGGTTACATGAAATGGGGAGATTTAGAGAAGAGAGGAAAGACATAGAAGCTTATCACAGAAACATTCGAAATCTTCAAACATCTAAAAGAAAGCCTCAGCAAGGAAAAGAACAAACTAGTCCCCTCTCCATGTCCACCAAGAGAAGAAAATACGACTTTTTAAACAGCTAAGACACTTAGGCCACCTTGCAAAGCACTGCCCACCCATATGCAACAGTTCTTTTCCTTGCTGAACGTCAGGGCAAGAAAGACATAGATCTGATGGAGTAGGTCCAGAGGAGGCCCATGAAGATGATCAAGGGTCTGGAGCACTTCCACTATAAGAACAGGCTGAGAGAGTTGGAGTTTTGTTCAGTCTGGAGAAGAAAAGGCTCTGAGGACACTTTATCATGAATTTTCAGTACTTAAAGGGGGCCTATAAGAAATGTGGAGACAGACTTTCTAGCAGGGCAAGGGGTAATGGTTTTAAACTGAAAGTGGGTAGACTTAGGTTGGATGTTAGGGAAAACTTTTTGTCAAGGACAGTGGTGAAACACTGGAACAGGCTGTCCAGACAGAGAGTGGAAGCTCCATCTCTGGAAACATTCAGATCAAGTTGGAAAGGACTCTAAGCAACCTGATCTAGTTGAAGATGTCCCTGTTCACCTGTCCATAGCAGATGGCCTGAAGTAGATGGTCTTTAAGCTCCCTTCCCATCCAAAACATTCTATGATTCTACCATTTGTTTTCCAGAGGAGTTCTTCAATTTACCAAGATCAGTCCAAGGTCTGACACAGTCCCCTAAAGATTCTTTTTGCTAGACAAATGTCACTGTAATACTTAACCGGGTTAGAGTACACTGATTTAGATCTCCTGTTATCATCATCATAATGAACACTACCAGCCACTCTCTGCTTGCAACTAGGCACAGTTAGTCATCCATTAGAGCAGTGAATTACTATGTGGGTAAAAAATATACCTGGTATTTATTTTTTTTTATCCTTTGGGTTATTAAAATTACAAAAACAGATTTCCTATGCCATAGTCTTGGAAAGATTATGGATTTTCCATTCAACACAAAGGCACAAGGATCTTTTGGACATTTACAGAAATGCTTAAAGATAGAGTGAGGCTGAAAGAATAAGCCACACATAGTATAAAAATCATTTAAAAAAAACCCCAAACCTGACATACACTACAGTACTGCAGAAGGAAATAACAGAAGGATATGTTACCTGCTTGATCTTTAAATATTTTTGATATGACGACAGGCACTTTGTGCTCAGCACCACCCTGGAAAAGATGCACATTATCCATGAGATCTCAGTTAGGCCTGAAGTAATCTAGTTGTACTGAAAATTGAAAGAAGAAAGGAGAAGTTATGCATACCTTTATGCTTAAGCCCAAGCCACCAACTGGTTGTCTACGAAGTGTAACAGTTCTGTGCTTTAAAAAATTGCAGAAAAAATAAATGTAGGTGAAAACACAGTATCTGAATAAGAACAGAAAATGCTTCTAAACTGTTTTTTACTTTCCAGAAAATAATTCTCAAAGGTACCCTAGAATCTGATTGATTGAGTTCTGTTCTGAAGAATCATTCAACAGTGACTTATAGGCACTTATTTAGTACCTTATCATAGACAGCAGAACTTGTGTGTGAATTGCACATGCAGACTTCTAGTCACTGAAGTGTTACTCTTCCTGAGCAAAATGTTTTGTGTTTTTGTTTTTCAGGAGAAAGCTGTATGAAGAGCTGTGACATCTGCATTTTCATATCTGATTTACCTTCTTTAACTGCTATTGTGTACGTACATGATATTTACTCCTTTTTCTAACCACAAATACCAGTTTCCTAATCCATATCTTCAGACCTATACCAATTTTTTGCAGCACATGACAAAAATCTTCTCAGGATAATCTGCTTCAAATGGTTATTTCTTGCATTTCATATTTAAGTGCATAAAGATGAACATTTATCAATATTTTTCTACAGCAATCTATCATATGTTTAACAGTAATTAATGTGTAACCTTCGTGCCTGACAACATAATAATAGCACTTCAGTAGTTGACAGTAATTGTAGACTTGAAAGGAACTTTTTGGAACATGTTGAAAAGTACTGTATCATCTTTGTGTCATCTTTCACCACCTAGAACAGTAATTCCTGAATGTGCAAGAGAATTTCTTTTTCTATACATCAGAAATTACATATGAGATTATGCCTGTATGCATTGGTCCTGGTTGGGTAACTTATGATGTCACTAATTCAGACCAATGTACATTTTTATGTCAATAGTCAAACCCATCATCTTATATTAACAAGGTATTTTTAGCTTTTTTTTTCCCCTAACACTCACCTTATAGACATATGTTCATATTGATTAAGGGGAAAGGGCAATACAATAGATCCTAAATTTCAGTCTCATTTTGGGAGGGTAAAACTAATCGATTTTGGTAAAAGTAAAGTTAAGAACAATAGATTTTCAAAATGTCTCTCTTCTGTTCCCACCTGACTTTACACCAGCCTGTGCTAACAATGGAAAACTATGATATTATGACACATGGTACCTGATTTTTATGAAAAGGTTTATATGATTCAATTTCAGATGATATAATTCAGCTTTATTGATATCCTTGCTAATTCAAATTGTTTCATAAGTTTCTTCTTCTGGAAATGCATAAAGACTTTTGATCAAAATTATCATATGCACTGGGAAAATTGAGATCCAAATTGAACTAGACTCTGACTTTACCTTTAAACTATAGAATGGTTAGAGCTGGAAGGGACCTTTAGATGTCATCTAGTCCAACCCCCTCTGCTGTGAGCAGGTGCACCTATAACTACATTAGCTCATCCCCAAGGGTCATTTTCTATGTACATAAATCCTCTCTGTTTACCTAATTCATGTTTCTCTCCACATACAATTACACCTTGTAAGCAAACTATCTCAATATAAGCCATCATTTAGGGATGGTGAAATATTTTGACAGCCTAGACTGTTTTAGCAGTAGTGGACAACAACTAACAATACACTCCATGGGTAGCTTTAGCCATTTTACAAAACACAAGCAAGGTATTATTTATTGGCACGTTATAAATTCAAATATAACCAACATATATTTTCATATGCTTAACAGGCATATTTCAAATGATAATACTGATTAGATAATTGAATTTGTAGCCCCACAAAGCAACCTACTTGCATAACACATTGTAATAATCTCAATATTTATATTTTCATAGTTCACAGAGTTGATTATTACAGACCTTCAAATTAGAGAACATCTTGAGAGAAGGTATGAAACAAGTACCTAAGCATCTCCTACATAACATCCTTTTTATTTACAGCTACATTTAAAAAATGCAAAAACTTTCTATGTTTAAAGATATTCAAATTGCAAAATAAAATGCCAAAAGCTGAGCATAAGTGATATGCTGATCACTGTTTTATAATCAAGATCATTTACACAAGTTTATTTCAATCCTGTGATCTTATATCAATTTGCTATGACTATGACTAATGGTCATCCAAGACCAAACATCACATTTCATTTTCTATAGAATGATTTTTGTTACTGATTTTGATTTTATTTTTTAATGAACAGTGTAAAGAAACAGCAGATGAGAACAAAAGTAATACTGGGTCAAATTGAAAACATACAAATAGAGCCATGGATCTCCATTATATTACAAGGCTTCAAGGTCAGATGATCATAAACCTGGCAATGAACCATCCATTCTGTTATAGAACAACAGTAAAACCAGTTCATAAAGATTTAAAGAGGAATAATTTTCAAGGGGAAAGTGTTATGGAAAATACCTTTTCAATTACATCTATACTTACTATGAAATTTCCAATCTCAAAGACAGAGTACCAGTGTTGTAATAACCCTTACAAGGCAGTGATCTGACACTCCACAGAAACTTGATTATAAACATAAAACTATTCAAAATAATATGGTGTATTTGAAGCATATGTAAATTGGCTAACTCAAAGATTCCAAATCAAAATGTAATTGAGAGAAAGCTACTATTTAGTGGTTAAACTTCTTGTGGGATAGTGACACTGGCTGGGTTATTGAAATAAATAAAAGGATTCAAATAATCTTAATGGCAACAATGTTTGTAAGGGACCTCACTTGTGAGAAGGTAATGCTGAACAGGACAGGTTCTAAGCATATAGCAATTCAAAGTCAGGGTCATTTAAGGTCATCCTTGTAACAAGGAAAAGAGCTCAAACAAATAGAGAAAAACATTCTATGTGGCAAAAGATGGTCTTGCAAAAAAAACCCAAAAATAAAATCAAACTATGAGTCATGCTGAGTATGAAAAAAATTATGTTCCTGTATAATGTCACAGACAAAAAACACTAGTGTAATCCTGTGTCATAAGGAGACTGTCAAGAAGAGGCAGAGAGATTATAAATTATTTCTGTACCTGGCAGTGATCCATACACTTTAAATAATACAGCTAGTTCTGATACACTCATTATGAAAATCATGCCAATAAATTGGAGAGGTAGCAGGCAAGAGCCACAGGAATGCCAAATAGCTTGAGAGATTTGTGTAGCAGTGAAACAGATGCCAGGAGTTAAATAGATTTAGCTTTTTTAAGCACTTTTCAGGGATCACCAAGCAGCTGTAAAGCAGCTTCCTTAGCAGAAGGCCAAATCTTTATATATAAAGTGAAAATTTCAGTGACTTGGAAGTGAAAAGAGACACATTCAGACTACAGACACATGAGATGATTTTAAACTTCTGACACACCATAACTGGATCTTTTTATAAAACCTTTTGTAAAACTCATATGGCCTGGAAACCCTACAGTATACAGATATTTATTTCTGTTTAAAGCATGATTTGTCATGTTATTTCATAAACACAAATTTAACTTAGTTCTAAATGTGGTATTACTTAAATACTCATGGGCATTTCTCATGCTAGTAAGCAGTACAATATTTAGGTACATCTACATAAATGAAATTAGTTTCACAGCCTGCCAGAGCTATCCTCATTCTACATAGCAAGAAGGAAGGCACATAAAGATTTAGGGACAATAAAATCTATGTTAGTGATGTGAAATACATCAATGATTTTTATAAGTATTGGTATGAAATTTCTCTGTTCCAAGTATCTCCTTGACCAGCTTCAGCCTTAGCTTTGAATGTTCAGCATTTTAGCACATCCTAATTTCATATCAGAAGATGCACCTAACTCCTCATCAGCAGTGTTCATTTGGTGTTAGTTTATGGACACGACACATCTGGGATTAGACTGCACATCTGTAATTCACCACTGCATACTGAAACTACCCTTTTCTTCCTGTAACTGCAATTTATTCCCTGCATAGCTTTCAAGAAAAACAGAAAAGACAGCACAAAGCTAAGATAGTGAAGACAATAGCTTGTCTTTTTCTAAGTTTCTAATATTTGACTTTGCAATTTTATTTTAAAGGAGGAAATTAAAAAAACCTAAATTTTTTGGGGGGGAGGAGAAAAAGAAATCACAAAACCCCAAAGCTTCTAGTACTTACAATTGAGAAAGGCCATAACTAAGCTTCCAACATTCAAAAAGTTGACAGGTACAGAAGACAGTATCATTACAGATACTGCTTCTACTATGGATATAAACAGAGATATTCTGTATTGTGAAGTAAAGGACAGGTCAGGAAGTGAGTAACACAAGCAGAATATGTAAAACAGTGTCAAGAACAAAACCAAAATTGCACTGTATCTGAACTAAACAGGTATAAACACCCTGGAGAGGTACAAAAAACTCTAATACTGGGATACAAAGTATATAAGAAAGGTAAAATAGATTAAATAAACAGCAGAGTAAATGCCTTGTGCAACACAGAACTTACACTCAAATAAAAACTGATAATCCAGTTACCTCAACAAGTAAACCAATGTATTTGAGGTTAAATGCACCCAAGAATCTGTATTAGTCACTCAGCTAGGATGAGAACAGTTAAGATTTGCAAAGAGGCAACAGGAATGAGAAATGCATTCACTCAACTTCAGGTAGATCAGACAGATAAATGTAAGGATATAATACAGTCAACAAAAAGTAGGTCTCTATCAGCTTCTGCTTCACAAGATTAGACTCAATACTTGCCCTAGTCTTGAGTATAACATGCAGGATCTAGTTAATATTTTTACAGCTGAAAAGGTACTCTGTAATAGCAACTGCTAGGTACTTTACATTCAATGTTAATGCAACTGTGACCCAAAGAAGGGAACCATGCAAAAGTGAGGAATCTTGTTGAAGGTAAAAATTAAGGGGACAGCTAAGAAAATTCAAACTTTATAGGCAGTATGAAGAGTACTTAATGATATCACACTGGAAGCACAAAGCAAATATATCCCACTTATTAATTATGTGGCTTAATTAAAAGAAAAAGGAAAATTGCATGGTTAAAGAGAAGGTTAAGAAAGGTTATTACATGTTAAGACTGATGGACATCAGATTTAAATGAAGACAAGGAAAAGGAACAGAATATGTTCTGCACTCACAGGCTTCACTGTGCTTCTGGCTGCCAGTAAACTGCCTTATCTCAACCCACCAGCTGTTTCCTTTTTTAGCACCTTACTCTCTCTCCCCTGTCCCTCTGGGAAAGGGAGTGATAGAGCAGCTGGGTGGGCACCTGGTGTCCAGCCAAGTTCAAACCCACCAAACTGATGATATAGATTGTCTACTCAGATCATCTACAACTATGGATTTCCAGAGTTAGTGCTAACATCTATAGGACCCGTGTCAAGATATGATTATACTTCTTTCTTTTCCCATTAAATTAAGCTCATTTCTTTCAATTATAAAGGCATCTTATAACAATGAATTCTAGGAAAAACCTGCCAGAACACAGCTGTTCTTTATCTGAGTAATTTCATTTGTATTCACTTTGCACAACATTTCACATGTTGGCTGGTATGAAGACAAAGATGAACAGTAGAGGCTACACCCATCAACATCCCCACGTACCACAACTGGAAAGGCTCATGCTCTCACCACAGGCAGATATTTTGCCCCTAACTGCTGAAGATTTTACACTACTACACAAGCTCTCAGTCACAGAACCACAGAGTCAGTTATGTTGGAGAAGACTTTCAAGAACAAGTCCAACCATTAAACTAGCACTACCATGTCCACCAGTAAACCATGACCCTATATGCCATATCTACATGTCTTTAAATACCTCCAGGGATGGTGACTCCACTATTCCCCTCAGCAGCCTGTTCCAATGTTTGAGAACTCCCTTGGTCAATATTTGTTTTTGTAATATTCAACCTGAACTTTCCTGTCCTATCACTAGTCACCTGTGAGAAGAGACTGACCCCCACCTTGCTACAACCTCCTTTCAGGTGGTTGTAGAGAATTAGGTCTCCCCTGAGTCTCCTCTTCTCCAGCATAAAACAAACCCAGTTCCCATAGCTGCTCCTCATAACACTTGTTCTGACAGCCTTACCAGTCTGTCATGGCTCCAGGTGTAATGCATGAACTGAAATTTTAATAGAGGACACATTTGTATATCTGCCTGGTTGACCAATGTTGTGCTGCCTTTCTTCTATCTTGTTGGTATGAACACTTACCTTCAGCTAGTCTCTTTCCACTTCTCAGGAATGGGTTTATTTCTCAGTGATATCCATGGGTATCTTTTGCATTCTTCTGTCACATTTATCAGCCTTTTTACTTAAGCTAGTTATTCTTTTTATACTTAATAATAAAGGGGTTTGTCATGCTGATGAATACTCATTATTTACTTTGTGATACAAACTTTTAACTATCCTCAAAGTGACAGAAATGCAAGCTTATGGTCTTTCATAATAAAGATCCTAAGGAATTTCTTGATAGCTATCTTCTAAATATCTAGGTCAGCTTTCCAGAGCATAGAAAACAAATAACAAATGGTTAAATCATGTATTTTCTCCATACAAGTGATCTTTTCAAAAGGAAAAGTCTTTCTTAATCACCCACTTATGTTTTCAGAGAGACAGAAAATGTTAATTATTAGGATTTTTTGTTAAATAATTTTGGACTAAAATACCATACCAGTGACAGTAGAACAGGCACTGAGCAAACAGCAATATTAGTAGTTATCTAGACACAAATTTCCTTAGGTTAAAAAGAAAATTAACTTTTAGATTTAAATGCAGATCCATTCCCCAGAGGCTTGCTAAAATAACATTCTTCTCTGTCTTTATTAGCATCTGAGTTATAAAGAAAAAGCCACAGCAGTCCCATCAGGGATTTAACCAGTGCTTTCAGGCACTGCTACTATTCTTTTGAACCAACAAACCAACTAATCTTGCTATTTTTCCTGCCTTATTCACCCATCTTGCTTCATTCTGACCAAGTCCAGCTAAGACACTGCCTGTGAAGTTGGACAATTGAGTACCCAGGATGCAAAGGTTTTTGTTATTTGAATTCTATTAGACCCACATAAGCCTCTGATGAGTCCTCTTCCAATTAAGATGCCAGGAGCCTGCATTTATAAACCTATTTGCCTGACCACTGACCAAGTCAGAGACAATTCAGCTTTGTGAAGACTGATTTGGATATAAAGCCAGGGGCATTTTTTTTTTTCCTTTTTCTTACTTTGCAAGTGGAATGAGCAGGGGGTGGGGAAACAGATACAGAAATATTATACAGGGTAAAAGAAACAAACCCTTGTTTCTGAAAAGACAAGAGGCTAACAACTGTGGGCTGACAAAAGAACAATAGCAATATACAGGGAAGAAAACCAGCATATTAAAGGAGTGAGGCACTGAAAGAAATTAGTTTTAGCACAAGCAAAAGCATCCCTTAATGAAGTATAAAGTATAAAAATGAATACCTTCCTGTTTTTCCTTTAACTGAAAATGGATCTCTCCCTTTCTGTCATGCAGTTAATTCCCTTCAGTGAGTATTGCTAAACTTTAAATAGAGGAGGAAGAAAGAATCTTCTGTTACCTATTTAGAAGCTAGTGGAAAATGTCTATGTATTTTGAGTACACCTTTTCTGCCAGTATCTTCATGTGTGGCTTCTATGAGCACACAGATTCTGTTGCATCCATGCATTTTTTTTTTTCCTATGAATCTGAACACCTCAATTCTAATACTATGTCCTGAAGACTTGCTTATTATAATGCTTGGATTTGCCAAGACTGAAGTTCTGAAATACATCTTGGCAGAAAGATCATATAAATATAAAATATATAAGTAATATATATATATATAAATTATTATTGTGAATCATGCAGCACAGGGACAAAAATTATTTTCTTGAACCACTTGAAAAGTAAAGCATTTATCTCTTTGCCATTTATCTTGTGGAGCTGTAAATGTAAAACTTCAGAATTACAAACCAGGGCAAGAGAACTACCAGCTATTTCAGTCCAACTTCAAATTCTGGGTTTCAGCTCCTGTATATTATCAAATACACATATACTGTACAAAAGACTTCATCTTAATGTTACACTTCATTGGCCTTTATATGAAAAAAATTTTGGAAGGTTAACATTTCTTTGGTTGAAAGCATAATATAGAAAAAGCAAATATTGTCATGAAGCCACAGTTCAGTCCATTTTTCTCATTAGAGTTTGACAACAGAAGCTTAGGAGGACTGGAGATAACACTTTCTGAAAGGGTTATCTTTAGAGATGTTGCAAGACACATGGAAAAACAACAGATCAGAGCCTTAAAATTTAGTTTACAGAGTCCTCAGGGAAGACAAATGAACAAAAATAAGGTGATAATGTTAACAATGCTTTCCAGGAAAGGTTAGCTTGGCAGGAATGCCCACACTATCTATCAACAGTAAAGAAGAAATCCCTTCTGAATTGATTTCATACTTTGCAACTCAAAGCTGAATTAACATCTCATTCCCTCACTTTTACACACCTTCACTAACCTGGAAAAACTTTCTCCATTTAACACAGTCACTCCAGTCCAGGCTTAGCCACTCTGCAGCCACTACTGGTCATGAAGTCCAGCCAAGGAAGTTCAGTTCATTTTGTACACAGTAGCTGCATAGCTCAGTTCTGTCAACTCTGCAGGGACTCTTACTTTCAAAATCCAGCTTTCCAAGTGTTATGAGACCTTGTCTTCCTGTACTGTCTTCCACCATTTGGAAGTACTATTTGGAGTCCTCAAAAAACACAGGACTAAACTGCATCAAAATTAACACACATCTTGATATGAAGAAGAGGCAGACCTGCTGGATTGTTTGGGGTGGTTTTATGGCTGCTTTGCTTTGGGGTTTGGAAGGGGGAAGGGTTTCAGGGTTTGGGTGGGATGTTTTTTCCCCCCATCTCTACTGAGGGATTGAAGAGTGATGATCAGTACAGATTTGGTACTACATTTTCTCAGATGCAGCCAGTCTGGGCTCATTCAATCAGGAGGTAAACTGGGACTAGGAAGGATAGAATTTAAATTCTTTTCCTATGGAAGCTTATACACAAAGCATTTAAAAACCACTGAGTCCAGAGCAATCATGTATACTTATATGCACAGACATCATATATTGCACTCACATGGTGTTTTACTGTGACTCTTGCAACCTCAATGTGCATACAACTTCTGAGCACTACCAGCAATGTCTCCAGTTAAAAGCTGCAGTTTTCATCCTTCTCAGTGAAGTAAAAAGCATATGCAAGCTGATGACTTGGGACTGAGGCTTACATCTATTTCAGCAAACCAACCAGAAACAGCCATGCCTTTCAGTTGACTGAAAGGTGACTGGCCTCCCACTAACCCCATACTAACAAATGCAACCTTTCTGAACATTTTTAAGAGTAAGTCATGTTCCACAGAGTTCCATAGACAAGTTTTGGAACCAGTACATAATGTTTCTAACTACTAAAAGCTATTTCAAGTTTCAAATAAATATTTACTGTGGCTGAATGAAACATGATTTTCTTGTTCTATAAGCAGACTCTCTGCCATACTCATGTAGGTATACAGGGATACCCACTATGTATTTTTTTGGCTCTTAATTCTTAGCAGAGTATCACAAACTCTCTGGATGTCCCCTAATGCCAGATTTTATGTTTACATGACATGGGCAATACAGCAAGCAGCCAAAAAGGCTCCCCTTTGACCCCCTCTGAGGAGGCCGTCATGAATTGTTCACTCTAGCAAATACAAGCACAGATGATAAAATTTGTTTTACTTATGAAAATTTGGGATGCTACACTTAGTTTAAAGAGGAGTACTGTTTATTCTGAGGAAATAAAGTACACTATTTGAGGATGCCCATAACCTAGACAGCACTGCTTATGCAAAATGCCACCAGTTTTTCTAGTGACAGTATGAGATAGGGATACAGAGGATTATAGCTTAGGGACATCACATGTTTGGAAAAAGCAGCATAACTAAGTTTTGTGGGAATAAAAGCAATCACATAGATGCTGGCACTGGCTAAGCCCCATCTACACCTGAAAGAGAAGAGTCAAAAAACTATCCAGTGTTCTCTCAGACAGCTCTATGCCCTTGAGCAGGCATATTGATTATCCTGCCAATACTTGAAACAAATGAAGAAAACTCTGGTGTACTAGTTTACTCTGAAAATACTTTCAATGGGAAATACTTTTCTTCCCTCTTCATTTAATGGTCTAACAATATTTGGTGGAAGAATCATGTAATCAAAGTTTTTGTAGATATTTTCTCTTCTGTTCAAGTTACAAATGTCAGAATAAAAGAAATATAGCACTGGCCAAAAAAATAAATATATATATAGTTTTAATATGCAAGAGTGCAAGTATGCACAAAACCCCCAACCACTAATGGTGACATGCATTTCTATTACCCAATAAAATCTCATGCACTCCAACAGCATAAACTGATCCCTGCAGAAGTCTTTAAAGTGCACAGTCAAAAGCTCAGAGATATAGAAGCACTTACATTTGCACTGGAATCACTTCCACTAACACAGATGACATCTTGCTTCTGAACTGTTAATGTCTCTTTGGTGAGCTTCAGTCGGATGTCATAAGCAGTTTGGGATCCTTCATCATACAACAATGCAATAGCAGTTTTAGTCTGTGGAAGCAAGGCACAGAAACACAAAATGAACATGAACATTTCAGAATCATGAAGAACAACCTCTCTCCCATTCAGTACATAAAGTGCATGTAAATTATCATTGTTTACAGAGAGGGGGAAATTTGTCTGCTTTTCAGTCTTCTAACAAATTAGGCATAAAAAGCCTCTTCTCTACTGTAAAAAATGTGCTAAATGGTCTTTGAAGTAGACATTAATATGTCTAGAGAATTCTCCATTTTACTGTTCCACTGCTGAGTGTTGCCACTGAATGATGTCCTGTTTGCTTTTAATTGTATGACTCATTATGAAACTGTATTAGAAATATAAATGCACAAGAATACATTTTCTAGCTTCAACAAGAAGTAGGGAAGGGCAATAACAAAGTTCAAAGGGAAACAAAGTTCAGTGAGAGTGTAAAGCCTTAACCATGCTCACTTGTTTGGAAGCCAAGATTTCTTCATTTTCCCAAGGTTTTGAAAGTTTTTACATTTTTTAGCATCTGTGGATGTTTTATCAATAAAATTTTGTGAATGATAACATATGAAAATCATGCCAACATCATCTGTTTAAAAGCCATGCTGCACAACAGTAAGAATTTTCAAATAGTAGGAGAGCTGCCTTGAAAAAACACTGTCCCTGCATTTTACTGCTGTTCAGAAGTTGTGTCATTGCTACCCACCTGGAGTAGAAACCAGCATTACTTGTGCTGATAAACCTGAGGATGCTTTACAGAAACACCTAGAGAACAGAGCTCTAGAGAGCTCTTTATACAGCTTCCACTTGGAACACTTCTCTAGCTAGTAACTGTTAGGTACCTTCAGAAGTAACACAATGAAAAACACCTTGAACTTTCATTTGTAACAGATGATCAAGTAACAAATGAAATATGTAGAGTGACCAATTTAATAGCTTAGCATTTTCCATCACACCACTTAAACTGAAAGTCTCATTGAAGCTCATCTATTCTTATTAAAATCCAATACCTACCTCACACTCCATCTAACTCCTGCCATGCTCCAAGATGATGTGCAGCAAGACCATATTTGCTCTCAGAATCAAAAAGATTAATCTAGATTTCTCTCAGCCTTTCAAATCATTTTTTCCTGACTATTATAAATGGCTTTGAATCAGAGCTCTGCACATCCCCTCGTTCTCTTTGTGTTAAAGAGATGGCATACCTAACAACAGCTGGCAAATCCCAGCCCAAAGTGCTGCTTCAAACAAGGATCTTTTAATGAGCACTGTCTTCACATGAACATGCACATCCAGCATCTTAGCTATGCTAAGTTCATCTTAGTTTCTCATTTAAATACTGTCTACACAGTAGCTGTTCTAATAACTGGTATCAGAAAGCAAGGACTGAAAAGTGGAAATAACTCCTCAAAATGCCATAGTAATTGTAGAGATCATATACCAGATTTACCTGTGTTTTGTAATAAAAAGCATGCAGAGAGTGCATGAGGAGTTGCATGTCAACAGGATTTAAGCACTTCCAAGGAGAGGTAGGGGAATATAAATTTAACCTCACTTGTGCAGAAGAGGAAATCAAATGCTGATTTTCCTATCTCTGGCAGTTTGCTAGACACTGGCCTCAGGAAGAATCACAGGATCACATGAAGGGTGTGTGGTGTGCATGTGCATGTCCACATACATGGTGGGAGGAAGAGAAAAGGAGATCACTAGCACAAGCACCACAGCTCTGACTTTTAAGAAAGCTCTGTCCCTGCTCTTCTTTTGAAATTAAAAAAACACTTAAACCTACTTCCTCAGGCAAGCCCCAAACCTGCCAATATCACAGGGAAGAAAACACTCTCTAGAGGGAGCTAGGATTGCAGATGAAGCCTTTTACTCCTTCTGTTGTTGATTACTTAAGGCAAGTCCCTAGACAGAGTACTTTCTTTAAAGCACTCTCCCTTCAGCATAATGTTTTGGGACCCTACTAAAAATGTCATAATACTTTTAATGCACTGTATCTGCAGCCCAAAGCTCACAGCTGCAGATTCTAAGTAGGCACCTGTAAGCCAACCTTCAGTCTTACTGGCATGAAATACTAGTCTTCACTTCTGTTAAACTTTATTTAGGAAAAGTTTGCAAAAAAGGCAGAGTTTAAAAGTGGTGTTGAGATGCACTAGATTTCCTACAGAAACGATTTATTTGGTTATGTCCATTTGTTTCTCAAATGCATTAGAGCAATATTTGTCAGGCTGTTCATACTAGTAACTCTTTGAAGAGAGGCAGAAAATGTTCAAGACTTATACAGATAATCAGAAAATTCATTATGAGATTCATATTAAAAGAATGCTTGTATACATTCAGAGCAGGTGGCAGAGTAAGTGCAGTGCAGTGGTACTATTTTGATTTAAACTATGAAGTTCTTGGTAATTCCAAACCTCTTATTCCCTTTACCTAAGTGTATTTTAGCAATTGTGGTCATTACTGTTGCCAACTGAACAGAGTATTAGTGTCTTAGACCCTCATAAAAATGGATCATCTGGCATTTTCCCTAATTGATCTTAGAATAATCCTCTGCATTGATTTACAGTGGTCCTCCAGCAGAAATCACCATTTGCTGATCTTCAGCCTTAATAAATATATATGTAACTTCAATGGCATGGCAATTCAATTTTTAACTGCCAAACTGCTTTTATAAATGACCTTTCTTCATCTGTAAAGAAAGTTCTTTAAGCACTATATTTGAACTGGTTTTTTTCCAACTGAAATTCCACATTATTATTTCCAGACAAATATTTTATCAGCAATATTTACCCCTGAGAAGCCCAGCAGTAAATTCTCTAATCCAGTTTCATTCTTTTTCATGAAAACAAAACTGTTGAAATGACACATCTGCGGTATATTCACAGTTGGAACACTTGCTAAAGACATCTCAGAACTGGAGTCACTGTTTTTTCTCCTGCATCACTTCAGATTAGGCAGAAACAGAACCTTCAGTGCTCCCACACAGCCAGTGCTCTGGCAGCTAAGTTACAGCAGCCTCAGATTTACTCTCTCATAAGTGGGTTTGGTATGTTTCCTACACCACATCTTCTATCATGACCAAAACATTTTCTCAGAGAAGGGCAGAATTTCATTTTAAAATCACCTTGACTAACATGAAAAAAAAAAAATCAAAACATTTAAATGGGATGAAGCACAACAGAAAAAAGTGCAAGGTGCTACACTCTAGGAGGAACACTCACTTGCATGGAAAAAGAAAAGCTTTTCCTCTTGTTTCAATAAAGGCAAATAGATATTTTGACTACTCTCCTTTGGATTCTTTCCTACTTTGCCTTTTCACACTCTCACACAGTTATTCAGCTGCATAGTACAGAGGGTTCCTTAACACTCCTGAATAGGAGGGAAGAATAATTTCATGACCATGAAGTAATCCATCACCAGTGTTATATTTAATACATCCTACTATATTGTTTACTTTTCTACATCCTCATGTCAGCGTTGATTCATGGCCACACTTCACAAAGAGGTAATGAACTGAGAAGGGTCATGAGAAATACCAAAAAAAATGAGATGTGATTAGAGATCTGGAAAATAGGACTTATAAGTAATTCTGCATGACTTTGGATTGTTTACTTTAAAGGCAGATGTCCTGGTTTGGGTTAAAACACAAGTAATTCTGTTCAGAGATTTTACTTTTTAGTTAAAGTTCCTCTGAGAAATTGCACTTTCTGAAACTAACAACATGCTTCTGCAGACACTGCCAGCTTCTAGCAGTGATAAAGCCTAATGTTTAGATTTACTATCAGGGATTGGCATGCAAAGCAAGGTCACTGCTAGATCTTGTGTCTCAGGTTGGAGGGTGCAGGATAAAGGCTGCACCTTCAGGGAGGAGTGGAATGGACAGGTGACCCTAAACTGACCAACTGAATTATTCCATCCCACATATGTCATATTCGATATATAAACTGGGGGTCAGCTCCCCCTTGCTAGATTATTCTGATTATTATTCTCAGTTGCTAGATTATTCTCTCTTCTTGGTTCCTTCTTCTCCTGTGTTTCAGTGAGCCATAAGTCCCCGAATCCAGTACCAGGATCCAGCCTCTGAGCCTGACTCATGAGGGTGCTGAGACCTACTGCCGCAGTGTCAGTGGTGACGTACTGGGCATCTGCAGCAGAGCTGCTCCCCAGACAGGCAGGCCACAGTCTGTATCATTGCCAGGGGCTCTTTCTTTCCAGGTGCAGGAAAAAAGTAATTATCACTGCTTACAGTCACTACATCACTCCAGGTAAAAATGTCAGCAGATCATCCAGAAATTATCTGGATGAGATCAGTGCTTTATATCATACACCTTCCTGCAGTAAAGTACTGATGTCTACCACCCCTATTACCACAAACATCCAATTTACATGTACAGAAGGATGTAGCAATGACATGACATCCATTGCACCCAGCAATCCTGCATAACCCCATCTAAAAGCCAAAAAGCCAGGACTACGATGGACACACTGACAGTCACAGCATGGCCTACAACCCCCATTTCACACCTTCCATGTGCACTCAGACACATAGCCCACCACCATCTGCTTATGCCTCCCTTCTTCACAGGAAGAACTGCAATGGGAACCTCAGCACCAACATCTTGCTGCACCACTGCAGCTGGTGAAACTTGTGACTGCCACAGTGGTTCACCCCTTCAGCTTTTGTCCATGTCTGAAGGGAAATATTTTAAAGTAGCTTGATGGGAAATAGTTCAAACTAAAGCAAAATCAAGTTAAGTCTGAATTTCACTCCAGCTGGAAAGCAACTGCCCAATGCTAATTTTTACACAGTGGATTATTTTCAATATTGCAAAATAACAAAAATCCCTTTCAATCTAGAATAATATACAACAACAACCAAACTGACCAAATAGCTGTCTAACTTTTAAGATGTACTGGGAACATACACATCTTCTTTCAGCTTCTATTTAAAACAAGCCAAACTCAGCAAAAATTAAGGAAAAAACCCCAGAAACTGCTTTGTGGTCTGAATGAGCAAGCAGATAGTAAGTCTTACTAATTTTTAAACACTCCTGAGCATTTGAAGACTGACATTAGATTGTGCATTTTTATTGAGCTGTAACTCCATTTCATAGCTTCATATTGTTCACAACTGCTCTTCTCACTTAGTGAAGATCAAGAATTCCTCATAACCTATTTTAAAGAGGTGATTCACATTCAAAAAAAGCCAGTGGAGTGTGTCTGATAGATATCAATGATCCAGGGTAGGTCAATTAAGATTAAAGATACTGAACTATAGTACATTGTTAATTTTCAACACTGTATAAAATTAGGGAATACAGAAATAAAGGTGGTCAATAAGAGATATTTAAAAAACATTTGAGTGCATTTTTCCCTAAAGCACAGATTACACCTGAAATATGCACCTTGAAAATGACTGTTTTCATAAAGACTGTTCTTTTTTTTATATCTGCATTTGTTAATGACAATATTCTGAATTGATAATTCTCTACATACAGTTGTGAAGGGTATATCAGCATTACAAGTTTCTAGAAGATTGTACCTGCAGCATGACAATGTCACTTTCCAGTAATTCAGAACAGAGTTTTTCCATATATTTTTAAGTGGCATACAGCAATCTACAAGCAAGAATACTTACTCAAGGCAAGAGAATTTGTAACAGATTCTCTCAAAATACAGAAGTCTATTTTGCTGCTTATATCACAGCCTGTACACCAAAAGCTCTGTTAAAAATAGCCTTAGGGGTATATTGTTGGAAGTTTCTGTTAATGACATTAGCCTTGCAAAAGAAAAAGTGATTAACAGCTGGCTCTCAATCTGTGTGATCTTAATCATTAGAACATAAGCAGTAATGTCTTGTTTAATTACTGCAAGCTCAGTGTGTCATGAGCTAATTAGGTGTGATTGATTGTCATCCTCATGTACCTCTCAAAACATCAGGCAAATATATGAATCCTGTAACACGTTTGGAAAGTGAACTTTCAGAATGTCATGAATAAAATCTTGAATCACACCAGACTGCTTAAAAATTCTAAGTCAATTTTAGGATGTCAGGTAGTGATAGGACTAGAGGAATGGATACAAACTAGAGGAGGGCAAATTTAGATTGGATATTAGGAGGAAGTTCTTCACTGTTAGTGTGGTGAGACACTGGAACTGGCTGCCCAGAGAGACTGTGGATGCCCCATCCCTTGAAAGTTTTTAAGGCCAGGCTGTGTGGAGCTCTGGGCAACCTGAGCTAGTGGGAGGTGTCCCTGCCCACAGCAGGACATGGACATATGTACAAAAGCACAAAACTAAAACTAGTATGAAACAGTCAAACAACAAACGATTTGAGTACAAAAACATTTGAAACTAAGCTCCTCAAGAGAAGAGTTTGATATTTCAAAGATTTTGACAAACTAAGCTGTTTCAGAGCAATAAACTTGCAGCAGAATTTGCTTTTAATCTGTCCTTCCAGTGTCATCTGTCCCTTGCTACTGGACTGGCATTTTGTACTGGACTGGCACAAAATTGGGTTGACACCACATGGAAAAGTCACTCCCATAGGCTAAAGACCACAGACTATCCTGAGATGGAAGGGACCCAACAAGGATCATCGAGTCCAACTCCTATGTAGGCACAGGACAACCCCAAAGTCACACCATGTGTCAAAGAGCATTGTCCAAGTGCTTCTTATACTCCTCAACAGTTGGTGCCATGACAGCCTCTCTGGGGAGCCCATTCCAATGCTCCACCACTCTCTGGGTAAAGCAGCTCTTCCCAACATCCAACCTGAATTTCCCACTGCACAGCTTCTTGCCATTCCTCCAGGTCCTGTCGCTGGTCACCAGAAAGAAGAGGTCAGCACCCACTCCTCCTCTCTGGTGAGGAAGTTATAAACTGCGATGAGGTCTCCCTTCAGTCTCCTCTTCTGGAGGCTGAACAGAACAAGTGATTTCAGCCTTTCCTCATATGACTTCCTCTCCAAGCCCTTCACCATATTTGTGGCCCTCCTCTGGATGCTCTCCAACATCTCTCTTGATCAGCTAGCAACAGAGTGCTTGATGGATCCCAGGACCCAGTTGGCCCTTTTGGCTGCTAGCACACACTGCTGACTCAAATCTTACTATCTATCAAAACTCCTAGATCCTTATCTGCAGTTCTGTTTTCCACTCTCTCATTCCCCAGTTGGTAGGTTGTTTCCAGGTTGCCCCTTCCCAAGCACAGAACCCAGCACTTGCCCTTGTTAAACTTAATATGATTTGTGACCGCTCAGCCCTCTAATCTGTCTAGAACTCTCTGAAGTGCCTCTCTGCCTTCACTAGAGTCAACAGCACCTCCTAGCTTAGTATCATCTGCAAACTTACTTATTAGGCATTCAAGTCCTACATCCAAGTAATTTTTAAAGAGGTCTAACAGCTGTACTAAACACATGTTGAAACAGTAGGGAGTTAGGAAAAGCGCTCCTGCATAAAGTAATGCAGGAATCAGTGCTTGCCAGGGAAAAGCATTAACCAGAAGTCAGCCAGCCAAGAGGCACTGGAATTTTTAACTGAAAGATTTTAGGAAATCTTAAGTTAACCTTCCTGCCAGAAAAGGCATTCCCCAGCAGGACAGGGCAGCAAACTCGTATTATTGTAAAACAGCAGGGAGAAAAGGAAGGGACTGCGGGGATTTATTTTAAGTTCAGAACATGGAAGCAAAGAAGTAAAACAGATAATAAACAGACAAAAAACCAACAGTTAAATGGACAGAAAGCAGATATTTTAACTGTTCCTTTCCCAAAGGCATCAAGCAGTATCATGAAGTCATACCAGTATACTGTAGCAGAACTACTGCCATATTATCCTAATGATGTTTTACATTATTTGGAAATTACTTGAAAATATTCAAAACATAGTATTGCTGTAAAAATGTTTGGTTTCAATTTTATTTCTAAAAGCCACTTCTAAGCTCATCAATTGCCTGCCAGTCTGTAAGTGAAAGGCAAGTTTTCCTCCATGTTATAATACTGTAAAATTGTGCAGAATTTTTGGGTTTTCTTCCAAGGGTCACAAAAGTGTCTCCTATCATGTAGACAATAACAGCTATGATGGATAATTTACTCTCTCTGAAATGGCTCAATCCATGCTTCTACTAGCTGAAGGATAAACCAACTAGAAGACAGGAGCCTGAAAAAGCTTTTTTTAAAGTCAGTAATAGTTAGGACTGTCAAGTAAAATGAAGGATACATCAGCTGTGAGTAAGATATTACTCAGTTAGGAGTAGAGTGGACATAACAGTTAAACTCTTGAAAGACCTTAGCTGAGTCTTTGTTTGTGGTAAGCAGCCTAACTCATACTGACCATTCCCCTGCTTTATCAGAAGGAAGAGAACAGATTTTTCATATAGAGTATGTAATCAAATAAGTGAATAAAAGAACTTTCAGGAGTTTGGTAACAGAAACCTGTTCAAGTTAGCTCAGGGAAAAATTCTGAAAAGAAACATGAAAGAAAGAGGAAAGAGGCTCAGACTGCCTATTTTCTCTGACACAATAGCAAAAATTGACTAGTCTATTCTCAGTTTTTCAGTCAGGTCTCTCTATAAAGTTAGAGCACAGAACATATGGAAACAAGCCCTGTGCCATAAGGGTATTCTCTCATCCATTAAAAATCAGAGTTTTGAAACTCTGTCTTGAAGGAGAATTCAGAATAGCTTATTTACTGTTTGATAGCAGTTTTAAAACAGCTGACAGATAAAATTGCAGGTTCCCAGGCTACAAAGAGGCACTAAAATGGCATTCAAAGTGTCAGTGCATCTACTTGATGAAATATTTGCCCTTCTGACAGACATTTATCTGTATTTTTTAAAAAGGGCTTTCAGCATAAAAGACTATTTGATTAAAGGTGGGAATTCCTCTAACAGAAATTATTAAAAATATCTAGGAACATTTTCATAAGTCTATATCTTATAAAATGCTGTTCTTAGTTAAATAAGACATAATTGAATTGCAGTTACAAAATTAGTTTTTCTTTTTCCACTATGTGTTCAACATATCTTAGGATGGGAACAGTTAATGGCTTGTGAAAAACTTCAGTTCCTTTGGCTGTATGAACAAATCTTTTAAAGTTATGGAGGTAGAAAAGCTATCACTAATCATCCTAAGTGGATTCACTGATCCTACACTGTATGCAGTAACTGCAACTTTATGGACCAAAAGTCCTTGCTCTGTCTGTACAGAAGGTATTAAGATAACACCCCAAATCAATCACATGAAATTCTGGGTATTTGCTGAAATTCTTAAGACAAGAACATGTTTATACTAACCTCCCTGAGATTTCAGTGAAACAAAGACAGAAATCTCCAAAGGATTCAGAGATTAGCCACCTTCTGAAGGTGCCTCTCATTCAGCCAAAAACAGATCCCAAACCAGTAACCCAACAGAGAAATGCTGCAACAGAAATTCTGAGTAAACGCTTCCCAAAACTTAGAAAGTTGAACTTCAGGGAAGATGTTTTTTTAAATGACCCATTTAAAAATACAATTTCAGTAAATATAATTGGAAAATATATAGTTGTAAGGAAAACAGGAGCTGGCATTATCATCTTGTGATAGGCAAAGTCCAGCCTCATTATAAGCAAGAGGAAACAGGCAAGACAGTATCAGGCACTGAACAAAGTCAAAAGGGGTCTGTCTTTCACACAGTATAAAACAGCAGAAACAGCAGAGAATAAAAGGGAAGACAAAAGCAATGGAGTCTTACAGTCTATTCCTAAATCACAGGCCTCCTTATTGCAACCACTTTGTGTCATTTTCACAGATTATCCATCTAACTTGGGTCCATAACCCCTCTGGGCAATTTATTTCAGTGCTCTGTCACCCTCACAGGAAATTCCTTCCTCATGTTATGCTAAAAACAAGCAAACGCAGCAGAAAACTGTTTAATATTCAAGTGACCTGTGAAGTTTGAGCATTTCATGATATTGTGGTGTCCAAAAGACTGCTGGTCTACCCTCAGTAAGAAGCTTGACTGTTTCTATTCTTAGCTTTTATTTTCCTATATTATATTTGAAGCATACCTAAAGATACTGCAAATCTTGAGTAAATAAAAACGTTTTCCATCTAGCCTTCCTTGTACAGAGAGTGCTAGAAAGGCCCTACAATATGTAAGAAGTGAGCAGCACTATATGAATGACTTCATCCTACTATGCAGCCCACAATAAATCAGCAGCTTATCTACAACAATCTTGCCTGAGCCTAAAAACACCACCACAGTACTGTATAAATACTCTCTATGACCTCCAGACAAATTATTTTCTAACCTGTATTTAAACACAACTAACTGCAATGGTCAGTGTTGCTACACCAACTCATAGGAACCCTTCTCATTCTTCATCAAATGACCTTCACAGGGGTCATTCAACCATCTGGTGACCCTGTGCAGACTTTAAGTCTGTAGGAAACAGATTTGTTTGCATAAAACATTCTTATTTACCTATTCTTTAGGCTACTTCACAGAGAAATCTATGTATCAAATCTTGATCCTCAATCTATCATCCAGGCTGTCTTATCATGTTACATTTTAGTCTCAGGAAAGTGTTCCCTCTCAGGTTTTATCTTATGGCATTGTTGCAGCAGAGGATAGGAAGAATCTGATTCTTGTCCAAACCTCTGCAAGGATGAATGCTTGAGAAAAGTTCATATAGTCACTACATTCTTAATTACTTCAAAAATCTAAGTTTATGACATCCAAAAGCCTTCTGATGATGGGAAACAGCAAAAAAGTGCTAGTGTCTTTGATGGGAGTTGAACAGAATTAGTGTTGATGGGATCAGCACAACATAGATAAAGCAAAAAAGTAAAATATTTGGAAGAAATGATAAAAGTTCTCTCTTGTTCTCCAAAGTATTCAATACAGAAAATGGCTCCACTAAAAACATTTCACTTAACATTAATTATTATTCTGGAAAAGCCATGTACAACTCCATGAGAGCTGACTACACTAAAAAGCAATGCAAAGACTTCTTTGGGGAAAGAGAAACAAAAAACCCCAATCAATTACACAAGAGAAATAACAAATATTCAGAATTGACCTCAGCAGCAAAGAACATAATTTTTCAAGCCATTATTAGTATGCTAGATAAAATCTGTGAGATATAGAGTTTTCTGCAACAGTCCCTTCTGGCCTTTTGCATGACAACGTTAGAAAAAACAATAACAAAGATGCTTATTAAAAGACAGTTCAGGCTAATTTAATACTGGTTTAGTACTGCTGTGTGACAGAGCCAATGAATAAGAATTCACTACCTTTCAGTGGCCTATCCCTTCTGTAAAATCTGTGCTTAGGTGTGGAGATGGAGGAGACAGAATTGTCTCCCCCTTACTCGAGGAGAAACCTTGGGACAAGAGTGACCTGTGAATACTTAACTATGGTCTGTAGAGATAAGGAAATAGAATTAGGATGTAAAGATATAGCCTGGAGCCAGTCTGTATCTGTTGTGTAACTGCTTGATTGTTTTGTGGTTGCATCAGCTATTGGTACAGTATAGAAACCCTAGTTCTGTTCCAATAAAATGTCTTCTATCTCACATTGGAGTCAGTGCCTCAATAGGCCACACTTAGGGGATACAGTGTAACATCAAACATTTTCAGCTAGAGGTAATAGGATTGCAGAGAGTTTTGTTCCTTTGTGTAGTCCATTTCACAAAGTCTCTGTAGTAAGTTTAGCTTGTGGCAATTAAGTCATTAGGAAGTTTGATTATTTCTTCTTTTTCTCAGAAATCTGAATTTCTGAGAATGTTCAGAACACAATTTACTTTCCTCAGCAAATATTTGAGCCCTGAAGAATATTGTTCACATCCCCACTTGCTCCACTGAAACAATAAAGATGTTATGCAGTTATTTTATTCTCCCTAAAGTCTGTATTGACAAGTTGCATACTATGTGCCATGCATAGTCTATGTATTATCCTCCTAAAAGAATATCTACGGTATCATTAGCTCAGAATAACATACTAAATCCATTATTCCTTTCTGATTACTGTAAAGCACACTATGTGCACCATGTATAATAAATGTAGCTATAAAATGCTTATGGCACAAGGAGTTCTATTCACACTAGCATTCAATCTGTACTAACAAGAAGTCATAGCATATTCCATCCCTGAGCTAACAGCTATGATAAAGGCTAGTAGGAATGAAGCAGAAAAACCTAAAGCTGAAGCAATACAGAAGTAAAAAAACAAGCAGAAAACCAATTGCCAAGCTCCACTCAGTTCTCAATGCAAGACTGTAGGAGCAGTGGAGTGGGACATGGTAGGGTAAACAGGATTTTGACATTTAATTATAACCTGTTTGGAGGCTAAGGCACTGTGAGAATCCAAAACAACTCTTCCATCTCCCACTTTGCAGCCTCCTCAGTTATTTCAATACAATTCTTTATGGGGCTAGGCTGTTAGACTAAATGAACAGAACTGGTCAGTAAGAATTCAATTTCACCCTAGTGACAAAGAAAACAATAAGAAACTACACTCTCACCTTCACATTCTCCTTTATGTTTACATCTGGGCACATATCTATACAGTCCTCATGAAGTGAGGCCAAGACTGAGCTGCTGCCTTGGAATTTTACTTAAGTTTATCTCATTGCACAGTCACCTTTCCCACTTGTCTCTTTCTTCACAGAGAAAGTAATTAACTGCAACCAACCCAAACAGAGGAAAAGAGATCATGAAGTGCTGTGCATGAGAAAACGGAATCCCTTTTAATTCTTTAGCCTGTAATTCCACATACTACTTATAATGGTATGTATAGATAATGGTCTGCTTTACTATGTTTTCTATCTTGGATGCTTTTTGTGTTGTTGGTGTTTTTTGGTTGGTTGTTTTTTTTTTTAATTCCTGAAACCAATTTTTCCTTGTTCCAAAGAGTTCATTCCTTCATTTATCAGTAACTGAATACTATTCACAGCCCTGGGATCTGTGTATCATCCTCTGAGCTCACCTTTTAATTCCCTTGCTGTCATTCCATGCCTCTGCTCCTCTAAGCTATACCTTTCTCCTCTGGTCACAAGACAGTCATCCTGTGTGGAGTAGCAACTTATTCTTCCTCTGTTATTAACCATAGGAGCATATGAAATTCTATGGAAAAAAAGGCTTTTCACTACACAAACCTACAGAACAAAACTAAACCCAAAACAGGTAATGAAACAATTTCCTGGTCATTATGTAATTTTTATTACAGTTGAACAAGTTGTCACAGAGCCTCAGGTAAGCCCAAGAACAGTTTAAACACCTATGCCTGACAAGCCAGGAGAGCCAATGGGATTCTGGGGTGTATTAGAAGGGGTGTGGTTAGTAGGTCAAGAGAGGTTCTTCTCCCCCTTTACTCTGCCCTGGTGAGGCTGCATCTGGAATATTGTGTCCAGTTCTGGGCCCCTCAGTTTAAGAAGGATGGGGAACTGCTTGAAAGAGTCCAGCACAGAGCCACAAAGATGAGGAAGGGGCTGGAACATCTTCCTTCTGAGGAAAGGCTGAGGAAGGTGGGGCTCTTTAGCTTGGAGAAGAGAAGACTAAGGGATGACTTCATCTATGCTTTTAAATATGTGAAGGGTGTGTGTCAGGAGGATGGGGTCAGGCTCTTACTCAGTGAAGCCCAGTGACAGGAAAAGGGGCAATGGCTGTAAGCTAAAGCATAGGAGATTCTGTGTGAATACACGTAGAAATGTTTTCCCAGTTGAGGTGGCAGAGCACTGGCACTGACTGACCAGAGAGGTTGTGGAGTCTCCTTCTCTGAAGATATTCAAAACCCATCTGGATGCGCTTCTGTGTGACCTGGTCTAGGGAATCCTGCTCTGGCAGAGGGTTTGGACTAGATGATCTTTCGAGGTCCCTTCCAGCTCCTAACATTCTTTGATTCTGTGAAAGAACACCACTGATATTTTACAATCCTGCTTAGCCAAAATCAGTCCTATCCACTTTTAACACTACAGTTCCGTTACATGTCCCATAACTATGCGTAACCAGATGCATACCAATCCAAAGCCACTGGGGGAGCACATTCACTCTTTCAGTCAGTTAAAGTAAAATGATTGAATTTACGCAGCTATTCTGCCTGCCACACAAACCCGAGACCACTCCTAGCAACTACTTGCAACTTGAATCTCCAGAGCAGTCAGAACAAGGAGTTACAGCTCAAGTTCACTTTTTGGTTTTAATGCTTAAAATGGGAACACTTCTATAATCAAGGGTCCATTCCCATGCCCTCTATACCACCTCTGTCTCCCAGATTGCTTCATCTTTTAGCCAGGTATTTATTTGACTGTGATCAAACCAGCCACATCAACTGGGATAAAGTCTTTCTTGCCGAACAGACAGAGCATCACATTTCCTCACTATTGGTATGAATTCATTCCCTATTGATATTGGAAAAGGCTGGCAACAGAAAAGACTTTTTGAATAAAGAAACCAGTTATGGGTGATGAACATCTCTATTATTTCTTTAAAAGACAGCAATAATAATATCCTCTCTTGCCTTTAAACACTTATGTGGGAAAAATAATTAAAATACATATTTTGCAAGCAGCAGTAGGCAAGGAGAATGGGAAAATTCAAGTGAAGATAGACACCTACATATTCTTCTAAATCCAGAAATATCCAGAACTTAAATTTCCCCACACTGTCTCTGCTGAATACCCATAGTGTTTGCTATATGGACTTTGGTCTTAGTTTAAAAAATACATTTTTTTAAAATAATTCTATTAAAGGAGCAATATATTTTAAAAAAATAGTTCTCATTTGAACTAGATATAAGGGACTCATCTAGATCATCTAGTTCTACATGCAGCAAATCTGTCAAAATTTTACTACTTCTCTGACAGGCTGGTCTGAAAGGAATGCAAAATCATCTCAGAATTTCTATGATGATATTTTTCTGAATCATATAAATATCCACTCTCCATTTTAAAGCAGTTTATGCTTTGTCTTCAAAAAAAGCAAAGCAACCAAAACATCTAGTTCCACAGACCTGGTTATTTTTCAAACCATTCAAAACAGCCAAGTAATATACTTGCAAAACTAAAACATATACATGTTTATAAACTTACAGTTTAAGCAGTCAACTGCTAGGTCAGTAATCACATGGATGAGCAGCTGCTAAATGGATCATATTCCCACATGAAAATACTCTTCAAGAAAGTAATCTTTAAAGGCTGCTCTTAATACAGCAGGTTTCAAAAGGAGAATAGCATTTAAGTAATTTAATTTTATCTGTTAGAAGCATGCAACTTGCCAAGGATTAAGTTTCTTCCTTTAGCATAAAATGAAATGTGTTTTACTGAATGCCTGAAGCCTTTCTGTATTTATCTGTTATTCAGAGAAGTTCCTGTTTAGTAGTCACTGGTATGCACCAGCACATATGTGAGACAAAAAGCAGCTCTGAGAAAGTGCGCGGATGAGAAAAGGCCAAATGTCTGAAAAAAGTTACATTCCTCTGAGAAGCAAATGTTTGCAGCATTAGAAATCTATTCCTCCATGTGAGAAATACCTTTCTCCCCAACTGTCTGTTCCCTTGTTCTGTTTCCCATTGGCTGGTGCTTGTGAACTGACATTCTAGGTTTTTCTGCAAAAACTGTCATGCCATCTGTGGAAGTATGCCAGGGAACCACGGGCAGTTGAGTGGTAGTAATAGGAAGATCCTCATTATCACCTTATGTGGTAGCCCTGTAAGTCCAGGTTCCTCCAATCATGTTTGATTGCTCCAGGCCTGGGCTCACAGGACATGGTCAACATGGCAACAGCCCTAGAACCATGAGCCTACAAAACAGCGGAAAGAAACCCCACCAGATGGCTGAAGCAAAACATAAATTACATGCCTTACACTCTGGATGATCAAATGACCTCATAACCTCCTGTAGCACAGAAGACAGCCTTCCTGCTCTCAAGTCTCATGTCCATCAGAATCATCTTCATGAACAAGACATTTAGAGATTTTAAACTTGCTCAACTTTGCATGCTGCATAGGAAGGCAACTTTTACTCCCAGGTATTACTCGTCCCAGACTTAAAAATCACTGAAAAACTATATCCTCCCCAAACAAGCATCTTCCCAGAAGTTTTTAAAAATAACCTGTAAATGTGTGTCAGTCTTACTTTTGTAATATCTGTGTAAAATTATTGCATACCAGTACACAGATTGCACAAAAGCACATACAGACAGTTCCTCAGATTTCAAGACTAATTAAAACTTGCTGTTTCCCCAAACCAGCTTCCTAATAAAGGATTTTTTTCATCCAACTATACTTATGTTTTCATCTTGTTTTCCATTCTAATTCAGGGATTTTGCTGTTGTAAGCAGGAGCCATAATATGACTGCACTGCACAAAACACCATCCAACCGTAAAATAAACATGTCTTTCCCTGATGTCTTCTTTTTACCTGCCTTGTCTTCCCTGTCTGACTGCATGCTACTAGTTAGATAAATGGATTCTTCTGGACTTGCAGTTTTCGAGCAACTGAAGGATATTTTGCTCAAAATATGAATTGCCAGCAACCAAGAGGTTTATTTAAGAATGGTGTTTATTCTTTCCCCATCCACACAATTGCATCATGCTTCCATGGGTGGTGTTTCTCAATCTAAATCACAGAATCACAGAATACTAGGAGTTGGAAGGGACCTTGAAAGATCATCTAGTCCAACCCCCCTGCCACAGCAGGATTCCCTAGACCAGGTCACACAGAAGCGCATCCAGACGCCCAGTATTGCCTTACCTGCACATTCCCCTTACTGCTCAGGCATTAGCACCCAAGTGAAAGTCAGACAAGACCACTAGTAAATTGAAAGGATATAGTTAAACCCCTTATTTTCTACTACAAACGTTGCAAGCTTCTAAAGGTCAAGCCTGATATGGGAGGACCTGTGAAAACATGGCTCAGAAGGAGAATGACCATGCTAGGCCCACACCTTCCTGTGGGAGCCCACTGAGCAACAGGCTGAACAGTGTTTAAGCAACGTGCTGTGGTGCTACATGACCCCATCCTCCAGAGGGAAGGTTTTTTTTTCCCTACCCTCAAACCAAACAACTCAAGCTTTAATTTGTACCCTTGTTACAGCACCTGGCAGTACTAAGGTGATTTTGGCTCCATCAGCTTCGTAATTGCCCCTCAAATACTTGTAGGCAGCTACTAATCACCCTTTTTCATCACCTTCACTACTGCTTAGAAGTACAAAAGCAACACAACCAATGTTTTCCAGGATCCTGAATTTAGATAATTCAGAACCTTAAATGCCTGTCAGCCCACTACAGAGCCTCAGAACATAAAAGATGTTTATAAATATTTGGAAACACTGAGTCTAGTAGCCAGAGCTATCCAAAAAGAGGAAGGTATTTATCTCCCACATCAAGGCTGCACAGTAAGAGATTCATGCCAAAGACATTTGAAAATATCATGTGGAGTAAATGGAGGCTTTAAGTGAACCATGACAGCAGATGGTTATACATACTGCACAGTTGAGCTGATGGGGTAAATTATGAGAACACTTTTCTCCAGCCACAGAGCCTGTCTCTCCACTGGGGAGCTCTCTCTCCACCCTGGGGAAGGTTTTGGTGATTTCCAGTACCTTGCAAAGAATCTCTCCTCAGATACTCTGCAAAGATGCAGCTCTTCACTGCTGCTAGAGTATGGTCTAACAGAAACCACAAAGCCTTCAGGCAGCCTTTTCCACAGAAGTCTCTGGTAGCTTTTTTAAAGTAAAAACTATTAGAAATAAATAAATAAATCTCACATTTTGCCTGTTTTGATATGGTCATCTAAGAGATATTACAGAGTGAAGGAACAACATATTAACACTAAACTTCATGTCACAGAAGATCTTCTAACATGTTACAGAGTGCCTACCATATGCTTTTCAGTCCCATTAAGTTATCTGTGTGTTATCTATGCTTCTAATGCTTGTAAGTAGTCTCTGTATCTAAAAAGAAAATAGTAAGAAAAAGAGATTGAAAATGCTTTTGACTGTTCAGGTTGGATGAGTCATGGGCAGAGAAGACAGTACATTTTTACTTGCTATTTGCTCCTTTTAAGAAAAGATATGTACAGAAATACACATTTCTTCAAGAGGCACCCAAAATGCCAGAAAGGAAAAGGCTAGGGTAATACCACTGTGTTAATGAAGGGTAAACAAAACATACCTGAAAGTAATGTCAGCTGAGCAACTGACATCAGGGAAATCAACTGTCATCTACCTGGACTTGAGCAAAGCATTTGACACTATCCTACACAACATCTTTGTCTCTAAATTGGTGAGACATGGATTTGATGGATGCACTACTTGGCAAAAAAGGAATTGGCTGGATGGTTGCACTCAAAGTTGTGGTCAACAGCTCAGTGTGTGAGGGGAGACCAGTGATAAGTAACTTAAGTTTCACTTGCACCTTATAACCCTAGAAAGTTTAGCCACACAGTTGCATCAGCCCCAAGAATGACAGAGGAACTATTAAACAGATATTGGAAGTTGAAAGTGTGCTCATAGCTTCTAATAAATTGCAGTTATTTACCTTTTAGCCAAATTTTTATCAAGTAACTTATTTCAAAAGAGAAAAAAAAAAAATCACACAACTATGAAATACTAGGAACACTGCCCTTCTGTGAGGCAGTAATGGAAGTAAATTGGAATTACAGTCTCTAGTATGGTGTATAGCTTAATAAATATTTATATTTTAGCATTTACATTAAATGTTAACAAACATTATGCTCATTTATAAAAGGGCCTTGTTAGACAACAATCACATCAGAGAATATAAAATCTCACTGCAACATGTTAAGAAAATAGATCATGCTTAAACCTTATAAAAAAGGAACATAATGCTTTTACCAAACAATTTTAAAGTAGCAGTACAAACACTTTACCCTGAAAAGACACAGCAAGACCCAAACCCCCACAAAAAAACCCCCACAAAACCACAAGCACAGAATGCTAGTCAAACAGAATCCACTTGCTTTTTTAATGGATCACAAAGTTTTCTTCAAAAATCCAGTCCCTATTAATTAACATATGCCAAATGTTCAGAGTCTCTACAGATCTGGACTACTAAACATTTTACATACTCAATTAGCAAATGCATTCCTCAAAACTGAAACTAAGAATCAGGCTAGAAGAATGCACTGGCATATGTTGGCTTCATTTGCAATTAATGTTTTATTGAGGACAACTCCAATCTTTATTTTCCATTTCATTTTAAGAGCAGTTTGTAAGCAAACTTGAGATGAGCATACTTTGACAAGAAAGGAATTCAGCTTGCCAAATTGCGCAGAAGTTTATCTGCTGTGTCCCACTGCCAATTAAGATCTGTATTCTATCATCCTTTAGTCTGACTCTGGACATTTTCAGGAAGTCCTTACAAAATATTTATTAACATCTCTTAATTAAGCCTATACACTTCTCTTAGAGTTGTTTAGTTCAAAGGAACAATGAACTCCACTCCCGTACCCTTAACAACACAAAATACATTATGAATTCTCCCATCAGTCTTAGACTTCAAAATAACTCCCTTCAAAACATATATTAAAAAAAAATTACAGTGGAATTTGCAATCTGAAGCTAAATACAGAAGTCTTCCTTGTCTACAAACTATGTAAGCAATACACCACAACATATGGCACAGGCATTATGGTTTCAAGATTAAAGAAAATTAATGAAACAGATGATGCTTGCTGAAAAACAATATAATGAAGCATCCATTAAAACAAGATATATGCAAACTTTTTAATTTACTGAAATGCCACTCCTAATTAGGACCCTGGAAAGAGTTGTCATTCTAACATATCATTCTCCATCACCAAGTTGTAACACTTAAATATAGCCTGTTATCTAATTCTGTAGGACAACTCCCTTCTCTAGTACCACGAATCATAGGATGGCCCAGGTTGGAAGGGACCTTAAAGATCATCTAGTTCCAACCCCTCTGCCATGGGCAGGGACACCACCCACTAGGCCAGGTTGCCCAGGGCCACACCCAGCCTGGCCTTGAACGCTGCCAGGGATGGGTGTGGAGGGTCGAGGCTGGGCTGACCACCAACCCAATGACAGACACTCCCTGCTGTCCCCTCTTCCCCCCTCACGGGAAGGGAAAGGGGATAAGAGAGAGACAGAGAGACTTGTGGATTGGAAAATAAAACTAAAACTACTGTAATAATAATAATGATAAATGAAATATATACAAATATGTACAAAACCCAATCCAAACCCAAACTCCTCTTGATGGGGATTTTAAAACCATGAGTGTATCACATCAGTGTGTGAAATCAAGAGAAAATGTGTTCATCTGTTACAGACAAGATATTTGGATATCTACATGAAAACACTGGAAGAGTTCCCAGTTGTGTTGGGATACAAGGAACAGAAGACAAATTAAATACTTCAGTAAATCTCTCACTGCTTCTTTCCATTTTGTTCTTCTTGGGTTTTTTAAATTTTTTAAATCAGCTCAGAAAAACACCTTGTATCCGATCCTGCTATAGATAGAAAAAAGCACTGAGCTGCAGTGACAGCAAAGCCCCCTCACAGCTCTGTAGGATAAGGTATTACTGCAGCTGCAACCTGCTCATAAGCAAACTCTGCTGTATCTTCAGAAAGATCAGAAAACAGTTAAAACTCGACATGCCAGTCAAATAGGATTTGTTTGATTTTAATGACTACCCTGTTGGAATATAACCCAGGGAATCAATGTAATTTCATAATTAAGGAGAGTAACATAAGTGATTAACTGAGAAGAGATTTCCAAAACACACATTTTAAGCAACCAAGGGCTGATTTTGAATGTAGGCCTCTTAAATTAAAACAGGTATTTGGTAATCTAACCAAAAACTGTGCCTTGGGATGAGTAAAAGTCAATGCTTAGGTTCTCAGTGGACTAGGAAAGAGGTAATTGAGCTAGCTTGGCTCTGAGAAGCAGTATAATATTAAAGAGCCTCCAAAATGGCTGAAGTACTACATTTCTCTATACGGATAACTGGTTGAAGGACACTAATATGTCTGTATTGTTTTGGGGCTAAAGTACCTGATTCAGCTAGACCAGGTATCTCATCTGCAAATTGCCTTCCCTTCCATCAAAAATTTTTCAGAAGTGGAGTCCAGGCAGGCACACCAAGATGCTGGAAAATGTTGAGACTTTCAACATTTACAAATAAGTGTGAAGGGCTATTTCACCTTTAAAGCCTGATCATTTTCATCCTTCACAATTCCTTTTCCTATCTTCAATTACACTGAGTCTTTTGAATCCAAAACAGAAGAAAGCCTTTGTTCTGTAACATATTGAACACACAGTTGGGAACTGGTGGGAATAAGAATCTTAACCTTAAATATATGGATGTGCAGGATATGCTCACACAGACTCAGATTAAGAATTCTTCTGATAAAACAAGTTTTCTCCTGGATGTAACCATCACAAAAAAAGATACACTTTTTTATTTTTTCACTCAACAAGTGATAACTCTATCTCTTCCCAGTCAATTATCTTATCTACCTTTCCCAATCATTCTTCTTTCTCTCTACCATGCTTATCTTCATATTTTTATTGGACATCCAGAAGAAAATTCAAATAACCACTTTCCTCAAAATCAGTGATAACAATCTTATCCACTGGATTACTGACTTTTCACTTACTGACAAGATTTTCTCTATCCTTCTTACTATCAACTCTGTAGTGTATTTTAATCACTTGTTCAAAAAAATCCCACTCAAACTGCAAAAATCTTTTCACTTACAACAGTCAGCTCAAATAAGGTGTACCCAAATATAGTTCAGGTACTTTTTTAGGACTAATCTATCACAGAGTATTACAGATAGGAAGAACCATGTCCTAAAGTCACCAACTGCATTACTGTATCTATTCCCAACCATGTCATACAAACCATGCACACTTCGTACTTGTTTAGGACTGCCACACTGAATAAGGACTTCTCATGGTGCAGTCATCCTCTTTGCTTCCCATTTCATATGTGACTAAGCTTATTTTTGAGAATCTGTGAATCAGTACTCACCATTCTATTGATTTTGTATGGAATATAAGTTGATACTTATAGAATCATCATAGAATGGCCCAGGTTGGAAGGGACCTCAAAGATCATCTAGTTCCAACCCCCCCCCCGGCTATGGGCAGGGATGCCAATTACTAGACCAGGTCACCCAGGGCCACATCCAGCCTGGCCTTGAACACTGCCAAGGATGGGGCATCCACAACCTCTGTGGGCAACCTGTTCCAGTGCCTAACCACACTCCTGTCAAAGAAATTCCTCTTAATCTCTAATCTAAATTTTCCCTCCTTAAGCTTATAACCATTCCCCCTTGTCTTATCACAATTCGACCACCTAAAAAGTCAATATCAGTAAGTATAAGTTATATTCTTATATATTTATAGTTTATATTTAAAATATAAATATTTTATTTAATAATTAAGTTCTCAGAATTTCTTTTTGAATGCATACTTTTCTTCTTGTATGTTATTCAACATCCTTTATATATATAAATAAGGTTTCTGTGCAATGCAAGAGAATAAAAAATATTTGTTTGGAAAGGAAAGGTACAGTATAACAGATTAGTACCTTTTCTTTTTTCTAACATTCTGCTCATTCTCTCTACATCTATACTATTACCCTCTGTACAACTTGTCTCTTACTAGCCATGGCTTCCTTATAGGTACTACAATACAATGTTAAACATACCCCATTAACTTCTCTCTTACTTTGCAGCCAAGAATAGTTGAAAGAATAGCACGCTGCTGTATCTCATTCAGCTAATTACATTTAGATATCCTAAGCTGTTATTAGACAGTTTTGCTCTTAATTCTGCAGGTTTGATTGTTTTCAGAAGAGAAACACAAATTCAAGCAAAATTCATACATTAAGTAAGACATTTTTAATTGGGATTGGTTGAAAAGACTGGACACAGTAACCATCTAGAGCTTAGGCATACAATGATATTTTCACCTGGTAAAAAGGTGAGAGAAAATACCAACTAGACTTTCTCACTGAAAACATATTTTAAGTAAAAAGGTTAAAAGTATATCAGTCAAAAATATTATATTTAGTTTGGGCAGTATCATTCAAGAACAGACACAAGAAAGTTCTAAATTTTAATCACCTCATTCTTTCAAAGTCATGCTGAACTTACATATTAAAACACCAACAATCCTTAGAGATTCAGATTCAAGTTCCAAGAATAGATCAAGAATGTATTTTCCTTGGGGTCATGTTTAGTGTCACTCTGCAGCTGCTCTCTCAGCTGCTTCAACACTACATACATTCACAACTGTCCCCCACGATGCTGAATTCGCTAAACCACAACATAAAGGTCTGCTCACCTCCCCTGCAACCCTTTGAACACAAAGGTTTTCCCGTGTTGAAAGGGGGGGGAGGGAAAGGGGGTTGTCTTACTCTGTTTTTCAAAAAAACCCTCTATATCTGAAACTCTGAGTATATACAGAATATCTGTACAACCAAGGTTATTTCAATTTCACCCTGACTTGTACTTCAACTCCTGTCTGTTCAAGCAGCAGCCTTACAAGCAGGTCCGTAAGTGTGCTCTTCCCTATACCCCTTGCCTTTGTGATTAGCTGCTCTTTAAAATAACAGAGCTTTGAAAACTGGTATTTTTTTAAAGTTCCTTACAGTGTGAAAGCTGTGAAATAAAGTACAAAGAACCACTATCCTGTCAAACACTTCCCATTATGCTGCCTCTTGCAGAGAAGGGTAAGATTTTATAGCAGGCTCCAGGGATATGCACAACACTTGAAAAACATACAGAAATAGCATGCAAGTTTCTCTCTTTTCCTCTCTATCTGAACCACAATAATTACCTAGTATGACTACTGCAGTCATCTTTCTTTTTGAGGTTCTTGGCACTCAAATTCCTTCTCCCAAGCATGTTAGAAACATTCCATTTAAAGGTTCTTGTTTCCCTTTCATTCTGAGTTCCAAGTAACATCAAAGCTATTCAAACTCCCTTTTCACTAGAGAGGTATAAACATTATGTCCTTATTCTTTACACTCCGAACTTTTTTCCTCCATAAAATTGGCCACTCAAGATTTCCATGGAGCCTCCCTCTCTGATCTGCTCTGCCAGAACTCTTAGCAACAACAAGATGCACTGATACAGGCTGGGTGAGGATTGGCTTGAGAGCAGCCCTGTGGAAAGAGATTTGGGGGTGCTGGTGGATGAGAAGCTTGACATGAGCTGCCAGTGTGCGCTTGCAGCCCAGAAGGCCAATCGTATCCTGGGCTGCATCAAGAGAAGCGTGGCCAGCAGGTGGAGGGAGGTGATTCTCCCCCTCTACTCTGCTCTCCTCAGACCCCACCTGGAATACCGCATCCAGTTCTGGAGCCCCTATTCCAAGAGGGATATGGGGGTGCTGGAGGAGAATGATCAGAGGACTGGAGCACCTCTGCTATGAGGACAGACTTGAAGAGTTGGGGTTGTTCAGTCTGCAGAGGAGAAGGCTCCGAGGGGACCTTATTGTAGCCTTTCAGTATCTGAAGGGGGCCTACAGGAAAGCTGGCAAGGGACTTTTTAGGAGGTCAGACAGTGATAGAACGAGGGGAAATGGGTGTAAGCTAGAGGAGGGCAGATTTAGGCTGGATATTAGGAGGAAGTTCTTCACTATGAGGGTGGTTAGACAGTGGAACAGGTTGCCCAGAGAGGCTGTGGAAGCCTCATCTCTGGAAGCTTGATGGGGCCCTGGGTAACCTGATCTTGTGGCTGGTGTCCCTGCCAGGCAGAGGGGTTGGAACTGGATGATCTTTGAGGTCCCTTCCAACTCTTGACAATCCTATGATTCTATGATCCTATACTGTTTGTGTCCAATAGCACAAAGAAGTCTCCCTACATTTCCCTGTTCTATACCCAATGTACAAGAAGGCTTTTCAGAGCAAAGCTGCTCTCCTCTGTTGATGACCAAGAATATTTAATACGGAAAATCTAAGTTTGAGAATACTCTTTCTTTTCTGTTGCCAGGTAGAAATGTGAAATTTTTCAAAGACTTAATCAAAATCTACAAAAAGGACAGCAAAATGTGCAGCACTGCTACGTTTTAATAGACTTAAAATGAATTTCAAAAGAGTATTTTTTCAAAAATATACTGAATAATATTTGTCTCACATTCTTCAAGCAGAAGCGTTTTGCATATTTCCATCTTTTTAAAGGACAGCTCAGCACATCCAAACTGCTATTCTTAAATCAAATTCAGTAGTGTTTGTGAACACCTTAGCAAAAATTGTTTTTCCCATAAAACTGTAGTCTTAAAAAATCAAAATAAGTTGCAGAACATTGCTAAACAAGCTTTCCTTTTCTTCTACCAAAAAAAAGTTTATCAGAAACTACAAAAACGAAACTCTCCTCTTTAGGCACCATTTAATCTAGGTCCTTTTGGAGATGTCCAAGCTCAAAGAAAATCAACTCAAAAACCTGCCTTATGTGAAAAGAGATACTCTTGAATTTTCTTTTTGTTAGAGACATTGAGTTGTCAAAGTTATACATCAGTCACACAGAACAGAACAAACAAAAATCTGTCCACATCTGTTTTCGCTCAAAGTTTAACATTTTCATGAAGTTCCATGTGACTTAACACATCAGCTACCTTGGCCAATTTTAATTCACAATTAAAGAAAGAAAAATTGACAACAGCCCTTCCTAAACTGACAAAGGCTTTCCTTTCCAGAAAGGAAAAGGAACAAAACTGACAAGAACTGACAGAACACATTTGTTTGTCATGTCAGTCTCCTAAGAAGAGCTGGACTAGAAAAAAAAACAACCAACCAAAACACAGTTCTGGTTTGGTTTTTGAGAAAAGGCTTAGTTTTTATAAGCTGTCAAAGGACTTCAAAACCTACTTGCTGGTATGAACTAAAGTAGCTTTAGAAACAGAAAACTTTCTAGAGAAATATAAAAGCACTGGTTTCTACCCCAAAAATATCATGAGAAGTTATTCAGTTTTTCCTGACACTCAGAACATGTCCCAAAGCAGTATTTTGGTGTGCATCAACTGAGGAAACTCTCTGGCAAACAGCTGAAGATTACAATAAAATACAGGACTTGGGAAAAGCTTTCTGACATGGGTTGAATACCTCTGGTTACAAATTTGAAAGACCACAAACCCAATCCAGTAATGATGAGAAAGTGGGAGTATCTACATTCATTTTGCAGGATCTTCCTCACTGGTGTGCTAATAGTGATAAGCAGGACTTAGCACCATCAGAAGGATCAATACTTATCCCAGCGAAGCTAAGGTCTCTCCCAGGTAGCAACTCATAGATCTATCAGCTTGTCTTCATAACACGAACTCTCTGTACATTTTTTCCCCCTTTTTAGCTCAAGTAGCCATCCAAGACCTCTGGCAATTAGGAACCAAGAATGATTTCACACACTACCTTTCTTCCATCTCTATAAGAAGTGTGTGTATAGAAAACCAAAAGAGCAATGAATTAGGCTATGCGTCTTTTTAACAGCCTAGGGAATCCTGCTGTGGCAGGGGGGTTGGACTAGATGATCTTTTGAGGTCCCTTCCAACTCCTAATATTCTATGATTCTGTGATCACAATTATCTTTATGAAAAACATACTAGCATGAACATATATTTTCTTTTCTAAAATGTGCCTTTTCATATTTTATCACTATTAAACAATATAAAAATGTTGCTTGTTACAAGCATCTAGAGTATAACTCATAAGCCTTTGAGATGCATATTAACTAAACAAGTTTTGGTAAGATTTTATTGCTCCATTCTCCCAAAAAACTCTTGTGATGTTCTCTTCCAAAACCTGAATTAAATATAAAGAAAAGCATCTTCAAAGCTTTCTTCACTACAAAGATTTTGGTATTTGTTTCTAAATGAAGCAAAATGGTTTTTTATTAAAATAAAACAATGTTTTCCTAAGTAATTTACTTTTAGTCATCATATGGCCTTTAAGGATTGCCAGAAGTATTGTACTTAATCAGAACATATTAGTCTTCCATTGGATTAATAAGAAAGCCTGAGTGACAGCCACAATAATACAGCATTACAGAAATTGAAACATTCATATTTTTCATCTTCTTGGAAAAGTAAGACTGACCCATCAGAATTAATTTAAATTTTTCTATTTTAAGCTGATTAAGACTTGTACCTGGAACTCTCACTTATTTTTCTGTCTATGCAAGATGAGGACATTTCAGTAATAAAAAAAAGATGTGATTAAAAGGAAAAAAAAGAGGTAGAAAAGTCAGTAAGAAGGATACTGTCTTCCTGAATATGTGAAGAAAGTACAAATGCATTACACATCAGAAATCTCTCATGTAAGGTACTTTCTAAACCCCTTTCACACATGTAATTGCTTTACAGTCTTGAAACTGTTGCAAGAAATACACTGTTGAAGCAGAGCACTGTTTGCTGCCTGTGTAGATATCTAGACAAAGAAGGAAAGGCTGGGCATGACTGCTGGCTACCAAACAGTCAGACAGGAGCTTTTCTGCCTTGCTACAGAAGGACCTACCACAAGCAAATTCCAAGCACTAAATGGTACAGACATAGTTAACCTCAGAAGTGTTCCCAGATTTCAAAATAACTGTGGTTTCAGCACAAGCACTAACACAGGTCTACAGTAAAATTACCTTTGTTAAGAAGAAAACCTGTGCTGAATAAAGTAGTTAATTCTCTGTTCTCTGAAGTACCCAGGCTTTACCTTGACCAAGGAGACAACTGTCACTTCCTTGGAAGTGGAAAGACTCATGAACCCTGCACAACTATTATCAGATTTTATTTTTAAGGCAGTTTTGCATGATTTTCAGACACATAAGATGGGTAAGCAGATGACTGGTAACTGTTCAGTGTGAGAAACTGGATATGCATTATCCCAAATAACTTGACAAAAATTATATGCAAGGAAAACTGGAATTTTCAGCTAGCTGCACAAGAGACATGGGGATTGCACATTTTGATTCTCTTTTTACAAAAAACACTTCACTCTATTCCACTTAAATCCAGACTGCACAGATTGTGCATAAACTTTTCCCACTGCTCATCTCTTTTAATCAGATATTCATGCCTACTGTTATCTCAGACACATTCTCAAATGCCATACAAAACCCTCGAAAGGAAGGCAACAATGATTAGCCATACAAATCTTTTTCTGATGTCTGTAATGTCAACTAAAAATTTATTCTCCACATTAATCCTGATCACAAGTTGCAGAGAGCTATAAATCCAATTTTAGAAGGAGAGATTGCTTAAAGAAAAGCTGTTATGTGTAACCTTTATTGTCTTTAATTTACAAGGACAAAAATATTTTGAAGTCTTTTACAGTCATATCACTATCTCAGTGCAGTGCACACCTACTAATTGGTGTTTAAGTGAAAGATCCAAGAAAAATGCAAAACCAAAATGCATCATTTTGGACCCCTGGCACAGACTGCCCAGAGAGGCTGTGGAGTCTCCTCCTCTGGAGATATTCAAAACCTGTCTGGACGCGCTTCTGTGTGACCTGGTCTAGGGAATCCTGCTGTGGCAGGGGGGTTGGACTAGATGATCTTTCGAGTCCCTTCCAACTCCTGACATTCTGTGATTCTGTGATATGTCTCTCCCATTACAGAAAGTGTGCAGCTTCCTCTCAGTGAGTCAGAAAAAAACCTGTTGTCCAGCCTGGCCACCACCCAGAGCTTCTTGTGCAGCTGCTTGCCCTCGCCACCTCTGCCATGCGCTGGCTGAAGTCGAGCGAGGCCAGCACCCCGTTACAGCAACTCTGTGCTAGTAGGAAAACACTACTTAAGTGATACCGACTTAAACATACTGCACACATGTCAGTGGCTAGTCATTTCAAGACACACAAGTTGCAGCAAACAAAACAGTTCCTGGCACCCACCCCTCAGATTTCTGACTGTGGGTCACTTCACAGCACTGCAGTATCACAAAAACTATGCTTTTAATATCATTAATATGAACTGTCACTACACCTGTATTCATGACATTTGCTCAAAGTAATGTGAATTTATGAGAACTAACAGTTATTTCAGGGTGAAAAGCTGCCTTGTCTTACCCCCCCAAGAGAACAGTTCCCAAATGACTGAGTTGTATCAACTCATTCCTATTCCATGACACAAATAATAAAGTTAATCTATGGATATACACTTATTCAATTAATCATGTCAAATTCAGCTATGTGTAGTATGAAAGTAAAATGGTTCCTGGGAAACAGAGCTTTAAAAATGCCCTGCTTCTTTCAGACAGCCTACAGCATATGCAATTACCCAGCAACTCACTAGGGACAGACAATAAACAAAAAAAAAAGGCTGAATCTTGCTTCAGTTGCCTGCTTCTATTCCTAAGAAATTATTTTTACTTATCAACCTTTACTTTGTCTCTTTCAGTAGCTGTTACCTAATTGTGTTAGTAAAACTTGCAACTATTCTACAAATAAGTACAAACCACAATACTGCAACCAACCCTTAAAATACTTCAAATTTTGTGTTAACTACTGTCTCGTACATCAGTTAAGGAGTCTTGCTTCAAAGACACTGAGTCAGCTTGAATTGTTTATGTAGGGTTTTAGTAAGAGACTTTGAAGCTAGACAGTAACTCTTTGATCTTTAAAAGCTTAAACGAGAGACTCAAGTGTATATCCTGAAACCTACAGTTAATCTGAATTAAGACTCAAAATGAGGGACTGCTTCACATTTCAAATGAATCATGCATTTCAAGATTACACTAGCTAACTGATTAGTCCTCAAAATACATCATTCTTAAAAGTGAAATAAATCCTAAGAAACATTTATCCTGTAAATTTTTTTGTAACATTCTGAAATAAAGACCTAATTTTGTAACACATTTTAAAGGAAGCAATCTCAATTCTCCCTGAAGTCAATAGTTACTATGAAGTACTCAGCTACTCACATGACAGAAGAACTTAACAACTTCGGCTTTGCTCTTAGAGCAGAGCTAACAGAAGGCAGTGTTTCAAAATTGCACCAGTACATTTCACATCAATGTAGAAAATTCCACTATAACTGAGAAGTAGAGTACAAGACTAAGTGACTTTTTTTTTCTTTATATAATGGTAGTTTGATTTTCTTC
This sequence comes from Galbula dea, assembly GCA_013399015.1. Lineage (NCBI taxonomy): Eukaryota > Metazoa > Chordata > Aves > Piciformes > Galbulidae > Galbula > Galbula dea. The sequence continues at coordinate 1,331,141 of VWZX01007874.1, forward strand.
ACATTATTTCCAAAAGGAAAGAGGTTCCTTCACCTCCCTCCTCTTCCACTTCCATAATGATGTCCCAGCACCCACACATACTCCCTCCTTTTTTAAATGATTAAATGAGCCACATCGAAGTTTAAAGAAAGATGAAAAAGAACACTAATACCAGGATTCCTGCTATTTCAGTAACATCCCATAATACTCTCGCTTCAAAAGCAGAACACACTTAGAACAGATGTGCTAGTCCATTTAAACATACTCTTGGTGGGCTCAAAGAAAGCACACAGAGATGTAAAATACAATATGGTCAAGTCTGCAAATAACCTTAATACAAAAACGTGGAGCCAAACAGTCCCCTGCCGTAACTCAACTCCTGGATCTCATGGAGGCCACAATCTCTCATCAGTGCAAAAAAAAGAGGTAAGTAAAAGAGACAGTAAGTTAGACTTTGCCAAGCAGCCACAAACTGAGCATAGGATATGGCTAAAAACAGCAAGTGAAACACTGAGGAACAAGGTCTGTTCAGGAAAGATGGGTGGATATAAAGACACATGTGCACACTGAGCTGAAACTGCAGAGCTGCTGGCCCTCTCCCACAGAAAAATACCAAATGAGGAAACCACATCTACTGTCTTATACTGTACAGGAGGAAAAAGATCAAAGCATTCATCTGATTTGAATCTTAATATAGATAGTAGAATCCTACAACACCATAAAAGAAGTAAGTAGTTTGGATGAAAGGAAGGTACACACAAACAGCTCAGAAAGCTTTTTCAGTCCTTCACTGCCTTCACTGGAGGAGCATCACAGGGCTTCTCTCAGATGCACTTAACATACCTGCACCTACTTAACCATATTTCTTGCTGTGTTCTTTTTCACATGCAGTGTGTGGGACAGTAATCCTGAAATCCTCAATTTAGAGTCACCACAGAGCCACCACCTGACACTTTTTTTTTGCTACAGATGCCTTACATGCTCAGCACTAGCTGTAGTCTTCAGCTTTTAATCATACCATGACTGCAGAGCCATGTTAACAGAAAGTGCAGCCTTTAAAAGTGATAAATAATCCCTTTATTTGCCACTTACTGCAGAAGTCCTGAAGAGTAGCTCCAAGTTTTCCTCTCTTATAGCTAGTTTCCAACATTCTCCTCTTAATTTTAATATTTAATATGAGCCTGAGAAGAGGCAGATAGAAAAAATGGTTTGGTTGAGTATTTAACCAAATTTCATTGAGCACAGGAGGTTATGAAAAACACTTGCATGCTCAGCATAAAAGTTGTATTATTAGTTACAGGAAACATTCATACTTAACACAACTAATTTCAAGGTATTAATTAACTTTAGAATGAGGACTATATAGCTCCTCCACACAGAATAAAATAACTATTTTACTTTACAGTGAGACTTTTTGGGGACCTCTACACTGCTAGCTGACAGTCTGGCACTGCAATCACATGGAACAGTTGTAGCCTCAGATTCAGGACTTCCACACTACACCTGTCACACTGCTAAGGAACATCTGGCAGTCCAGGGCAAATTTGGATATTCTTTGAGCTACAAGAGAGACCTAAAAAAAAAAAAGCCTGAAGAAACATGCAAGCAGGTACTGTAGTCATTGTTCATCTTGGTGGGAGGGTAGTTAGTAATACAACATTGTTTCTGACATTACTAGGCTACAGCATGAATTTCCTGCTGAAAAGAGTAGGATTATATATATCACAGCACTATCCCCAGTGTTGATGCTAACTTTAGGCTCCCATGAACACCAAACACTACCCTGTATTTGCCTTAATCTTTACCATTCACATTTTGCATCTCCCAACCTATTTCATCATAAACTGTTATTGTCAACTGCAACAACCCAAAATGATCAAAACAGATATGCTGTATGATTTGCAAATTTCATTGAATACCAATTTCCATTATTTACATGGGGGAAAAAAAAAAACACACAGGTTGTTTTCTCCTGGGTTTTGGTCAAGATTCCTCCAGAATACAGAAGATCTACAATCAAATATATCACTTCTTCATGGAAGCACAAAGATGAAATATTCCTCAGTTGACTCCTTATCTTGAACTACCATTGTCATTTTATCAGACCCTTTACTGGACAGCACAGACACATGAGAAAGAAACTTCTGACAGTTTAGCTGACAACTATTTTATAAAGAACCATTACAGATTTGAAAGAAAATCAGAATCAATTAGTCTCATTTGTTCTTAATGACAGAACAAGAGGCAATACTTCAAGCTGTAGTAGGGTACATTAGCATCTCTACCAGAGGGAAAAATTACAGTCACCAGATCATTAAACAAACTGCCAACTGAAGTTACAGACTCATTAGCACTTTAAACATGATACCTATTAGAGAAGCCAGAAATAAGAAATCTGTCTTGCCAGAATGGTAATGTGTTGTCCATAAATTCCAGAAGAAACACATTCCAGATTGAAATGGTTTGATTGGGTTACAAAAATTACCTGTTATTACAATCTGCATTATTTTGTTTAGTCAGTAATAATGAACATGACAAGTGTTATAGACAACAGCCTCTTGAAAGATTACTCAATTGGCAGTGTATTGAATAAAGTTTTTCATTGCAAACCTTCACTTCTTTTTATTTTACTGTGTTGAAATTAGTAACTTTGGAGAATATAATGATATTTAGGGCAGAAAATAACATTCCTTAGTTGTATTTTCTGCATGTATTTTACAAAATCAGTATCACTTGCTTGCCATTTATCCCACCCTGTACCTTACCCGTGGAAAAACACCAGCTGGTACACAACTAAGTGCAGCCTAAGGCAACCACTGAAGCAGTGGAAGGGAGCCAGCTGCTGCAGCCAGCTCCTGCATGGTGAGCACTCGGTGTCGGGGAGCAGCAGAAGGAAGGGGTGCTGCTGAGGGGGAAGAGCACTGGCAGCAAGGGTGGTCCTGGCAACAGACCACTCAGCATTAGGCAAAGGTGCAAGCCAAGGCCAAGGCAGGAAACTCAAACAAGTCAGGAGGAAAGCTGGCAGCAACCAGTACCAGCAGGACAGGTGGGGATGGAGGGTGCCGGGCTGGGCTCAAATGGGGTTCCTGAGCAATGTTACATGAATATTACATTAACATTTTACTGCAGTGGAATATTGCCCAGTGATGCCCTCAGGTTTCAGATGCTTGACTCTTTCCACCAAAATGCACTGCTTATGGTGTGACCTTATCTAAGGTGTCCTGCTTTGGCAGGGGGGTTGGACTTGATGATCTTTTTAGGTCCCTTCCAACCCCTAACTTTCTGTGATTCTATCGTTTTGAAAGCATGAGGGCTTTGTGAAATGCCATACTGTCACTTAGATTTTACATCCTGCTCTTTCTCTCAGCTATAAAGGAAGTTCTAATTGCAGCAGCACACGAATTGTGAAAATTAGACTATTTCAGTAGAACTAGGCCAACACCTGTCAGCATGGCATAGCCATTACAGCACAGAGCCAGGCTGTGCTTAAAGAGCATCTCTGCAGACTTCTGCCACACTGCAAGGAGGTTTCCTGCATGCTTTAGTGATTTAAGGAAATGACACAGAAGTCTAGAAGACACAAAATCAGAACTATGAAAAGATGAAGTTTAGTGGCATGTATGTGTTAATTTAGAGGGAAAGAAATTAGCAAGAGCTGCAACCAGTACTACAGCTGTGCTAAGCACTGCACTGCCTACTCCACAAGCCCTGCCTTTGAGCAAGTTTCCATGGTTTAGGAGAGGGAACATGAGGCCTTGTATTTAACTCCAAAACTCACCAGTTTTATTACAGCAAACTCAAACTGCACATTAAATGGCTTTCTCAGACAGAACATGGAAAAATGTGCATGAAAGCTTCAATGTCAGTCCCCTCCCAAACAGAAAAGTGAGTGGCAGATTAGCAATCCATCTCAGTCCAGCAGATCACCCATTTCACTTTCAAGGACAGCCCACAACAACATTTTGAAAAGTCCATGAAAAGGAAACATGTCAAAAAATTAAAAGATAAAATCTTTTGCATAGAGAACTGCTAGCTGTAAAATAACAACCAAAGTTACAAGGGACTGACAACTTTGCAAGGTTCTTTTTTCTTCTTAGATATTAAAGTTAATTAAAAATGGTGAAGTCATGAAGTCATTTCTGACCTACCCTAAATGTAATATAATCTCATCTGAAAAGCATGAAATTACTCTGCCTGTATCTATTACTTCAATTCTTGATAACTGTTATAGTCATTCAATAATCCAATTACTATAAATTACATTGCAGAAGTAGGTCCATGCAGTAGGAAAGATTTGTGACATTGTCTGCACAACATTAATGGACCAAAAGAAGCTTATTAGGTAAAACAAACTGAAAAAAAACCCTAAATTTGCTTTGAATTTCCACAACACATATATCTGGAAGTGTTTGACCTGCTGCAAACTCTTGAACATCTATGACTTAGTGAACATTATACAGAGTTACCATTTTCATATGCAAGGGAGAAAATGTATATTGAATCTAGAATGTGATGCTAAAATTGATTTTTCATGTAGTCTGGAAGGTGCTAATTTTGACATCAGTCAATAGGTACCCTTGGATGCTGGCCAACCAAAATTCCTCAAATGCAGGAACCAACATACTCATTCATGTAAAGCTCTGTGTCCAGCACAGAAGGACTTCATCTTAAGAGCAAGGAGCCACTAGAGTCAAGCTTTGCATGCTATCCCCAACAAGGAAAAGGTTCCCAGAGGAAGGGATAGCAAACAAAAGATACACTGGTGGTCACTGATTACCTCCTCTGGTTCAAAATCTGTTTTCAGTTCAGAGCCTTTGAAAACTACTAAATGCTTATCTTATGTTTACAAACACACAACAGTTTATTTTGGCTAGAGTCTAACCCAAAGGTATGAAAAGAAGTCTGGCATTTCAGTGTCACATCAGGGACCAAAGCCAAACCCACATGTGTTATGGGAGGAAAGATACAATTTTAAGATTACAGAAGTATAATCTGGCTCTGTAAATCTCCAGAACTACCAAGGGGTGAAGTAGGCAGGAAAGAAACAAAATATGCATGTGCACACTCATGCACATAGGAAAATAAGACTCAGGCCTAACTTTGACAACTTAGTCACAAAAATTAATACAAATTTACATACAGTGCACCCTCATTGAAGAGAATGAATCCCACAGAAATTGTACTTATGAATGAGATCCAGGGATCTAAAGTTACTGCCACAGAAGTGCAGCAATTCATATGGAATGATCAGTATTGCAAGGCTGAAAATGAACAAAGAATAATTAAGCTTTAGTTGTTAATGTAAGGTGTAAAATAAATGCAGATTTACTCCAATTTCCACACAGCATTTCATATAGAAGAGATCTTCTTAGTGTTTTACTGCTTAAGATAAATACTTCAGTTATAGCTGGAAAACTGAGACAACCACAGCTGCATAAGAAAAAAAAACACTTTTGCTGAAAATACTTAATGTCTCACTTCTTGCTCTTTTCTGATATTTTTCCTCTGCATTTAACTCAGTTGACTTCTTTTTCACATCTCTGCATGTTTTAGTTAGTCTTTCATCTTTTTAAATGCATATAATTTTCTCCATGGTTACCAACCAGGCTTGTTTTTCTGTCCTGCCTGAGTCTCCAAGTTCTATTCAGCTGGTTCATGACTTGAGTACTTCAAGAGTTTGATTGGAATGCATGAAAATCCCTTCACTATGAAACTGCACAGGAACCAATTACACAAATAACTTTGTGTACCTCTAAGGATGGAGATTTTGCCAAACCTAAACTTCAACCTTGGCTCTGGGAATCATGATCTCACATACCACCCAGATATTTCAGGTATCTTTTAAGAAGCAGACTCTCCTAAGCTACAGCTGAAACTTAGCTCGAGCCTGGGAGAGCAGAAAAACATCAAATATGCACATATACATATATGTGGGTGCAAGCAGCATGCTATATGCCATACCACTCCTGAAAAGTTTTGGACTCCTGAATCACAAATACCCCACCTTATTTTGCTGTGGAAAAATTAAGCAGCAAGTTAAGCATTATAATCTTACCATGCAATTGATGACATAAACTGAACAGCCATTAATAATCCTGTTCCTCTCACATATACTAAGCAAGCCAGTGGTAGATCTGTGGACTGGGTTGGTGTGTATAGTTCTGAATGCTTTTATAGAGCAGGCTACACAGAAATCACACAAGTAGCTCCAACTCAAACATTTAAACTGTTTATCATTGATATAAAAAGAATTAACACATAAATAAGTATTGAAACTTAATCACAATCACTTCAATTGTGAATCTGTTAATAATACCCAGAATATGGTGATCATCCACAGACTAGTATTCACTTTACAATCATATAAAGGCATTCTGCTCTCAAAAAGGCTTTAAGTCTGGATGCTAAAACCCACCAACTTAACAGTCAAGTACACAAAACCATTTTAACAGAAAGTAATAGCTACAAAAACATCATAAAGTTTTTTGTCATAAAAGAAATTGGAGGATTAGAAAAAAATCACAAGCTGAACATATGTCAATCATCTATTTCATGCTCCATGATGTATAATTATGAGTACTTCATGAGATACATCTAGAGCAATCCTGCTCGATTCAGCACATTGACCAGGCCACAGCTGGAGTCCTGTAAGCAATTTTTACAGACATACATGGGTCAACTGAAAAAAAGCCAAGAGCAAAGGAAATGCGTGATTGAAAGAGTGAGGGGTTTCATGCTGCCTATACTACAGAAGATGCATTGACAGCCTCCACATACACAAAAAGCTGCTGCAAAGACCAAACTAAGTAACAGCAGTCTTCGAGTGCCACAGAAAACAAAACCACAAAACAAAAGAGTAAAACCAAAGGAGTGAAGAAACGCAGATTAACCAATTCAATCCAATCCTGTTCAGCTTGGGTGTCCAGGTGCCAGGCAGCAAGAGTGTGCTGCTCCACCAGAGAAGGTAAGCAAGGGAGCTCAGGGTGGTCATAAGGCAGTGTCCTGGTAAGTGTCCTTACCCACCAGGACTGTGGTCCCACAGTATGCAAGAAAGAAAAGCAGATCAAAATGCCAGTTAAACTACAGTATCAAACCTGACAAAATAGCAAGGAACATTTATAAATAGATCCAGGTAATGCATAAAGAAGAGGCAGGTATATTCTCCTCAAACTTGAACAAGTTAGAAAAGTTCCCTTTCCTGCCATTCAGTTGGCCCTGTAATGAGAAAACTTTGTGTCAATACTTATTTCTCTTTGTCCCAACCCAGCCCAGTGGGGGGGGAGGGTGAGGATGGAGAAGAAAGGTGATCTTTTTATACACCCCTAAGGAGATGCTATGAAGTCAGCACTTTCCTCTGCACTGAAACTCAAAGAAAGCACAGAAGCAGGGAATCAGGGATCAGTGTACCTGCACAAAAACACTGATCCCACCAGAACAAACTACACGAGGCACTAGGAACCAGCGTCTTCCCTTTACCGGCTGCACTGAGTCAGGATCAGTGACCTTATACGGTAACACTGATCCCACCATCAAATCACAATCACACGTTCTAGAACTAACTGAAGGAATACTTTATTTAACAACAATAAATAACAGCAACAAACCAACTGGCAGTCATTAAAGGCAACTCCTTAACAGAAAGGGATAAGACAAGGGAAAGAGAAGAATAGCAGAAGAGAGTGATTTCACCGCCCGAGATTCTGCATCGCTGATATTTCTCCGAGGAGGTGAGGTTCATGACGGCAGGTGCAAGCTCGCACCTGGCTCCTTCAGCCAGACCCTCTACGCGTAGACTCCTGACGCTTTCTCTCCCTTTCGCACTCCTTGGTGCCTCCTTTCCCGGGAAGCAGCAAGCGCCCACCCTCCCCCCTTCTCCGATGGTTGATGCGGCTGTTAAAGGTTTTGTGCAACTTTCGAGACAATTAGCCCTTCGGTTACCTGGTCTAGGGAATCCTGCTGTGGCAGGGGGGTTGGACTAGATGATCTTTCCAGGTCCCTTCCAACTCCTCATATTCTGGGATTCAGTACTTCACATTCTTCACTACGACTATAATCAAATTGTTCGCAGACCAACAGTCAAGATACTTGCAAGACCTGGCAACCTGCAGCAGGACCTGAGAAAAACTGGGAATTAAGTCATTCGAGCACTGGGAACTGCTGCCACATTTATATATTGCTTTCTGTAGGCAGAAAAAACCCTGCATTACTTACAGGTTATGAGTGTCATCTCTTGTTCAAAGATACTTTAAACCAGAATTAAAGCACATGAAATATTCCTTTCAAAAGATTTTTTTTAACTTTAATCTCCCCCTAATCTTTGGTTTATTTCCTAACTTTTCCTGACCAATTAATAAGAAGAGTAATTTCCTCTGGGGCAAAAGACAAAGAAAAAGTCTCAAAGATTACTGCCTGCAATATTCTTCACTAATTTTCTCTGCTTCATTTCTTAAAAGAATCAAGTCACAATGAGTACTCTGCAGGTCATGAAGAAGAGAATCAAAACAAGCAGCAGCAGTTCTTCCCTCTGTTTGGGAACTGTTCCTCAGTTTGTGTCATTAAGGGAATTTGCTAATTGAGGGAATATTGTCCATCTTACTTCTCACAGCACATCAGAGAATAATACTCCAAATCAGACCCCCTCAAATGTAAGAAAGTTGAGAAGGATTAGTAAGAAGGAGGAAAGAGAATGAGCTGCCAACATGTATTCTTACAGCCTGATCTACATTGCCACACATTACACTGGAGCCTAAATATTCTAAGGAAAGCGGGGGTTTAGTGGGGAAAGGCAAGGAAGAGACAGCTACTCTCATCATTTGTATACTACTGAAGAGAAATTGAGTACAGTTAATAACTCTGCATCTTCTAATCACATTTGGAATATAAAAACATAGAAGCTAATTTACTAAGCCTATATCAAGAGAGACTAGTAGTGCATTACAAGAGAAGCAGATCTGCAGAGCAAAAACTGCTTTTGCCAAGGACTCGATGCACCTGCCATGGGTATTTTGGGGAGATTTTAGTTTGGACTTTCTATAGCATGGTCCCATGGAATGAACCCTCATTAGTGGCTGCAATTATTCAGGTGCAGCTATGAAACTTATTTCAGTTTAGTTCCATCTGAAATACATTCATCTTGAATGCTTCTCTGTTACTATTTTAGTTCACGTTAAAAGTAGATTTTCCAGGCAAACATCTCCAGTCATTGCCACACTGCATGCTGTGGTCTGCACTGTAGTGTAGTCTCAGGGTACACAACCTGGAGGCATGCTCTAGGGGCAAGCCTGGAGAGCCCAACCACTAACTGTGCTCCATCCACAGGATTATGCTAGAGCTAATCTGAAATAAAAGCCCAGAGATCCATGTAACATGAATGTTCCCTTTCTCTCTCTTACTCTAAAAATCTACTCATATTCATATGCTCTACTTACCAACATAGGATATACATGATCATGAGATTCACCTGAAATCCACATCCCTAATCCAAACTAAAATACTAACATACATGTCCTGAGATGTGAAATAAGGACTCTTTGGCATGGAAATTTCCCATCACCACATTATGATTTGTTCTATAAATCACAAAGTATGTAAATTGGTTTGCTTTGGAAAAAAATGTTATTTACTCAACTCACTGGTGGTAAATTCTCCTGAATAAAAGGGTCAACAAGTCTCAAACACTTCTGAGCACATCAGATTAGTATCAGTGATGAACAGGACAGCTACAGTGAAGAGGACAAGTCTAAGTGATAACATCTATGCCATTAAATAATGCAGCTGAGGGCCTGGAAGTCAGCTGGTATAACTCATATCAGTGAACCTAAGCACTTCTCCCCTCCCTGAATATATGAACCACAGTCGTGCTGCCCACAGGAATGGTCCCAAGTCACAGTCTAGATACTGCCTAGAAGACTGCTAATTAGCCTAGGATAAAATTATGCTAAGGAAAATACTAACAGTGTAACAGTATCATCAAATGCATTTTAGTGCTTGGAGCTGTACCACAGCCTTCTTAGAGTAGTTGGTAGTCAGCAATTCCCACCTGGAGAAGAGAAAGGATACAAAACCCCATCTCTAGAAGGGTACAATCTAAATGGAATAACTTCTACAGCAGTTATTTGACCACACCCAGTGAAACTCTTGGACCTCAAGGTATGGCTGTATGTCTAAATCATAGGTTACCCTGTACCACCAGTGGAAAGACTGGAAGACTATTAAGTCTTCAAAAACCAAGACAAGTTTTTATGTTCCAGTTAAATTAAACAGCCATAAAAGTAGCACTTGTTAGTGAAAGCACCTTAATTTCACATAAGAACATGAAATTAGTTCCACAAGATATTTGGCCTGTAAATATCAAGCAAGCTGATGAGATACAATTTAGATTGGCATTTACAATCATAGAATCATAGAATGGCTCAGGTTGGAAGGGACCTTAAAGATCATCTACTTCCAACCCCCCTGCCATGGGCAGGGATGCCACACACTAGACCAGGCTGCCCAGGGCCACATCCAGCCTGGGATACTGGGAACACTGCCAGGGATAGGGCATCCACAACCTCTCTGGGCAACCTGTTCCAGTGTCTTTACCCTCTGGGTAGAGAACCTTCTTCTAATCTCTAGTTTAAATTTCCCCTCCTTCAGCTTGTATCCCCTATTTTTAACATATACAAGTCCAGCCACATACAGGTAAAGGAATCAAAGATTCCCTTAATGATCAGAAAATCCTGAATAATAGACTTGGAGATTTTAGTACAGTAAAGATACCCTTCAAAGCACACTAAAAAGTCTAATCCTTTTCTGTAATGTCATTTTTCTCTCTAAAAAAGACTCTTCTGCTTAGCACATCCAGCATATGCACCATATGATGCACCAGATGCCTTAGTAGTTAATTCATCTTTTAAATGAGAAGTACAATAAATGGTTGCATAAAACAGTGTGTTGATGCAACTGATAACTACACTGGCAATTCAAAATTAGAAAAGCAAAATATTTTATGAAAAGCAATAGTTACATCACAAAACATGACAGTCAGACTGAACCAGCAACATATGCTTACTTCTGCTGCAACCATATACTGGAAATGAGCACACAGTAGAGATTAGGGAATCCTGCTGTGGCAGGGGGGTTGGACTAGATGATCTTTCCAGGTCCCTTCCAACCCCTAATATTCTGTGATTCTATGATTACTGTATATCCTCATTCTACCATTCTGTAAGGGCTCATGAAGGCTGCCAGAAGAACATATAAATGCTGCATTTACAAAAATGCTGTGTAAGACAGCAGGATATGCTGAAAAGGAGAGAGGAAAGGACATATATAAGATTGTAATGCCTGCTTGAATAGAGTAGAATATTTTAAAAGCATAGATGAAAGCTGCATTTTACTAACAAAACAAACAGCTACTCCTTAAGCCTTTCTAAAAACATGACTTAATACTGTCAGACAATATTTGTATGGAAAGATTTGCCTATGAATGTCCCTGCAGTACCTACCTCTTACCTGAAGCCAGTGAAACAAACAAAAAATCTACTGGCCTGTTGAGTAAGTTTGCTGGAGGGGAAGATGGCAATACATGCTTGTGACAGCTTTCAAATACACATGCATTCTGATATCCAATATAAGAGCAATTCTTCTGACACTTTCCTCCAATAAACTTAATAGTTTTACATACACATAAAGAAAAACCTATCAAGGAAATAAAATAAATATTCATTACTATTTCCCATATTATTTAGCACTGATTTGCATGTGTATTGTTGTTGGTTTGTATTTTTCATGTTACACAGTAGCTATTATATAAGCTACATAATACAACATACCCATGTTCATGGTGACAGTAAACATACTACTCCTTAGTTACACAAACAGCAGAAGTAAGTATATTTGTGCTCAGAAGTCAAATGAGAAAGTATTCTTCAAAGAAGTCTATATCCATTATTGGGGGGACCAGGATAGTGCATGGTTTACAGAAGCAAAAGAACTCCAAAACCCAAGCCAAATCAAACACCAAAAAAACCCAAACCACAAAACCAGCAAAATCTAATTGAGATATGGAATAAAACTTTGAAATTGTAAAACGTTCTCCATCTAATGTTTGAGGAAGTTTCATCATGAAAGCAGAAAACATGAAGTACTGGAAGACAATTTAGTCAATTCAAATTAAAAACAAAAACAAAAACCAATCAACAAACCAAACAAAACCTCCAAACCTTAACTAAAACCTCTTTCCTTCAGCTTCTCCACTAGTCAAGTAGGAACAATAATGCTCATCCACCTCACAGCATACTCTGAAACTGAGTATGCCACTATTTACAGTTTATCCAGTATACAGACAGATGTTAACAACTGTTAGTAGTATGAATCACAACAGGAGCAACGTGGAAGTTGTGTCCAACAGCATGCATAGCACAGCCAACTCACTGTTCTTCCTCTGGTTATGTGAAAATAGCTCATGACAAAATACAGGCTGAGGCACCTTGAGCCACATTTGAACTCTTTCCATTTGTTTTTATGCTTCCTGCAAAAATGGGCATAAGAGGAAACTTGCATCAAAAAGTACAACAACCAAACTTCCATTTTGTGGCAAGAAAGAACCATCACCAGCTGACAACAAAGATTTGACACCAATAGGCTTTGATACCACCTCTGTCTGGATAAGGCTGCTTCTGTGGTCCTTGGCAAATCAACTTTTAACTCCTCTCTGTAGACACCTCCATAAGGAAAGTGTCTGCTGGCTATGGAAGTGCTATGGAAGTGCTATGGAAGTGCTATGGAAGTGCTATGGAAGTGCTATGGAAGTGCTATGGAAGTGCTATGGAAGTGCTATGGAAGTGCTATGGAAGTGCTATGGAAGTTGGCCACTCAGACTCTGGGAAGTTCATTTATAGAGTGGATGATAACTGTCTATGAAAAGAGCTACTCTGGATGTGCTTTGCACAGCAGATCACATTACACAGAACTAGCCTTCCTTTTCAGGGTAAAAGTTTCTCCTCAGTTTTTATTCAGGTGCTGACTTAGAAGTCTCATATAAACTGTGCAAAGGCAAAAAACCCCAAGCAACAGGTATAAACAGTCCTGCAAGCTGGGCTTGGTGGAGGGAAGCATTATAAGGCTAACAGTTTTACAGTATTGTCCAGTGTGAGCATGTAGTATGTTTCCTTTTACATTGATTCTCCTGCCCAGAACATCTCCAAATACTACAAATGCATTTTGTCTCTGCTACCAGCTGAACTTCACAAGCAGATGATAAATGAGATGATATTGATTAGATTGTGCTAAAGGGTTCCAGCTCTTCAAGGTTATATCCTTTAGAGAGTTTGTAAATCTCATTACAGAAATCCACCTGCTGATATACATAAATAAAGAGTGGCAGAAGGTTCCAGCATGACAGCTCTCACTGGAGTCACACTGTTCTTCAGACAAGCATGTACAGAGGAATTCAGAACAGGAGAACCTGCCTGCCTGTTACAAAGAAAATAGACCAAAAAAACCCAGATTGTATCTGTATTTAAAATAAGTGTTACTGACAAAGGGTGTCTGGAGTGCAGCATCTTGGGCCTCTATTGCCATTAACTGCCAGCTTCATCAGTGATATGAAGGATGAGCAAATTCACTAAATTGTTCCAGGAACTTAACTTTAGCATGCAGGGTTTAGAGCTAATGAATCTTAACTTCAGATGAGAGACAGCATCAGCTTCTCCCTGCTTTGGATGGAGGATGGGGGAAAAAGTAGTACATGAAACAGCACACAAAAAAGCAAGTACAATAATCTGCTAAATTCCTCTTGAGTTATGCATTCATTCTTAACTAATGGAGAAAAAGAAGAGGCACTTTGACTAGCCATCTGCTTTTAAAAACTTTCATTGCTTAGGATTTCTCTAAGAGACATTGGTGGGGGGGAGGAGAAGGCCACAGAGCAAGGGGAGAATAATACTGGAAAGGACCAAGGATCCTCTGTCCTGGTCGAGAGAAGGCTGTCCAGAGTCACCAGTGCACACTGCCAGCCACAAAGGGTAATAACATCAGCAACAAAAGAGACATGATCCATATAATCCTTTCCTTTTACTCCACACTCATTAGACTGCATCCAGTTTTGGACCCTGCAATACAATGAACACACAGACAAACAAGATCAAAGTCTAATTGATGTCCACCAAAATAGCTGGATGGAGTACTCACCCTGTGACCCTTAGGAGAAGCTGAGTAAGCTTGGTTCACCTGAACATAAAAAAGTGGCTTTGGGGAGGAGCTAACAGCAGCTCCCCACCTGCCCCAACTTCACCATGAAAACAACCCAGCAGGGAGCAGGTTGCCCAGACAGGTTGTCCACTTTCCATCCTTGGAGATTTTAAAGATGGAATAGGAAGAGACCTGAGCAACTCAGTCTGAATTCAACATGGTCACTGCCTTCAAGAGAAGGTTAATCTCAGGCTATCCAAGGTCCCATTCAACCTGAATGAGTCTGATTTGTGTTTCCTGTCTCTACCATCATGATGCCACTAACAAGCAGTATTAGGTGTCAGTGTTGTAGCAACACAGTCATACCCTGTTCCTTCTGCTGAGCTCTGATACCATTGCTATTCTCAGCAGTTTCTGCACTCCCGAGTGAAAGTGATTCTATTTATACTCATCTCAGAATGTTTAAAACATTACCAAAAAAACCTGCTTACAATACAAAACTCAGATGTGAGGTGTAAAAACAATACCAACACTGTTGCTGTTCTGAGATCAGATGTTTTTTAGAGCAGCAGGTGGGCACAAGTCTTATTTCCGTTAAGATGTTAAAGTCATAATGTTGAATATGGTTTTTTTAATCAGTTTTTTAACTGTTCTCATGAAAATATGCACAGGTAGAAGCAAGATTCAGATTTGGTTTGTGATGGTAGGGAAGCCAAGTGAAGAAACATGGAATATTTTCATACTCTGATATTTAGTAAGTGCTTGGTAATTTTTTTAATAGGATCTCAAAAGTATCAATTTTTTTTTCTAAGGGAAAAAAAATCTTCCCAAATTAGCAAGAAGTCAACAAAATTTGAACTGGTAAGTAACTATTAGCCTTCACATAATTGGATAAATACATGAATATTCCCTCCCTACCATGAAGCTCCACCATCTTTTTTCTTGTGTTTTCCACCCCCAAATTAGGAGACAAATTCTGTTTACAACAGAAGTTTCTAAAATGAGCTTCTGCCCAGCAAGGAATTTTAATAGAAAACAGAATGTATGGGAAGAAAAGCTTCCATTAATAAATACATGCTATCCAAAAAATATCTTGGAAATAATCTTGAAATCCATGCCACCCTAGTGCTGGTGGAACATAGGAAAGCTGGAGCTTTTCACAGGCACATACAGTATGACTAAATGCAACTCAACCCTACCAAAATACTCACGTGGAATACTACTGATGGTCATCTATGTTAGGAAAATGGCAAGATTAAACGCTGACCCTGAAGAAATAGATAGGGAGAAGGCGAGACAACGATGTTTGTGGTAACATGACACCTAGTGTCCACTTTCAGGAAAGTTCTGTATTGGGGGGTGCAATCTGCACACCTTTTTCCTTTGGATCTGTAAGGCTCTCATTCCCTACCATGCTCCTAGAAACACAGTGAAAACCCCAGTATTTAATGCATACTAGATCAATGACACTATCAAATCCATGTAAAATCATGGCACAGGCACTCCGACATAGGGAGCATCAATTTAAGCACCTGAGTGTTTCTAAGGGGCAAAGAGGGGAACAATATACATGAGAAATCCTAACAAAAAGCTCACTACAGAAAGAGGATGCATACAGTGCTTTCGAAACCAGCTCAGCAAGAACATCAAGGATCCCAAGTGAACCCACTCTAGAGACTGGCAAAACATTAGAGACAAGGTCCCATTGAAACTTAAGTTCTATAGAACAGGACATAAAACAACTGCACTTCAACAAGTTTATAGATACATTGTGAGAAACATTCTTAAAAGAGCTTGTTAGTGTTGAAAATACAAGCACATAAAATACCTTAGTATTGTATTTCAAATCTAGCTTGCTAGCCTTAATTGAAAAGTATGCTGAATTACTTCCCAATGACTATCATCCTTCTGAACAGGAAAAACAAAACATGTACCTTTAAGACTGCCTAGCTACTACAATCCCAAACGATTATTTGGACTCTGTATGTGGTTTTTGGTAGTGTTATTATATCTTATTTTTGAGAAAAAATATGCACCCACAGAGTCAATACACCAGTATTAAAAGATATTTTTATTTGAACAAGGTAAACAGACCTAGATTCCAATACTGTCAAATAACTCAAGAAGTTACAAGTCAAGCACTCATCACACTGTTAATAATAAAACATCCCTAGTTTTAAGATATTTTGAGCATAATTCTCAGCAGAAGTTGAGTACATAGCATCTCTGGGGAGCCAGACAGTTACAAACACATCTAAATAAGTACCTGCCATAAGATATCCCTGTTGAACTTAAAAGTCTATATGGCTTTTAAGACTGTTATACACATTCATTTTTTCCATAGACAGCTCTATTTAAAGTACTCTGGAAAGTGAGGTGAAGTTGTTCTGTGTTTATCTGAAACAGCTTGCCAAAGCTTTAGATTCATAGCACTATTTCCCATTTAGGGTCCAAGTAAACTATATAGGCACACGGCTTTAGTTCCTACTCTTATCCAAAAGGTCAGTTCACCATTAATTGAGCACCTACTTCAGCCTCAGGCAGAAGTCCCATAACTATCAGCAGAAACACGACATCTTATTGTCCTTAAACACACACATTTAACATAACTGCAAGAATACCAGTCATAAATTTCACCTGATGCTAGTGATTACCCCTCACCTTTAAGGCTGAAATATTCTGAGCTGCCATACAACGTACTCAGCTGTTAACATTTCAGGTAATTGCCACACAGATTATTTTTGCAGTTCAGGAACAAGTCTTACAAATTAAGAGCTGTGGAATAGCTTTAAAGCACAGAGAATTCTAGAGCAGGTTTCATTTGATTACTTCCTTTTGAACTACAGAAGTTCTAAAACCCCAAAGGTTAAGTGTCTGCATTTCTTCCCACACAGTCAAGAGAGATGCAAAACCACAGTGCATACAATGCAGAAGCCAACCAGGACAAGACAACAGCTTGTTTCCAGATTTTCATGCAGTGGTCATACATTCTTACGATCTCAGGTAACCTCTACACTTCGCTCCCACACTTGCAACCTCCAAATATTTACTCTGTCTCACAATTATAGAGGCTCAAAGCAGTTACGAATTCACTGTGAGGAGGAACATGTCTTTCAGTCATCCTTCATGCAGCTGAAAGGAGACACCTTCTAAACAACACTCCACATAAAACACGAGGAAAGTAACTGTTTTGCTTTAAAAACTGCAAGGTTATTATCACAGAAATAGCTTGAAGGACAGGGCAAAAAATAGAGGGCCGTTTATTTTAGCACCAGTAAACTAATTTATAACAAATGCAGAGACAAAACTTTTAGACTATGAAATACACTGTCATAAGTAACTTTACACGCCATGAAGAGCAGCACATTAAACCAGCCTGCAATCATTTCAAAATGTATGCATGGTATGCCTACTACACTTTGTCTAAATCAAGGACAACTGCGAACCGCCGTCAGAGGGCATCATTCATAAATGATTTTCCAAATACGCTACCATGAAGTAGCAAGTTATTTTCCAACTCTCTCACAGGCTTTTCTTGAAAGTGCGCGAGGTTCTAAATACGGCGAAGTAGCTAATTTATTGTCAGCATAGCCTTGCAGCTAGGTTACAAACCAAGTGATTCCGCGCTGCCCTCAGGAAAATCGGCCCTCACACCGGGTTGAAAATCGCGACCACAGTAGATACAACCCGCACAGCACAGGACACAAATCCCACCCGACCACGCTCGGACCGCCAATGCCTGCCCAGCTCCTCACCCCTGCGGCCGGTGCCGGGCTGAGCGGGCGAGCCGCGGAAAGGCGAGCGCCCCGTCTGAGGGAGCCCCGCTGAGCCGGGACAGCTGCCGTCTGCGTCCCTCCGAGACCCCTGCGGCGTCCTGCGGGGCTGGTAGACCGGGCCGCTGCTGCCAGGTCGTCCAGCCGCTACCCCACGCCCCTCAGCCCTTCACGGCTATCCAGCCTGTATTGCCCCGCTTCCCGCTGCCCTCACGCAGGCGCCTCCCTCCTGCCCTCCGTGCAGTGCCGCCAGCGGGACCTTTTCCCACCCCCCCGCCAGAGCGCGAGTTGGTACCGGGACGGGCTGAGGGGATAGCGGGTACTTGCCCAGGTAGGGACGAGGAGGCTGCCGGGGCGCTCGAGCGGTGCTGGAGGAGGCTGTTTCTCCGCCACGCTCATCTCCTCCCATGCAGTTAGCGTAGTCCTCTCAGATGGGCGGCTCGCCGGGACGCGGTGCCAGAGGCACCGACTCCCAAACGCCCGCCCCTACCGGCAGCGCCCACGTCCCGGCTACCAGGGCAGGCTCGCACGGCACTGTTCCGCGGTCTGCCAGCGGCACCGGTAGGACGGACAGAGTGTGGACCGTAGGGGTGCTCGCCGGAGGCTTGAAGCCAGGAGGGCAGAGGAAGGCAGCAGAGTCGCGCTGGCTATTTAACTTCGCTCTTCTCCGGGGGGAAGGCGCGCTCGCTCTCGCTCCCCTCCCCTCCCCTCTGCGGCTGCATCCCGACAGACGGGTTCTGGGTGCTGTTATGAACGCTGCTGTGCTCCTCCCCGGCACTGCTCGGCTCACTTCAGCTCAGCTCAGCTCCGTGTGGCCCATCTGCACCTCGCCACTGGACGCCAGCCCTGCGCCGCTTCCCTGCAGGACGGCGACCCGAGGCAAAGACGGTTTATGTGCTCCGGCCTCCCTCACCCTTTCTCTGGGGAAAGCTGTCGGGCAGGAGAACATCTGCCGGGGAGGGTGAGCGATGTGGCGGGATGCTGTGGAGGGTGAGTGTGCCGCAACACTAAGCGGCAGCCCCCTCGCCACCACCTTGCATGTGAGCCATACTGGGTAATACGCCTGGCGTTGGAGTCGTAAGCCACAGCCACATGCAGCCTCTGCCACAGTAAATTACACTGTTCTCGCCTGTTGATTTCTGAATCAAAACCAAGAGTGGTCTGGTATCCTTCGAGTGTTCTCGGTACCCTTGACACTGGATAACACAGGGTAATCTGTCTTTTCGTGGAAAAAGTCTCCGCCTCTGAACATTGCCATCAGATTTTGCTATTTGACTGATCTTTGGCTTCCATGCAAGTTCCTAATCATGGCCTGCGGTGGAGCTTCTTGTAGGTCTGTGGTGGCAATACTGAGGCTGAACCTAAGAAGAGTTTCAACCTGGTCCTTGACATACTACTCAGTTAGTAGATACATTTATCTTGTTTGAGGGGAGAGAAGGGAAATCTCTAACTTCTCCTATCAGTTTATTTAGGAAGATCAGTGTGTCACTCATATACCCGTAGCTTTTCATAGCTAAGTGTGATTTAAAAAGATTCCCTTGTGAAGCTTCTGTCTTATGTGATTTGAAGAAAATGAACCTCCAAACCCCCTTGCTTTCTAATGCTGCTCACCGAAGTGGCAGGCTAGGTGCGGCTGGGCTTGGGGTTCAGTTAAAGAAACTCAATAACACCAAAATGTTATTAAGCATGTACTCTTTTAATGCAGCGCTGGACACACGGGATCATTCCTCCAAAAATGTGTGTAACTCTGTTAGTTGCACACACCTCTTATATACTAGATGTACATACATGATTTACGTTATTTTCCAGGACCCTTGTTAATAATTATACAGTTTCCGAGAAGTCATCTATCTGCGTCGCCATCCTTACGTGGTCTTCAGGGGCCTTTGTTTACCTTATCACAGTGTAGATAACCAGCTTAACAAAAGGGGTTTTGCTGATTCCAGGTGTCATGAGTTTAGGCAATAGGCCTACCCGAAGGCCACATTCCATTCTATCAGGGCCCTGATTGTTGCCTCGTTAGCACAGTTCTATTCTAAAGTAAAATTTCTTTTACTTCAGTTCACAGGCAAGGATGAGATGCTATCACACACAAACATATAACAAGAAAAAAGGTTGAGTGGACCTGTGTAGTGTTTTTCTAAGGTTAGTTTTAAAGATATTTCTCTTACTTAATTTTAGGTTTGTTCTTTCTTTCTTTCTTTTTGTAAAAGTGGTGTAAGAGTTAAACAGGAAAGAAACATACATCATCTACTTGAATGTAGTGCCACACAAAACACTGCCTGCCACTGCTATATTTTACTGTAGTATGAACTTCAGTAGTATCTGCCCAGGTCTCCCTGTCCAAAAATATCTGAGTTCACTTGTCCTGGTTTGGGTTAGAACTAGGGTGGTGGTCAATTCAGCCCTAGCCCCAAATGGTCACATCTCTATTATAAACACACATCTTACCACAAGCAATGCTGCCTGCTGTCTCTGTCTGCTGGTTCATCTTTGCACATACCAGTGCCCTGCAGAGGATAGGGAGAGGTTGACTAGAGAGCAGTTTGCTCTGGGGGCTTGTGGGGTTTCAGTTGCTCTCCAAGGGTGCTTATGGCCCTCTGCCTGTGCTTGAATTGTTTCCTCTGCTGTGCCAGGAGGCTTGGAGTTTACCACGCAGCAAGGAAAGGTGGAGCTTGTACTCCAGCCAATCTGCCTCAATCTATTCTGTGCATAAAAAAGCCATTTATCTCACTTCATGCCTGTACAAAAGTGTGTGACAATATGCTGGCAATATGAAATGTTAGAGGAGATGAGTCCTGGCCGCAGCCTAACATGACAATACAAATGCAGTGTGCTGTTATTGTGAGAGGTGTGAGTCTTTCTGCTTAAGGTTAAAGACAATCAAGGAAAGCAAAACCCCACAGATGAGCTGACACCTGTTTGGGAATGAATTGCCCCAGGCTCCAAGGAGTTGCCAGGATCCAGCAAATAACAGCAGCTGTACTGATGGATATTTGCTAGCATGTGTAATAGTTTTGCTGTGATTACAAAGTTGTTATCACATCCAGCTTTTCTTTCCATGGTTATTCTTCATGCTCTGCTTTCACAAATAAGTGCATAAGTGGGGATTAAAAAGTGAAGATGCAAGTTAGTGTAAATACAAAATAAGTAGCATAGGAGTATGATTGTATACAGGGAATATATATGTGAAATGGCTACAGAAACAGCTACAATAGAAAGCCCTTACTTTTCAGAACGTTTATCTACAAGGTGTACTTTTTAAACTTAAAAGTCTTTGTCAACTGGCTATAAGAAGCCTTGAATACAATATATAACTTCCTGAGAAGCTTATCTTAACATTGACAATTACATAATTGACTTATGGAATTCACTGAAAATTGGATAACATCAGACAGCTAAGGAACTACTAATGGTTGGTTCTTTTTTGGATTTAATGAGTACACTTCACAAAATTGTATTTTCCTATGTAATTGCTGTACTGAAAGTAAGTGGGTATATATGATTTGGGTGAGGAGTAGGAAAAAAATGTTATTTTGTATGTAACTTGAGCTAAGCCAAGGTAGAAAGTCTTATCTAATAAATTTATTTCAAGAGAAAATTAGGTTTAATATCTTAAGAAATCTGTGAGCTTTTAGGAGTTGATGCCTTGTTTATTAACACTAGTTTATTACTAGTGAAAAGCTTATATGCTTTTTCTTCCATTTGTAGTTTTTCAATTTCACTGCATTCCTGATCCTGCAAGAAGTTTTACTTTTGCTACTCCTGAAATATAACAAAAGGAAGCTATCTGTCAAGTAGCTATTTTAGTGCTGACAGTTTTTATTTTTCTGGATTACATTAAATCCTATCATTTTAAATAAGGCTATTTTTGGAAAATTTCTAGCCCTTGAGGTTTCAGAAAAATTTACAAAATATCAAGATAGTAATCATCCAAAGAGACAGTAAGTCAAGAGAATGCTGAATGTTTTGAATAATATACCATGATTTGAAGTCAACCATGTTAGGTAATGTCCAGGAAGCTTCATTAAGATCTGGATGGACAACAGGAAAGTAGCAAATTGTGTAAAAGACTTGAATAAAATCAGCATTCACAAAACCAGACATGAACTGCTGAATTTGGGAGCTGCTGCATCACAGATCTGTCTTTATTTTCTTCTGTTTTGATACACATGCTTGCATTCACACAAACACACCCCCAGAGATGATACTTGACCTAAAGAATGGAAATAGCACACTATTAGTACTAAAACAATAAATAATTGATTTTACTAAGCCAAACAGATATCAAAATTAAAGCTTTTTTTAAAGAGATGTGTGAAAGATTATAATTAGCTTTTCCAGGAAGCATAGGTATGTCTTATGCAGCCATTACAAACATTTCTCTGTCTATCCAAACACATTCATACAGCTATTGAAGTCAAGGTGTTGTTTTAATATAAACTCTAGAATTTGCAAATGTTCTCATTTCAGTTTTTATATGGTAATATTTGCTGTATTCATCAGGAAAAAAAGTCCTTTTAAAAACTTAATTGCTTTGTGAACTTCCTTATAGTTAATATTTTACTGCCAAAATGCAGTTTTGTGTTGTGGGAAGAGATCAAAGCTGTGGGGAAATGAAGCATACTCTTCTAAGGAGTACAAATCAAAAGTTTCTGGCTTGGAGAACAACATGTAAGGCAAGGTAAAAATGACATGTCCAAAGAGGAAACTGCAGCTTGTCTTGATGAGGATGCTGCCATTTAGTCACCAATCTCCCCCAGTGAAAGAGAAGGTGTAAGGAAGAAACCAGCATACTGACAATCAGCATTAGACCCTTATCCCAATCAGCTTTCCACTTGCCTGTTTTATTGTATATTAAGTTCACAAGTAAGGGCCAAATTACAGGTAGTGACAACTTGACAGCCCATCAGAGGACAGTAATGTGCCAGAAGCTGCTTAAAATATACAATGATAAATGACTAAAATTTCAGATGTTATTTTGTTTCAAAACACAAATAATCCCTTGCGTTCATGAATCTATAATGTGCATCCAATAGCCTGGAACTCATTGTCCCAGAAATTTCCTCAGTTCCTTTTGTAGGGTAAGAAACTGTAACTGTACATGTGTCAGTAGCAAAGTGAAATGAAAAAAAGAGGATGCTGTACTTCAAACAAAGAAAGAAAAACTTCCCTTAGACAACTGTTCACTGAGAAAGGGTTATTGAAATAGGAAGTTTGCTGAACCACCCCTCCCTGCTCCTCACCCCCTTCCTGAAGCACAGGTATACCTCACCAGGGCACCTTGCTGCCAAAGTCAAGACTAAGGCAAACAAGTGCTATTTTGGCTGTCAGTGTTGCAGGAATGAATATTGACAGCATCAGTCAGGAGTTCAATATCCCAGGCTATTCCAAACAGCAATTCATCATTCTTGCCCTGAGCAGGTTATTATGAAAGACAATCAAAAATGGGTGTCTGAACCATGGGGCAGCTGGAAGATAGATTCCCACTGGGTGTTTAGAGAGGGTATTGGACTGAGAAGTTTTTATTTCTCAGAATCAGACAATTTTGATAACACTGAAAACATGGGTATAGACTTCCAGCACTCATCACTAGCTGAGGTAAAGAAGCAAGTAGGAAGTGGCAAGTAAGTAGCTAAGCAGCACTGTGGAACCATGTAGGATTTTAGTACAGTTTCTTGCAGCTGCTGCTAAAATACTCATTCTAAAACACTTGCCAGTCCTTGAAATCTGCCTTCTATTACCAAATGGAGGAGCTGATGTTCTACAAACTAGTATTTTGTGTGTGCTGGTTCTCTACAGACAACAGTGTGCCAAGATATTCTGTGGAAACTATGCCAGGATACAAGAGGGAATACAGTGTTTTGTGGCCAAAGAAAGCACAAACAAGTACTCAGCCTGTGAGAAGGGGAAGAGCTAAGTTCAGGAAAACATACTGCCACTACTCAGTTTTATCCAACGATTGATTGGCACCAAAATAGCTACCAGTTCTGGCAACAGGCACTAAGATATAGAAACCTCTTTTTCTTGGGGGGTGCATGTGTCACTGTGACAGTGTGATGCTCCTTTCAGCTTCCCCTTTAGCTCTGGTTTCTGCTCACTATGTTTGGTAGCCAATGTATAAGCCTAATTGTGAGCTAGTTGTCATATCATATGGTTTGTTTGCTTAGTTTCATTGGTTATGTTTCATTGTTTATTTGACCAAAATCTATCTGATCATATGACTGTATGCAACTAGCCAAGACTCTTTTAATTAAGAAAGTAAATGTGTTTCACAAAGAAAAGTAAACTTTATGGTAAGTTGAAGCACTGGTATCTTTTAATCAATGAACAGTGACAATGTTATGTGGTTTGAGTCACCAATCAATAAACCAGTTAGTAACTTACTAGTTTGGGACATCTCTCTTACAGGGAAAGGCTGAGAGAGCTGGGGCTGTTTAGCCTAGAGAAGAGAAGGCTGAGGGAGGACCTTATCAGTGTTTACAAATACTTAATGTATGGGTGTCATGAGGATGGGGCCAGACTTTTTTCAGCAGTGCCCAGAGGCAGGACAAGAGGTAATGGGCACAACTGGAACATGGGAGGAACTTCTTTCCTTTGAGAGTGGTGGAGCACTGGAACAGGCTGCCTAGGGAGGTGGTGGAGTCTCTGTCTCTGGAGACATTCCAAACCTGCCTGGACACCATCCAGTAAAACCTGCTGTAGGTGAACCTGCTCTGACAGGGGGGCTGAACTAGATGATCTCCAAAGGTCCCTTCCAACCCCTAATAGTTTGTGTTTCTCTGAGTACATAATTCATGGCCTACTTCTGCCAAAAAATCCATAGCCTTGTGTGTTGAATAATTTCAGTAATGAAGGACATGATTTTTATGTCTTTGTTGATTCATTTGTGGGTAATTCATGAGCAGAGTCAAGAGTGCAATACATTTTTTGAATTGCTCAAGTAGCTGCATTACTATGCTGTGCTGTGCTACCTTCTTGAATCAATTCTCAGCTCATTTTCAAAGGGAAGGGGCTGCAGCTTCATTTGAGATAGACATGCTTTGTTAAAAAAAGAGAGTAGAAATGGACAATTAAAAGAATTGGTTTTATTGCCTGAGAAATGCTAGGAGAGTCTGTAGTTAATTGTCTCCATGCAAAATAGAATGGGAAATTAAAAAAAAAATGTTCATTGAAGTGATAATATCCATTTTCTGTTCATCTTTCTACAACAGTGCAGAAATTTGCTATGTGCTCTTGCATCACAAAATACTTATTTTTTAAAAAAAGTATATTGTTTCTCCAGCTTTTAAACTCCAAGGTTTACAGTCATACTTGTATTCTAAGATGTAGAAAAAAATGTGTCAAACATTTGTACCAAATGACTTCTCCAAAGACACTTGATTTCCTTTACCAGGTTATTTGTGATTTTATTTGTCCATTATTCAGTCATCCTAATAGCATGGATAAATATGTTGTTAATCAAGCTTATTTCACAGAATCACAAAATCACAGAATTACTAGGATTGGAAGAGACCTCTAAGATCATCTATTTCTACATTATTCAGTCATACTCATAGAATGGACAAATAAATTGTTGATTAAGCTTATTTCCTGTAATTACAGAAGATGATCTTTAGAGGTCCCTTCCAGCTCCTAACATTCTGTGATTCTGTGAATTAAATGCAACCATTAAGTGAATCTGAATAAAAGCAACCAGTATTTTTTATACACCATTGTGCTGTGAGAGGATGACTGCAGGCTTTCTAATAAACTTGACTGACTTCTGGACTTGTCTTGGGCAATTATGGCTCTGCAACAGCAAAATGTCATAGGATTTAGGAGGCTATTGCTGAACATGGTTTCACCTTAGCTTAGCACTTAACTCTGCAATTGCATGGTCTAAGTAAGTATAACAATGAAAAAGTAAGTGGTTGTTGTGTAACTCACCTGATTTTATACAGATCTGTATAAAAATAATCCTAAGCAGCCCCAAAAGCAGACAGAAAAATAATAGCAACCTCTTGCCACCAGAGAATTGTTGACCATGTCATTGTTGACCCAGTGCAAACCCTTTCTCTTCTCAAGTGAGGTTTTGGGATCCTGAAGGTCATGGAAGGGGTAATCATAACACTAGGAGCTAGGGTTAGATTACAGAAAGTCAGCATAAAACTGAAAGAATAAAAATAATGGAGATTAGCAATAATTGGATAATTTGGAATACATATGTTTGTATCATTGTAAATGGATTAATATAAATCTTTGTTGTACTGGGCTGCTAATTAGACTACTAATAAATTCATGGCTCTGCATATGATGAGTGTTCTGTTGAGCCAAAATAAATTGCTTGTGGTTTAATGCAGCAAAGTGGTAGAGTATGAAAGCAAAGCAGGCAAACTTTTCAGGACTTTGAGAGGGAGATGGAGCAGAAAGCAAGCTGTGGAAAGTGTTTGTTTCATTGATGAGGAGCAGTTGTGAGAAAAACCCCTCTTAAATGTCCTTGGCTAAGAGTCTTCTGCTTCTTCCGTTATTGGAGAGGATCTCTGAGTTTATAGAGGGTCCAACAAAGCTCAAAGAGAGAAATGAAGCCCTATAGCCCTATAGAGGAGATAAAATGTACAAAGGAGGAATAAAGCTCAAGGGGATAATCACCCTTTTCACTGTCCAGAAGAGGAAATAAAGCCTACTGGCTCAGTATTTCTGAAGAAGCTTTTAGGAGATTCACTCTGTCTCATTCACACTCTCAGACACGCACACACAGATGACCCAGTTCAGTCCTGATTTGGGGTGGGGGGGAGGGTGTAGGAAGGCTTCTATTTTGGAGAACATGCTTTTTCTCTGAAGTAAGGTAAAGATCAAATAGCTGGGTGCCAAGTGAAGACACTAAAATGTCTTGTACAAATAGTAGTTGGGGATGCATTTGTGGAGCTATCAAAATAAATTTGCATGCAAGCGAGATGGCAACTGGTTTAGTTGCATTAAAATATTGTGTGGCCCAGTATGGCCAAAATGATCTTAGTACCCCAGGGAAGGTAGTTATTCAACCAAAGCTATATAAGGTAGAAATAACCTTGATAGCATACCAGGGGAAGACAAAGCCCTCTCAAATTCAGAGTATTTTATATGACATGATGTTCTCTGACTTCTATATTTAAAGTGCAAGACCTGTATCCAGTATGCTGCAACTGCACTGATTTCCTCTATGAGGAATGTAAACCTGTCTGGGTTTTCTAGATCACAGATGGGGTTTAAATAGTACAGGCAGGGTTTAGATACAATTTTGAGTGCATATCACAGCAGAAGTTCTGAATTTAATAAGTCTAAAGAGCTGCATCTCTAATCCTATTATTGGCTTTTCCCCTCACCTTTCTGTGATGTCCTTTATGAAGCTGGCATACTGAATAGCAGGTTTGTTCCATTCAGTTCCTCCAGATTTGTTTTAGCAATTTTGTTTTAATGTACTGAAAAAGTACATAAAACTAGCCACTGATTCAATTGCTACTCTGTCAGAGGGGAACTGTTTACTCTGAATTCTTCTTAACATTTATATCCTAGGGAGTTTGTAGTGAGCTTCAGTGAGATGAAGATCCAGCTGGAAATGTCATACAGTGTAAAAATGCTGTTACTATTTTGATCAAGGCAGTGGCCTCTTCTCCATACACTCAAATGTATTTTTATTAAGGAAGAGACAATCATTTAGTTAAAAGGATCTGAATATAATTATCTGCTGTTTTATACATTCTTCAATTGATCTCTCATGACCTTGAATTCCTCTAGTTCTTCTTGTAATCATCATCTGCATTTGTGGCCTCTTACCAACTGTTAGCCTCCTTCTGCTTTTGATACCCATTGGAATTTATGGCTTTAGGTGGGTCTGAAGTTCAATCCAATTTGATATATATGGATAGGCCATACACTGTAAACAGCAAATCAGAGAGATGAAGAATTCTTCACTCACCAGGATGTATTACAAAAGCTGTTCTCAGTGTTTAATCTAAGAGGATCATTTGGGCAAAATGCAATTAACATAAAAAAAGTTCTTTTTGACTTAGAAGTTACCTACTGAAGAATGAAAGGAGATTGTATAGATTGCTGTTTGTGTAGTCAGCAGAAAAAATACTGCCATGAAAATGTTGACATTCTTTTTTGTTTGTTTACTTGCTTCTAGCATTCCTCATTCTATTTAATTTGTTTTCTTCTCTTTTCAAAGCAAACTATTCTATTTTAGGTTCTATAAATTAAGGAACTGTTTTAGTCTTCTATGTCAATATTTAAAAATGAATGCAGTGATATATTTACCTGCATCATCATTGTGGTGGAAATAGAAAGTGTTTTTCAAAAGCTTAAATGTAGTTTTGGCCCCAAAGATACTACTGTTAATTATGCCCAGAGAAAAGCAATGTCCAGAAAGAAGAATCAGAATTGAGAATGAAGTATTATATTATTATTTTCAAGGAACTGTAGAACTCTTGAAAAAAATCAGTTACTAAATAATTCAAGATCTAGTTTGGACTTCTTCCAAGTGCCACACAAAGTGAAGTTTGGTTCTATGCTCCTACAATAAAGAATGAGACAAGAAGCTCCAATTGGGGGAGTAATAGTAATAAAAGAGTAATCAAATTTGATTTGGAACCGAAATTTTTTGTCTGTCATGTGTAAGACTTTAGTGTGTGTCACTTATACACAGCAGTCAGCTACAGCAGGATTTCTGTGTTAAAAAGATTCAATACATGGTAAGGAAAAATCACAAACTGGCTTTTGTTTGTTTGTTAGTTTAAAAAAAATAAATACATGCAGTCACAACAAGGTTTCTGATTTAATCTCTGATGACATATTTAAACATGATTCTGAAACTCCAGGGGAGGATCAAGGGATTGAGAAGGTAACACTGAAATGCATGGAGAAGGGAATCAATGAAGAAATCTGGCAGTCATCGATTTCTTAAATGGCAGTGGGCAAACCACTTATCTCTGTTTCAGTATTTTCCTTCTGAACAGTAAGATTATTTTTATTACAGTAGTGTTATTGGGATAAATAAACTAGAAATTTCGAGGAATAAAACTAACTTCAAGACATAGTTAACAGAATGAGGTCAAGAGACTTATTACATTAACTAGTACAGAAATTAATCTACTCTGAGGCAGTGCCTGCAATTTTACATTTGTGGGAGAATAAGAAATAAAGTCAATAATAGATTATATATGCAAAGAGAAAAGATATTGGCTTAAGCTGTTTAAAATTTAGGAGTAACAAAATAATGTTAAATTGAACGAATTACTGGGTAAAGTCACATGTTTCATTCAAAAGCAAAGGAATTTATTTTGAATGTGTATCTTATTTATGTACCTAAACTGAAAAGGAAATTTTTTTAAGGTGAGAAACCTTTTTTACTTCTAATAGCTATCATATATGAGTCCATAGTTCCACAATGAGAGCAATTTGGTGATAGCACTTGATTAAGAAACTTGCATTTTGTGTGTGCTCCTCCTTGCCTTGTGCCAGAGCAATTTTGTTTGTGTTGCTGTAGACCACGTCCCTGAACAAGTCAATGTCAAAAATTACCTGTGAAAAGAGAATGAGCTGCTATGGGAGTGGAAAGAACAGAGAATCTCCAAAGGGAGTATTGCTACTAAATCCCTCATAAATTGATGCTTGAGACAAGTTATTTTAGTGTGTCCCAGGAAACAGAGGATTTGAAATGCTGTAAATAAAAAACAAACACCCAACCCAAAATATCCCCTAAGATTCCATCACTCCTTGAATTTGCCAGCTACAGTTTGCACAAGCACTACTGTAATTAGTATGATCCAAAAATGTGATAGAGAAATAGAGAACAGGTGTGAGGACCTTATGCCTACACAGGATGTGTTTCAAGGAGAGTAATTTTTTCTGGTCTCCTGAGCTGAACACTCTAGAAGTTGGAGAGCACCTTTTGATTTATTTCCAGCCAACACATCATTATCCTGGATGAATACCCAAAAGCAGTTGAAGCACCCTGAGACCATTTACCAAGCATGGTAAGTCAGAAGATTCACTTCAGAAATTAATCCAAATAAAAACACTGCTGTAGTTATATCTTTTTTTCTTCCAATTGTGTCCTGAGAAAGTATCAAAAGATCTTGCAGTTGGCTTAGGGCTTTCCTCTAAGGTATGAAGAAAAACCCACAAAAAACAACTCTGTTTGGTGAACAGCACACAAGTGAGAGCTAACAGTTCCTGCTCAGTATCACCTCTGTGCAAAGACCACTGGTAAACATAAAATACATTAGGTAAACCTCTAAGCTTCTCTGAACTGAATGATGACCTAAAAGCCAGATTTGTGCTCTTCTCTTGACTCAGAAGAGAATTCCAGGACAAGGGGGGCTGCCTTCTGTCCTTTCACTTTTATGGCATTTAATCATAGGCCATCTCCAGTTTTGCAGTATTTTATAGGAAGAGTGAGATCACAGAATCACAGAATGTTAGGGGTTGGAAGGGACCTCAGAAGATCATCTAGTCCAACCCCCCTGCCACTAGCAGGATTCCCTAGACCAGGTCACACAGAAGCGCGTCCAGACGGGTTTTGAATCTCTCCAGAGAAGGAGACTCCCCAGCCTCTCTGGGCAGTCTGTGCCAGTGCTCTGGCACCTCAACTGGGAAAATTTTTTTCTTGTATTCTGGTTCTGTTATTTAAGGGTTATAAATTGTGGACAATTTAATGAAAATGCTGAGGGTCAGGTCAATGTCTTGGACTATGACTTTTAACCACCCAACCAAAAAAGATTTTCAACAATCCTTCTACTCACTTCTATATTCCCTGCAACCTGTGTTTTGTTACTTATGTTTAAAAATCTGATACCATTGTATGGTATGTTTCTGAATGAAACAGATATATTCACTTTGACAAAATAAGTCACCTCCTAAAAAACAATGTCTGTAAAAGTATTTCTCCATACATTTGTGCTGTAGCTATAGGGTACTGATATGACAACATATCTGTCCAGGTTAATTTAGCAGGACTTTACACAAACCATATATTTATTTCTAGTGAGTCAATCATCTGCACCTTTAAATATCTATTTGTGCAATGCAGTAATTCATCAATACTTTTCCTGTCACTGAGATTTTCCTAATTTATTTCCATACCTGCCAACATTAAAGATTACTCCTGAAATAAAAGATCATCCCATTTCATAGCAGAAAGAATTAAAACATCAAAGTTTGCTAGTGATTCAGTAAATGGGCATGTTAATTTTTAGTGCCTGATAAAAATGCCTCACTAGATCAGAATTTTGAAGGTTTTCCAGAAGGAAACAGTTTGCCTTAGAGAGATGCAGAATAATTAGTGCTTTCATCATTTATCTATTAGGGAAATATTTTAGCCCAAAGAGTTGATACCAAACTATGCAGTAATCTGATATGCTCAAAAACCATTTGTTTAGTTTTAAGAGAAGGAAAACTATGAAATACTGAGCATGCCTTTCATCTCAAAAGTGTGTTATTTTTAACTTAACAGGAACCTTAGTGCATCTTTTAGGAAGGTTCAGGATGCCAAATCAAGACAGTCTTCTCAGAGAAAGGTCAGATGCTTTTATTAAAATAACAAAACAAAACAAAACAACAAAACCAAACCAAATCACCTGCTTATCCTTCAATGTAAGGACATCTAGTATAGTCAAGCCCATTTCTCCATTCTATCATAGAATCAGGTACCATCCATAGTTCCAGCACATACTATAGTATGGTAACCTGGTTCATGAGGTTTTGCCTGGCTTCTGTTTCAAGGTCATTTAAATTCAAGAGCTCCAAAACAAACTACAGCTAAAATCGTTAAGTTTTGTTTCCTTAACCACTTCTTTGTATTTAAAGCTGTTTCCACTTCTCAAAAGATCCAAATTTTGCATCACTGAGATCACTAAGAAGTAAAAAGTAAAATCTGAAGCCAGTGATCAGCTGCTGTTCTCCTAACTTTAAAAATTTTAGGGGAATTTGATGTTTTCCTTCAATATTAGAAACCAGTAATACTAGACCATTCTACTAAAATCCATCAGACTAGTCCACCATCATCAAGTTTTGAAATGGACCAGATTTTCAGAAGTATTCTCTAATTTGCCAGCCCAGTTTCTGTGCTCCATTGATAGAGTCTCTGTTTCAATTTGCAAAGTGTGTTTTGATTTGTGAAGTCTTGTGTCTAATTTGTGTTATTACTATTTTGAGTGAGTGCTAATGTTGGTCATAAAATCTTCCCAGGAGCTGTGTTTGGAAACCCAGTGTACATATAATGTTACTGGTAATACATTTTGTATTTATAGTAAAATTTCTACTATTTATCTTGAGATAGACCTTTCATGGAAAAAAAGTATGAAAAGATGGCTTCTCCTTGCAAATTCTAGAGTTATTTTTGAAAAATACTTCTGGGCCTCTGTATTCCTTTGCTGACATTAACCCAGTTCAGTGTGAATTCCAAGTTAGATTTAAAATGTAACAACCAATCATCATTATTCCATTTTCCACATTCTCCCTCAGCTGAAATAGTGAATCCATTTGAATAAACTGGAAAGAATGTGTCTTACAGAGATTTACAAGTAGGGCACAAAATTACATAGGATTAAAACAATCTGGATATTATTACAAATCTGGATATTATCTGAATATTATTACCCAGCAGGATTTGTTATCATATTAGCTAGCATTGCTGAATAATCACCCTAAGCAAGATTGGGTTTGTATGGCAGGTATTCTGTATGCAGATAATACCCCATCTAGCTCCCATTGCCTGGCCAGGGAAGTTGATCTAGAGCATTGCAGCCCCTCCAAGGACTTCCTCCTCTCCATCCTTGGGAACTGCATGGTACCCCAACATATGCAGCTAGAATCATAACTATAATCTTAGCTATGGATAAAACTGGCACTAAAAAAGCAAATGTATGTGCAATCTCTGAGCCTTGCAATCTTCCACCTCTTAAAAAGCACTGGCATTTTTGTAGTGGAGAAAGGAAGTCAAAAGCACAAGGGGTTTGGATTGAGTCCTTTTTCCCTTTTTACATGAGATGTTGCCTCTCCTTCTGCTATTGCTGGTCCTTCCTCTTTTTAGCAGCATAATAATTTTTCCTCAGTGTTATTACAGGCAGAAATGCTTTACAATGAACAAGGTATCAGTGAGTGTCAAGAATTTTAGGCCTTATATATCTGCAAACTTACAGTTGTTTTAAATCTATCTCATTTGGTGGATTTAGAGTTAGTTAAAATCTTGTAAAAGCAATCACCTAACTAAAAGCCATTTCTGTTTTGGTGTACTTTCCATCTACTCCCTTGTGCAGCAAAAATATATATTTTCTGTGTGTAAGAAAATTTGCAGGGAATTTACATTTCCCCTTTGGCACCCAGAGGCTCAAGTAAACAGCATCTGTAATATCTGACCTTGTGTGCACAGGTTCCTCAGTGTGCCCTGAATAAACCAAAAAAATCCTACTTTGTATTGATCGAGATCCCTCGAAGTACAGGGATATACTGTAAGTCAATCAAAATCAAAATATTTAAATAAATTCTGATGATTTAAAAAAATAAAGGAGTAAAACCCATGGATTTCTCCTACACTTCCAGAATTTGTAATGTGTTTCAGAAAGGTCTGCTGAAAATGGATTTTTCATTGCAGAAAGCGGTAATGGCAATATACTCTCAAAGCACATCTTTCACTTGTCCATCACCTTCCTAAACTTGAAACTTTGATTAACAGTTTCCTAGAACTAATCTCTTCCCACAGACTTGATTTTTTCTCTTTAAACATAAATTAGCCAATTTTTAGAACACTGTGAAAGGGTGAAATGTGTTTCTCTCAAACTGTAAACTAAAGCAAAACAAACAAACAAAACCCAGGGGGTTTTTATGGGGTTTTTTGTTTGTTTGCTTGTTTTTTTAACAGAATCTCTTCCACTGATGCTGATATCAAGTGCTGAAACTTGGCCTGGGAAGACTTCTTGCTGTGGGAAAGCTCCTCTGCACATTCTAATGCAAAGCTCACTTTGAGTTGTAAGAGTTCACAAATTGCATGCTTAGTATGTACAATAGGTTTACTCTGTACATTTCTGCTATGTTAGTAATGTATGAAGGTTCTCTCCTCTGCTGCATAATTAAATGTATTCTGCAGGTGCACAGATCTGAGGAAAAAGCTTCAGCATGAGCCCTGTTGTTGCTAACATTTGTCAAAGAAAATCCATTGACTGCAAGGCAGACTGTGAGGTCTGCAGCAACTGAGTCAAAAAATCCCTTTTCTCTTCTTCCAGAAAGTGCCAACACTCACTAAGCTGTTGTTCTTCTCCCTTCCCCTCTTGTCTAATTTGAGAGTCCCATAGATAAGAACTGTTTTTGTGGCCCTTTGATCAGTGGGAATAGTTTCCATCCTTATGATGGGGTTGGCCTGGGCCCTCACTGGAGTTGCTTCCTGGCTTGACAGCTGTGTGCAAGGATGCCAAAAGAAACCAATGCTGGGCACCTATTTCAGATAAAGAGTGAATCCTGGAATTCTTCCTCTGTTACATCAAGAAACTCACCTGAAGTCTCTGCCTAAACACAGGCTTCCTTCAAAGCTACTTGTATTCTATGATACCAAGTGTAGTCCTGAGACAATATTCATAATATATTGTAGTGATATCAGATACAAAGGCAGGTGCAGAAAATAATGTAGGTACCACAGCACTAGTGAGAATTTTTCATTAGTAAGGGTTTCCTCTCAATAGTTTTCTTTGGCAAGATTTGTATTTCTAAACTTTTAATGCCTTTATGTATCTTGACTAGATTTAATTTTCCATGTGCTGCTGGGTTGTAAGACAGTTGAAATATCTCAGCAAAAACATGCAAAAATTTCAAGTAGCTGTTTAAATGTGTGACTTATTCAAACTGTTTTATACATGCTCTTGTTACACTTTCAAGGACAGGTAGTGTTTAAGGAATGAGGTCTGGACAGAATGAGAACAGATCTATGTGTGAAGCGTATTAGGCAAGTGGAAGACCTCAGATGTGGAAGCTATTGACCACTTCTGTCCTCAATACCCAGTGAAATTTTTTGTGTGTCAGTTTTGAATAGTGCACTGACACTTCCTAAACTCTACAACAAAATTTCATAGTTTTGAAAGTCCTGTTAGGGGCAATGCTTACAGAAAGAGAATTAAAAACTCTGTCATTAAAAATGTAAAAGGAGTTTAATTTACTCTTTTGTAATCACAGTTACAAACTTTTATTCATCTCTAAGTACAGAGACTTTCTACAATGTAACTTTGACTAACCTGGATACTGAGATTTTATTTTTTTAATTATTTGCATTATGGTGGTGTTTAGAAGCTCCCAATCCCATATATAGACATGTTTTTATACACATCATATGGGAAAATGCTTTAAATTTCACTTAAAGAAAAGGCAGACAGACTTGAGAAGAAAAATCTTGGCAGATAACTTTCAATAAGCACTTAATTGACTTAGGATAAGAAGTCCATTAATAGTGGAAGGCTTATGCATTTTTGGAAATTATACATGTGGCAATTTCCCTAAGGTTAAACAGAGGGGAAAATATTGTTGTGAAGTGTACCAAGCATTGTAACAGACATTAAAATGATAATTGGACTGGAAAACTATTCCTATAGTTCACACATTATCTGAAAAATCACTGACAGGAAGCCAGCTATCCTTAATGCATTACAGGCATGATTATTAGCTAAATTTAAAGAGGTGCTATTCTTACCTCCTTTTTTCTTGTCCACATGCTATATAAAAGTCACAAACCTCTTGTGCAGAAGCTACTAAAGGCTATTCCTGGATAATCCTTCAACATAAGCTGAGCTGGGTCTATGGTAGATATGTACACTTGGAATAGCAGTAGAAAAAGCAGCCTTTATATTCCTGTCCTGTAATCCCACCCTGTAGCAAACAAAGATGATGGCCAGTAACATGTTTGGGGATCTTTGAAGTTATTTTTTCTTGCTGAAGAACAAACCAACAATCCAAGGGTTCTGCATTTTCATTGTATTGCTTCTTCTATCTCAACATCCATAACATATGCATTTATATGAATCAGTTACTGAAGTGACTATAAGCACTAACCTTTTCAGGCATCTGTGCTGACGTGCTGAGCATCTCAGAGGAAACTGGCTACAAAATTAGCTTGAACATGTTTAAGGCAAAGGTGAACCTCTTAATCTTGGAGGCATCAACTCCTCCCTATGTAGAATAGGTCAGAAAGCTAAGAAAATATTCTTAAGAGGTTAAGTAGTGTCTGTAACTTGAACTCTAAAGACTACAGTGACAATATTTGAATAGATAAGGGGAATATTATGATCTGAAACTAACATAAGATTTTATTTAAGGAAGGGATTTAAGTACAATATTACTGTTTTAGAAGAAGAAAAGTTCAAATATGCAGAGACAGTCACCATAAGCAGAGGAAACAGAGAAGCAGAAACAATAAGCAAATCACCAAAATAACTTAAAAAGAGTAATCATAAAGCACTGTCAATGTGAATTCATTTAAAACTCAGTGTCTCAGCAATGGAATGTCTGTAATCACACTGGGATAGCTGCTGTGCAACAGATTATTGCTCTTTGTCACACTCACAGTCAGAGATGAAGAGACTATAGTAATCACCAGAATACTACAAGGTCTAAGATGAGAAAAAAAAATAAGGAGGTGAGATTAGCACTGTGAAAAACCTGCATTTTTTAGCTTTATAATGGTTATGGGGCAAGAGGAAGCATGAAATCCCCAGAAAATATGCCATGAAGAGGAAGGCAGAATGAATTAGGAAAGAAAGATGAGATGTATTTACTGCAGCTTTGTGGCAAGACTGTGTTTGTAATCCCTTAAAAGCAAACAGGCTCATAGGTGACCTTTGGGGAAGACAGGTAGTGGAAATAACAAACAGCAGACTGAGAACTGTAAGATTTCAGGAATATTCAGATTATAAATTAATTCTTTTGCTGATACTTTGGACACAATTAGGAAATGACAGGTTTTTTCTGAGATAATATTTTTAAGTACTTGGAACTTGATACCTGTTAAATGCAATGAAAAAATGCACCCATCAAAGGTTAACATTTTTGGACTGGTTATTTTTAAATGGGGCTACTTTTGATGAGCATTCTTAAGACTGCAAGAGACCCATCAGCCATTGAGTTTAGTCCCCTTTTGCTAAGGTTGGTAGAGTCAATAGGATGACATAGGCAGTTTTATTTAAAAACCAATCTAAAACAGCCCAACCCAAAAAACCCAACCCAACCCAACCCAACAAAACACCCAAACCCCCCAAAACCTACTAAGCCTGAATGTTATAGAAGCTTGACAGGCTTGAAACAAATACACAAGTACTGTTTACTGCATGGACCATAGTAATCTCCCTTCCCTGGCAGCAGATTGAGCTGGGGGAAAGCACAGATCACAGGGAGAGTTTCTTAGAGCTCCTTTAGTCATTAAGCTGTTACTAATAAAATCAAGCTGCCCTTGTCAGTAGCAGGAAGGTGCTCACACAGTACATGCACTTCTTCATTCATGCACCTCAGTGGCATTCTCCCACACTCTCTTGGTTACCCACCAGTGCACAGCAAGGAGAACAACTCCATCTGCTTGCTCAGAGTTAAGTTCTTCTGCAGCAGAGAGCAGCAAATGGCCATAGTAATGCAAAATCACCTCTCAGTCATAAAGCTACCTTTCAAGAAAGAAATAGGGAAGCCTGTACTTTTCTGTTTGTCTATCCAAAGTGTATGTGTACTACCCTCTATATATTATCAAGACAAATGTCTGATCACAGCTAGATGTATGACAGTATCTTTCACAGTCAATATTATATACATAGCATGCAAGAGTAATAATCCAGCAACCATAGCCTTTATCAGCTGGCCCAAACTCGTTTTTCCACCAAAATTATGCAGCAGTTATAATGTTTCTACATAAGAGTACTTTGGGAATGTTGTAGTGTGTATGCAAGGTGCTGAGCACTAAGATTTTCCCTACAGGTCTGCATGACACTTGCTGATATGGTCACAACCATTATGCTATGCTTAAAACCATTCTCTTTTGCTAAATATTTAAATTCTTAACAATCTAATTGTGATTTATTTCCTATCATTATCAAAGTTGTAATCCATGTCTAGTATATATCAGCATTGCACTTTCATCTGCTTGTTCAACAATTACTTCTTCAGCTCTTCTAAACTAAAGTACCATGAGATAATGAGAATAATAATCCACAACCAGGGTGTAATAATTTTTTTCAGCATAAATAAAGCTATGAAAACCTGAAGCATAGATCTGACATTTATTGAAAGCATTTTCACAGAAAGCTTAAGATTCTGATATTTCTACTTTTGTCATTTTGGGGGGAGAGGGAAGGGTTGTTTGGTTTTGTTTGTTTGTTTTGTTTAGTTTAGAGGTCTTTATTTCAGGTCTTTATTTTACCTGCATCCCCAGTACTGTATTTGAATTCTAAATTGTTTCCACATTGTAATTGTTCTTTTCCTTCTGTTTCTGACCTTTCCACTTTTACTTTACCATCAGAGTTAGTGAGATTTTTTTAAGGTGTTTTTGAGTGAAAAAGGACTGTAGTGTACAAACAGTTAAGCTACCAGCATGGATAGCAAGTTTTTGAAATTGAGAGATAAAAATCAGTGGACTGTGTCTTTGCAAATTACATATTGTGTAAACCAAGAAACTAATTTTAAGAGGCTATTCAAACACTTTGGCCATATATATATTGCCTCCTCAGGTCATTGAAGCTGCTGCAGCTTACTTTTCAAACCTCCATTATTCTATTTTCCATGCACTATTAAACAACAATACCAGTTGTTATGTATCTATGCATTATAAATACTTGAAGGATTATTTCTTCAGTGAAATGAAAAGAAAATACTTTAATTTGGGAAAATACAGTAGTGCTATGCTTTAAGCAGCTCAAAAAATATGAAGCCATTTTATTTTACTCCAGGGGGACAATGTTCTGAACTCACTAATGGTCTTATGTTCCTTTACCAGAAAATTAAAGTCATAAGTATTGGTAAGCCTAT
Source organism: Galbula dea (assembly GCA_013399015.1). NCBI lineage: Eukaryota > Metazoa > Chordata > Aves > Piciformes > Galbulidae > Galbula > Galbula dea. Next base: position 1,370,071 of record VWZX01007874.1, read on the forward strand.
TGCTGGTTTTGGTTATTGCTTTATGTTTGTGTTGGAAATAATTCATTGGCTAAAGTACAATTAAAATCTTATCTTTATGAATCTGAGCATGATATGTGGGAAATGTACTTATAATGCTTTCAAATAAACTCTTTGCAGAAATACTGTGCTTTACTTGGCTTCAGAGTTATGTTTCTCTGGTTTCTAATCAACATAAAAATATTTGTAAATAAATCAGTAGATGCTTTCAAGCCACATTTCAAGTTCTCTTACATTTAATTATTAGCTTAAAGGATCACAGTTGTTCAGATAACATCTGAAATCTGCTGTATTTCTGACAACAGTCTTTATAGGCACTCTGACTACATCTGTACAAATTAAATATGCCAACAACCATTCTCTGGCACTGAGGCTGTTAGCAAGCAACAACTGAAAGTTTCACTTCAAAATTGGAAGGGTGTGGGGGAGGCACACTTTCAGGTACTACATTCTCTAGCCACAGCCTTTGATCTGTTCATGTAGGTCAAATGTCCATAGAGAAGAACTCAATATCCTACCTCATATAGTGGTTACCAGCAGATATTGAGGGAAAGAGTATAAGAACTATGCAATACCTAGAGCTGGATAAACCTTCCTGCCTTTGAACAAGTTGTGTTTTAAAGAATTTACAATCCAGAGGTTTCTCTGGACCACCAGGCTTCAGAGAGATGAGTGTCATCTTCTGTGAACATACACTCTTTAGATGCATATGTGCCTTTGGGTGATATCCTGTGGCTATGAGTTCTGGAATTTAATTATGCAGTATTTGGAAAAAACAAGCAAACAAGCACAATGCCTGTTGCAGATTTTAAACCTTCTGCATGACCTTTTCTTTAAGTGTCACCTACTCTTTGTGTTAGAAAAACATAAATATACTCTTCATCTTTTGCCTGCTCTATATTTTCATTGTATCCTACACCTACTTTTTTTCCCAGGTGCAAAGTTCTTCTTCACTGAAGGTCTTTCCCATATAAAGGCTGCTGACCACCCTCAGTGATATTATCTTCACAGAAGTAGTTTCAGAACTTAGAAATTGAATAATTGTCATTTGTTTAATATTGCCTGTTTGATACAAGCCTAATTCCTGATTGTTGAAGTTCATGCAGCTCCTGCTACAACCAAGGAGTTGCAAGGAAGGTGCCATCCAACTATTGTAGCAGAAGAACTGAAGGATGGTGAAAATACACGAGTCAAAGCAAACGCTGATGGGCCACCTGCCTCAGAATAGAAGCAAAGGCAGAGAAACTAAAGTTTCTACTTGGAAAATATTGGCCCATGTGGCCTGAAAATTCTTTCTAGGCCTATTCATCTGGATGTAGTTGAGCTGCCACTGAGTACTTACATCTTCAGAGAGTCCCTTGATTAAGAGGAAGTTGGAATCCAGCTGTCGTTGCCAGCCAATGCCATAACCAACACTTCCATTTTCTTTCACAAATTTTACCCCATATCACAGAATCACAAAATCACAGAATGTTAGGAGTTGGAAGGGACCTGGAAAGATCATCTAGTCCAACCCCCCTGCCACAGCAGGATTCCCTAGACCAGGTCACACAGAAGCGCGTCCAAACGGGTTTTTGAATCTCTCCACAGCCTCTCTGGGCAGTCCGTGATCCAGAAGACAAACTTTCTACTTGACCTTTGATCACCAACTGAAGCAGTTACCCATTAACTCTTGAAAATAGTTATCTTTTTAAACATTTGGTTTATCTGCTAGTTTTTGTCCAATTTTATTTCAAATAAATATGATTGTCCATAAAATTCCTGTGCATTCAAAATGTTTGTGCAGTTATTTAAGTCACTGTAACTGGGCAAGTTAATATTGTCACTATCGAAGCCTCAGTTATTTTGCATTCAATCCAAAGTTGTTCTATGTCTCAGAGGAAATCTTCCTATGCTTATCATCTGTGCCAGGATTTATTATTCTGGTGCACATCAGAAATACATAACAAATCATACAAAAAAAGCAGCACTAATTAATTAATTAAAAAAGAAGAAAATCTAAATGTTTGCAGCACTGAATAGGTCTGCACAACAGCCTTGAACAATGCTTCAGTGACTTCAATTTGCATAGCAGCTGGCAGTGCAACCTCCTCTGTTAACTAAAATTTTATCCACCATGAAACTTCCATTCTTGTATAGCCTACAAATGTGTATAAATTAAGTTGCTGATGATTTGTTGATAAGCTTGTATTAGCTGCTGATGATAATTGCAAGACAGTAACAAAATGAACATACATTTTATTATAGGAAGAGTGAATAAAAAAACCTGGTTACTGTGCCTTTTCATGCAACTAAATTAAATTTTTAGACAGTTCAGTTACAACTTGCTTAGGCATGGCATTAAATATTCTGCTTCTGCAGCATACCAGCAAAATGAATGACATCTCCAGATCATAAGATTTCATTTAGCCAGTGACCAAAGATTTTACATTATCCAGTGACCAATGACAGGGAGTCGGCTGATGCTCTAATTGACCCTGAACTAGTGAGGGACTTGCTTCTCCAACTAGACCCCTATAAGTCTATGGGGCCTGATGGGATCCACCCAAGGGTACTTAAAGAGCTGGCAGATGTCATAGTGAGCCCTCTCTCCATGGCTTTTCTTGATAACTTTTCAACACTCTCAGGAGTCTGGGGAGGTTCCAACTGACTGGAAACGGGCAAATGTTGTTCTGATTTTCAAGAAGGGCAACAGAAATGACCCTGGTAACTACAGGCCTGTCAGTCTCCCTTCTGTGCCAGATAAAATTATGGAGAAGATTATTCTGGGAGCTATGGATAAGCATCTGACAAACAACAGAGTCATTGGTCATAGCCAGCATGGGTTTATGAAAGGGAAGTCATGCTTAACAAACTTGATTTCTTATTTTGGCAAGATTACCTATCTGGTGGAACAAGGGAGGGCAGAAAGGCTGTATCTAGAAAAAAAATAGACTGGAGAAAAATGGGAGAGCTAGATACCACTTAAAAAGGAAAAAGAGCCATGATACCTCACCAAACATAGCTACTGGTCAGTCAATGAGCCAGAAATTTTTCCTGTTGATACTCCTTAGGTGGAAAGTTCTACTAATGTGTTCTGAAGATAAATATATATATAGCTAAGGACTTTGTTTAAATGTGATAACTTTCTAGAAAAAATAGTATTATTCAGTAGTGATAGTGTACTAGTAACAATTCTGTTGGCAAAACATTCTCCTATCTGAAAAAACATACTTATAGCATAATAAAATGAACCATATTCCTTTCAAGACAAGTTTTATATACCCTTGAATTAAAAGGAATTCTTGTTGAAAATAAGAAAGCAACAAACAAATGTATAAAAATATACACACATTGCACTACGAAAATAGTGTAGTGTTTGAAACCATGTTAGAAGTGCTTGGGCACACAGGCAAAGTGTTCCATAACTCTTCTCCTTTTCCATATATACTCCTGAGTAATTTTGAACACAAGACATCCTTTGCCCAAAAGAGAACTTGCTACAGTTTTGCAGCCTGTGCATCTCTGTTAACTTGAGCCTCTCAACTTGTGTCTGAATATTCAATGATTTAGCAGGTGTAGATATAACCCAGGGAATCAGGGTTGCCAGGGTGTCTAACTGAAATAACTCAGATATAATGTCCAAGAAAGATAGGCCAAAATCTCAAGCCCACAATGCACTGGGAAAAACCCCAAACCCTCCTGAATTTCCATTACCACCATCTTACTGGTAACAGGCATACTTGGGATGGATGCATGATTCATGAGAATGAGTACTTAATTATAAAAGACTGCCTCAAAATGCACTTAGCAGATGTCATCACAATTATTTAAGTGCCACTTTGAAGTGAGTAACATCAGCAGTCTAATTATCCCATGGAAAAAACTTTCTATGTTAATCTAAGAAGTGCCTTATATTGAACTTTATAGAGCCTGACTGCTGGGTTACAAATGTATTCTTCCATTAACCTTTAGACAGACCCTTGCATAATGCTCCCAGATGCTACACACAGCACTAAGAAGTCTGCATCTTGGAAGTGTTTCACAGAAGCAGAGAAGATGGAAACTTACTCAAAATTCACTTGTGAGTATTTGAAAAAGATTGTGGTACTCAGTGTAGTACTTGTGCTGCCTTAATAAAAAGAACTTGATAAAACAAACAAGTTATACTTACTAATTTTAGTGCCTGCTTAGTCTGCACTCAGCAGACATCATACCACTGTTCTGCAGGGCGTGGGGATGAGGAGAGAGAGACATGGTTCAAAGTCATTGCTGGTTCTCAATATGAAAGGCCCAAAACCAAATGGCTTAATAAGATAACTGCTTTACTGAGACAGAATAAGAAAAGGAACATAAGTTACAAGTAAATCTTATGACCCTTCAGATGCTGAGCACCCTGTATTTATGCAGCATCAGATAGAGCCCGGATGAATTTTGCCACAGCACACTGCAGATGCTGTCCTTGGAGGGAGCTTCCTCCTCTTTGGTCATTTGAGCTACTATGTAATTTTCTTAGAGGAAAACTATTCATAAAAGATGTTCACATGAGAACTTCTGGCTGCACTTTTAAATAAAGATAAGAGTACAGAGGTGGCTTAATTGCTGGTACCAGGTTGGAGCTGCCCACAGGCTCCTCTCTTATAAGGAGATGGCTGAGGTTATCATGCAGGCAAGGGTCTGTGCAGCACAACACAGCCTAAAAACACAGCATAGATTTATTCAGGTTAACTGCTATATGGATCACTAAATCAACCATATACAATGGTCTTCTGTTTAGGATCACTACAATCATCTAATGGACTTTTAGTTTTTGCAGTAGCACCAGAGGACAAGCCTGGAACTGTGGCTTGGTGTTGATAATGAGATAATGTTGACTGTTCCCTGCTTGCTCAACAAAAGATTAATTAAGGATCTTTTGGACTGTGGAGCAAATGATTGAAGGCTGAACAACTGCCCCTGTTATGAAGTTAAGTGATTTTTCTCCTTATGCATGTCAACATTGTCTTCTGCTACTGAAGTGTACACATGGAAGTGAATCTTTTGGTGGGCTACCTTGCTGTACAGATGGATCTAATTTTTCAGGCATCAGATAAATACTAAATAAAATCAATAATATTCCTGTATACTGAATACTCCAGTAACTCCAAGTCTATTAATGACTTCCCAAGAAATGGTGAGAAAATGAATCTTATTGACTATTTTGCTGTTAACATTTTGAAAAAATAGGTTACTGAAGAAGATATAGATAGTAAAAACTGATTGAATTTTCAAGGTTGAGGAAATCACATCTCATTCCACACTTTGTACTTTAATGTCATCTCAAAACTAGAAAGTTGTGATTTGATTTCTTCCAACTCACTTTCAGCAATATGTTAATTTTTGTCAATATTATCTAGCATCAGGTTGTTCAGATAAAAGTAAATATCCCTTTGTAATTACAGCTAATAATATTCTAGTGTTTCTCCCAAGTTTGAGTCCATTTAGATGGATTTGCTTTTTGATTAATGACTTTATAGATTCAACAGTCTTGCTGTGAAGTCAGTCTTTGTTAGCACATCTAGATCTCCTGAGAGATTATTTGGTTCAATGATCATAGTTCTTGTTATTCAGCATTTTTTATTTCTGAATATTCAAATTCTAAGCCTCCAGTCTCACAGTAGTATGCAGCATTTTGTCATCTTCACTTTGAATGAATAAATAGCATTATAAGTACAGAATGCATTTTTGAAAGACATTAAGAGAACTGTTTGAGAACAGTGAAGAAGTGAATGATAGTATGTGATGGCAGAGTCCTTTAAAGTAGATGAGGAGCTGGTCTCAGAATTTGAATAAGTTACAAATCAGAAATCACAGATTTACATTTGTTTAGCCCTGTGATTGATCCTGAGCTTCTGCAGTCAAAATGGGACCAATGATAATGAATGAACCCTGCCACCCATTTTCTTGGTTGCATTTCTCATTTATATTTGTAAAGGTTCTATCTGGAAGCCACTTTGTTTTTCATCTTTTCAAGGTGTTCTCTCTCCCTCTATTGAATTATTACTCTTTCAAAGCTAAAAGGTCTAAAATTTTTCCCTGTGAATGTGCTGTTTCCATTATGTACAGTCTCAGGAGTTGTCCTGGTCTGATTAATAGACTCAGGGGAGATTTTGAGAGAGTTCCCAAGAGTGAAATTAAGACACAAAGGAGGTTCAATGCTGCCAACCAATCAAGTATTATTCTCAACACAAGCAGAGAGAAAGTTAAAGTGGTAGGAAAGAGGGATGGAAGAAAAGAGAAGGAAATTTAAGCAAGCAGGAAAGCATCAAGGATAGTCACCATCATTGGATCCAGTGGGACCCTCTTAGTCTGTAGCCTCATTCCTTTGGCGGTGGGTGCTGATCATCTGATCATCCTCATACAGACATTTGGTTTTGACCAGAGGTCACAAGGCATATGGGGACTGTTCCAGTTTTAATTTTAAGTGATCCAATCTGGTTTTAGCTTTTTTCAAATTCATCATAGGGGTAATGTGCCTTTTCCCCTTAGGGCTCTTGATCAACCAAATCCTTGCTTATAAGGATTTGTTCTTTTAAGGTGGTCTGCAAGAATTTTACTTGAGCCCTTTCACCATCCAATTGCTCAATTACACTTTTAAACTGATCTCAGAGGAACTCCACAAGAGCCTGTAAAAACTCTATCATTTGTGATTCAGCAGAGTGGTGATCATTTCATGCTTTTACTGCACCAGCAAGGCTAGCACCCAGTACTGCACAAATGATAGTTTTTCCTTTTCCTGGTCATGTCTGGACTTCTTCTTTGTAAAACAGAAATAACATCTACAACACTGTGGAAGTTATGCCAATTTTCCAATGCCCATCTGGTACAGGGCATGGATAGTCATACCTTATGTTTTTCCATCTTTTCATATAACACATCCCTGCCAGCAGGGGTGCCTTTCTCATCATCCATATTTTCAGGCAGGATGGTCATCTGAGAGAGGCTCCACGTAAAGCCAACAAGTTCCCACCCCAATACTTCTGTAATAGGCACACCCACACAGGGGCCAAGTAACAAAATGGCTGCAGCACTTTTGCTCTGAGATCCTGTCTGTGATGTCAATTTAAAATGTCCCAGTCTGATTAATAGACTCGAAGGAGGTTTTGAGAGAGATCCCAAGAGTGAAATTAAGATGCAAACAAGGTCAAATGCTGCCAGCTGATCAAGTTTTATTAATAACACAAGGAGAGGGAAAGCTGAAGGGGTAAGAAAGGACAATGGAAGAAAAGAGAAGGACATTTAAGCAAGTGGGAGACAATCAAGGATGGTCATAGAACTGTCCAAGTTGGAAGGGACCTTAAAGATCATCTAGTTCCAACCCCCCTGCCTAATATAACCTGTTTCTTAGGGTGGATTAATTATGCTCAGCTACTGACAAGCAGATTATCATTTTGAGCTGAATTTTTGTTTCAAAGTGTGGCAGCTTACTTGCATTGGAAAGCAATTTTAGTAAGATAATAGACATATTCCTGTAGCTCATAATGCTTAACAAAGTATTATGAATGCCTATATCATTTGACAGTTCACTATATTTATGAGGTGAGCTATTCCCTTGAGCAAGGATGTATGTATGATTACAGTGGGCTAATCTAACATTAATTATGTCATCAGCAAGTCACCTCAAGTGCTGTATAAGAAAAAGCAAGGACTACTAAAGGGACCCTAAAAAGTACAAGGATGAGATGATAACAATTGTCATGAAGGTGTAGGTACCAGAGGGCCTAAAGCTATAACTGTAAATTGCAACTGACCAATAAAATAGAAAATAAAAAAGAAACCCAAACCTTTGAGGGCTGGATAGGACCAATTTTAGGATGTTATTAGGACATGTATAGAATTGTGTAGCCACCAATTGCTGCCCATGACTGTCAGCATAGGTAGAGCTGTCTTTATATTGACAATAATGCAAACCACTAATTGTGCAGGTGCCTTAATTCAGAACTGGATGTGCAAACCTGATCACTCTCACACCTAGTGTTGCTCTACATATAAATATTGTTATTACCATCAAAGGCAAATGTATATTCTGTTGGTTCTGTTTGGCTTTGCCTTCAACTACTTTTGTTTGATCTGACACCCTGTCCTGGTGATGTGGTTGTAGTTTTGATCCTTTAATTTGGCAGTATGGATGAAGTCCATAAACTGTCAAGAGAGGTAGTGGAGACTCCATACTTGGAGAGACTTAAAAGCCATCAGGACATGGTCCTGAATAACTGGCTGTAGGCATTCCTGCTCAAGCAGGAAGGATAGACATGATGACCTCTAGAGGTCCTTTCCAACCTCCAACATTCTGTGATTCTGTGACTTTATGTTTCTAAGTGTTGTACATCTACACTGAGATAAACTCCTTTGATTAATAAATTAAAATAGCATTTTTCTTCAGGACCTTTCTTGATAATTACCTAATTCCACAAGGAGCTGCAATATTGTCACAGAAAAGTATTTTGTATGTAAAATGTGGAAGACATGATAAACCCCACATGTTGAGTGATGTGAACTTTCTATTGACAGCAGAAACACTGATTCTAGACTGAAGACTAATGCCTTTATGAATTATTCATTTATTATTTGTTTTAACTGGTTCAGTAGAGAATTTGTGTGACTGAAGTAAGTTTAAACATATAACATCAGGAATCTTCTCTTATTTCCAAACTTAGTGATAATGCCAGAGGCAATTGCTCCTCTTTTGGAGGTGCAAACTTCCTGCAACAGTGAATGCTTTCCAATCTATTAACTCAAGGAAGGGGATAGCTGAATTTTCTTTTTTCAGCTGTAGCTTTTTAAGGGAAGTAAGTGCAACACTGCAATAAAATACACCCTTGGTATAGGAGGGCCTTTATTCTGATGAGAATTACACACTAGTCCAACAATATTGGTCATAATAACAAGCAGTGAAGCCTTATCACATACTCTTTAAGTGACACCAGAGTATGAGCAAATAACAATTTCTACATGCCAGGTACTGGTTTCACTTGCTATAAACTTCCCAAAGAGAGAATGTTTTGTGAATAAATAAATAGTTTTTAAAGTCCTTTAGCAGGCCTTTTTTCAACTATTGATTTCTATTTAGCTTTGCCTATTATTTCAACTTAAATGGCAACATACCAGCAGCACACCACTCTACTGCACTGAACATGTCATTTCCCATTTTATTTTACCCATTCCTCCAGTAACATATTTTAAACCCCCAATGAATTTCCAATTTAGTGTCCCTGTCATTCTAATATTAATGTTTATGTTTTATTTAATGTCTAATGAATGTTTTGCATTGATACAGGAATATAAAAGCCAAGTGCATCTTTTTCTCTAGTAATTAAAGTAAAAACCTTGAATTTCAGAAATACCCTGAAGGACAGAATGAAGCAGCCTCATGTGTATGTCAAGAACAGATTATCTATAAGAACATAAGCTGTTGTGAACTCTAGTCTTACTGCAAAGTTTCAAACAGAAATGTCCAAAGTTAGTATTTTTGCTATGAAAATTTTCTCAAAGGAAGTAATCCTCCCTCCAACAGGCTTCAAACAACACAGGAGAGTGGCACTGTTGGAGTTTCCATTTTGGTTTGAAATGCAGCACTATTTCTAGAAGACTTTTGCAAACACAGACCTAAATTCATGCAAGGATTTATATATGTCTGTAATTTTAGATGTGAAATTACTCTCAGTGAGTCAAAATATCTGTGTATACAGGAAGTTGGTAACTATATTTAAGTGTTTTGCTCAACTGGAGTCACATAACAACAAACCAAAGACCCCAACCTTTGGCAGGTCTTAACTAGGAGTGCTCTGAGAGTTGATATTGGTGCTACAGCTGACAGAGGCAGCATAGAAATGGCAAAATCATTAATGAAATCTTAACATGTCTGAAAAAATAAACTGAACAAAATCTCTAAGGCAGATAACTGGAAACTTTTATGCAACAAGGAGAGTTGAAGACATGATTCTGTATCATCAAGGACAGCAGTAAAACTATAAGCCTTGTGTTGTTATGCCATAGCATAATATATTAGAAAGAATTCTAATGTCTTTTTCTCTTTCATCTTTTTCCATGTTCTTAAAGATAAGCACTATATGAGATTAATATTAGAATGACAGGGACACTAAATTGGAAATTCATTGGGGGTTTAAAATATGTTACTGGAGGAATGGGTAAAATAAAATGGGAAATGACATGTTCAGTGCAATAAAGTGGTGTGCTGCAGGTATGTTGCCATTTAAGTTGAAATAATAGGCAAAGCTAAATAGAAATCAATAGTTGAAAAAAGGCCTGCTAAAGGACTTTAAAAACTATTTATCTATTTAACTAATAATACTTGGAATCTTTATATTCCTAGAAAAATTAGAATAATGGTAATATTTCCAAGTAATGGAAGAAAGCCTTTCTAAGAAAACAGAAGTTTACTTCAGCTTTGAACAAGCAAGTTTGACTTTTTTCCAGAGGTTGCAGTAGTTTGGTTTTGTGTAAAGTTTTTAAAGAGTTTTTGTAGGAGGAAACCATTTTAGCAACAGTCATAGAAATAAAGGAAAAAGCCAAGATGATGGAGGAAAAACTAAGATAGAGGAACATCTGTATTTGACAGCTCTTGAAACCATCTGTGTGGGAGGCATAAGTATGAAACAAACTGAGCCATGCTGTGTTGTGTGTAGATAGTTAATGTTTTTCATTCTAATGCCCATCAGAAAACAACCAGAAACTCTGAAGGTATCTCAGCTCAGCTTACAAACACTTCATCTCTTGTTCATCATCATCATCAATAATTTATGGCATTCTGTCTGTCCTTCCTGCTGACTTACACAGTCTACAAGACATTTATGTTAAAATATGCTCATATCTATTCAAGCATTTTGCTACTGGGTTTCTTTAAGAACAACATTTTGTAGCCAGAGCTTTGTAGACACTTAGGTAGGGATTCTCTGAAGATGTGAGTAAGCAACAAGAAAAATGAAATAAGAAATGAAAATAACTAATAAAAGCTGAAGATACATATATTTCATTAATCTATTCTGAATTTATATATACATACATATGTGCATATATCCATGCATATGAGTTGTGGTAGTGTTTGAACAGACAAACATAATACTGAGGGGAACGGACTTCATTGAATTACCATGTGCTACAACTCTTCAAGTGTCATTAGTACTGCTTGTTAAATTATTCCCTGAAAAATAGGTCTTGGCTGAATTTAAGTCTTTTTTTTATTCCTGTTTATAAAGATTATGCAAAACTATCATCTTTCTGGCTGATGTATTCATTATTCACACAGTCAAAATGAATGATTTCTCAAAAATGCTCCAGCTATGTGTTCTTTGCAAACTATTTACCTCCACCACTCAGTGAGTGTGAGGTGTCTCATGAATCAAATTATATTTTATTTTCTTTAATTGGATGACTGAAACTTTTAAAGCTAGAGAATAATAAATTGCAAGTAGTGAAGAAAAACAAAACACAGCTAGACTGAATTTTTGGTACACCCTTGTTATTGCTTAATTTTGTAATGCTTTAAGGATTTATGAATGCTTTCATGACTAAATAACTATTTATAAATTACAAGTAATATGAACTAGCATACAACAGTAGAATGTTTCTTCAGTATAATATTGGTGAATTAGTTCTTTCTGCATATGACCAATCCAGTCTATATCCCAAATCATTAGGTAAAGATTGCTAAATTTGTTATGACTCTGGATCTGAGGAAAATTTAGCATGATAAAAAAAGACTACTTTCTGTATTGCAGATATTTCTTACCTACTCTATGGACCCCTGCTCTGGCAAGGGGGTTGGGCTAGATGGCCTTGGCCCTTGGTGTGGAAGTGAAAACTGGGTACAGAACAGTATTTGATTTTTTCATATACTGGGCAATTCTCTTGTATTTTTACACCTTGTAAAACTGCAGTTACAAACACATGGAGCTAAGGCATGTTGACTAACATTATGTTAAGCTTCTTTAAATAAAAACAGGAAAAAATGCTGTAGGTGAAGGTAGTTCTGTTTCCAATAGTTTTTACACCAGTAAAACTGAAGTTACTTCATGGAATCACTGCAGATTTGTCTGCAGCTGGGGTCAGATGAAAGGCCTAGAAGTTATCTTACAGTTATATACTGCAGAGATTGCTGCAGAATACTGCAGTGCTGCTGCAGAATAGCTGAGGCAAAGGTTATAGAATTTTACAGGCAGCAATAATTTGTTTCATGTTCAAAGACTTTATGAAAGTATAATATACAACAAAACATGAATAGTCATACAGGTTTCAAACAGTTCAAAGGCAGAAAAACTTTGATTAACAATTAAGGACCCTCAAGATTAGGTATAACAAGCATTTAAAATTGGATTGTTGTCCAGCTTATCTAAATTCTTGAAGTCTAAAACTTTGCTGAACAGATGGTAAAACAATTTTCCAGGACTTCTCATTTCATGCTCCCAGAAGAGACATAATAAATTAGAAAGAAACATGTTTTGTTTTCTTGAGAACTTAGAGTTACAGAATAGAAAGGGTGAATCAGAGGTATAAAATAATAATTTGATCTACCTTTGAATACTAACACATACAAAGTAACAAAATGAACTTAAACTTCCCTGGATACCACTAAAGCTTACCAGCAGTTACCAGCTTGTAATATTAGCAACAGGTTATGGATGAACAAGGATTAAATGTATTTCCTTTTGCAAACTACTTGAATCTTCTGATGACAGCTATGTTTTGTTATTGGTAGGAAATTAAAATTAAAGCACTGTGTCATTTTAAGTGTGACTGCATGGTGAAAACTTTTAGTAAATATTGACTTTCTAAATTACATGCTTGATTTATTTGAGTAAGAGGTTCTCAGAAGATGAAACATGAATCTCCTAGTTCTCTACTCAGGGTCTTTTTGGTGCAGAGGAAGGAGGTATCTTTAAGGTAGAAGGTATCTTATTTAAGAGAAAGGATCAAACTTTGTTATAAATTAAGCTCTGGATTTAAGTGCAGGTTTATGGAGTTCTGGTGATTTTTCTCTTGACTTACTGTGGCCCTGTGAGAAGACATGTAATTTATTCATTTTCCATTCTGCTGCCAGCTTTTCAGTTGAGTCAGATTTAACTGGGATAGTGAGGATTTTCACACTGTTTTTTCCACAAACCCACTAATTCCTTCTGTGGTTCTTCAATCTTCAGTGTCCAGTATTCCACATCTCATTACTCCTAAAGCTTATGCATCAGCTGTGAGGAGCCAGGGAAAACCTGCATCACTGTGTGGAGCTGAGGAAAGTGCATTCCTTTTGTCAGCACTTGCCTGTTAATGGCCAATGTTTATGTGATTCTGCATCATAACAGTCCTCTGTTCCAGAATGAAACTTCTGGAAAGGGGAAAAATTTTAGTCCTTTACATATATGGAGTTACATCTAACCCCTCTAAATATTAATGATGGAGCCAACAGAATGCATCTAATCTGGTCAGGTTTTTAGCATGGGTGAGAATTCAAGATGAAATGGTGATCTTAGCCTGCAGAGCCTACATTTTTGGAGATACCCCAAGCCAAATGAACAGCTTTAACTGACCCAGCTTTTATCAGGGGATTAGACTAGATGGGATGTCTCTTCAGACTTCAAGCATTCTGGGATATTGTATAAGCTATTTAAGTCTATACAGGCATCCCTTTGGTGTATATTATTGATGTATTGTGAAACCTGGCACTATAAGTGATTTATTGGATCCCTACTGGAAAAAATAGTGTTTACAGAAAATAATACAACAAACATTTTATTGGTGACATTAACAGTAATCAGTTTCAAAGACTGCAAGAAAAGTTCTTAGTCCATGCTCCTCTACACCCAACAACTCTGTAAGCTTGAGGTAGAGCTTCTTCTGGCTCTTCTCCCTTCTGGGAACTTTACTGTACACAAATATACTCTGAGTGGACTTTGTTCTTTCTATTTTTCCTGGTCACTTGTCCCAACATTTTAGAAAGTAAAGACAAGACACTTATTTTGCTGTTTAGTGAAAACCTCCCCCTTTTCAATAGGATCAAAGGATCATAGGATTGTCAGAGTTGGAAGGGACCTCAAAGATCATTTAGTTCCAACCCCCCTGCCTGGCAGGGACACCAGCCACTAGATCAGGTTACCTAGGGCCCCATCAACCCTTGTCTTAAAAGCTTCCAGGGATGAGGCTTCCACAACCTCTCTGGGCAACCTGTTCCACTGTCTAACCACTCTCATAGTGAAGAACTAATGCCTTTAGACCTTTGAAATAGTTTTAACCTACATCAGGTCTATTTACTTAAATATTTTGGATAAGTGAGGGAAGGAAAAGGATTCACTATTCAATCTGTGGCTGGATACCCAAAGGTAAAGATTCCAGCATGGCCACATGGTGCTCAGAAATTCTTTTTCCTCCTTTTTACCTGAATAAGTTATGATGGAAGAATATGCTAGGGTCAATTCCAGCTGACTATGATATTGGGAAGAGCAGTTTTCTTCTTCTCTTCAGAGGTATTCTCTGAAACCCTTTGAGAAATGAGAGATACCAAAAGAGGCTGATTCTGTGGATCTGAGTTTCAGTAATGAAGGCTAAAAAGGTTTTGGAATACCTTTGTCTTACCCACCTTGTAGCATATAGAAAAACTCTCTTCTTAGGAAAAGAATCTGGTGAATCTAGGAAGTAACTACTGCTTGTGACAACTTCATAGAACATTCTCAAATGGAAAACTAACAGTTCTGTAGAGTGATGTAAAGTAACCTGTTGTTTAGAAGAAAATAAAGATATTTGTTAGCAAAAATAATTTTATATACTCTTTTGCATTAATAATTCCAATGACTCCAAATAAGGTCTCTGTATAATTTTCATCTACTAATGTAATAAGTGATATTTCAGTAATTTCATGAAATACATAACTTCAAAGTTTGACTGAAACATACACAACACCTGTCAGACACCTCCTATGATACTAATTTTTACTGCTCCAAACTTTTCAATTATTTTTGAAAAACTTTGCAGATCTTTTTTCCAGCCAGAGAAATTTACCAAGAGTAGAAATGTAGAAAATTGTATTGAAATTACCTAGAATTTCATTTCAAGCCTCTTTCCACAGTTTCAAGAGAATTCCATCTAAATGAGTAGTCTAGATCATTTTGAAAAGGTATTAAGTATTCTATCTACCCTTTGTCATTAGAAATTATTAAGTATTATAGTTCCTTGTTAATAATATTTTTTAGTAATATGGCTTTAATCTTGCATGACTGATACATTGCTGGATGATTCATTTTTCATTATCATCTTTCAAATCTATTCATATTTATGAGCCTTTAAAGTGATTTAGATTCTACGAATGATTTCAAGACACACAGTGAATAAATTGAAATATTTTAATTTTGAATTTAATTGCCAAAGAATATACTAACTTCATCTGCCATGAGATGAACTACCTTTGCATGATAATATGCTACAATAACTTTTCTGACATATTTTTTCATACATACAATACCATATAAATTGGAATATATTTTTGTCTAAAACGATGAAACAAATTCATTTATTATCATATCAGGCCTCATTTTAGTTGCTAATTGTCTTTTATTTTTATAATAGTGTTTATTCTGTGTGAACAAACTCTAAGAAGGTTCAGTTATGCTTCCATTTTTAAAAGGAATAATAAAATTGAAGTAAAAAGAGGAATGACAAAATGTGTTTAATATGAAGCTAATGCTCCATCTCCAAAAGCTTTTTCTTTAATAACAAAATGTTATGGTATATCTGCAGAGAATAAATCACACAGCTGCTCAGTTCTGGATAGTAATCCTCCCTGACAGTACAACATTAATACTTCCAGAGAAAGATAGGAAGACTTTTATTTTTCTATTTCAAAACCAAATAGTGTGTTACACTCCAAAAAATATATTCTTACCACTCAGAAACAGGGAAATGCTGCATTTTGTCAAGGGTCAAGTGTGGGCTGACCACCAGCCCAATGACAGACACTTCCTATTATCCCCTCCTCCCTCCCTGCCACAAGGGAAAGGGGATAAGAGAGAGACTTGTGGCTTGGAAAAGAAACTAAAACTACTTTAATGATAATAATGATGAATGAGATACATACAAGTATATACAAATATGTACAAAAAACCAATAGTGAACCCAAGCCCCCCTTGATGTTAACTATGTCATCATCTGCTGATACTGCAGCACTAGGCCTCAGCAGCAGGCAGGAGCCAGGCTCAGGGGCTGGATCCTGGTATTGGATGCAGGAACTTATGGGTCAGGATCGAGGACAAAACAGATGTCTCCTCAGATGCTGGCTGTTGAAGAGCAGAAGGAGAAGAAAAAGAAGGAACCAAGCCTCAGTTTTATACCAAATATGATGTATATGGAATAGAATACTTAGCTGATTAGTTTAGGGTCACCTGTCCTGTCCACTCCTCCCGGTAGGTGCAGCTTTTACTCTGCACCCCCCAACGTGAGACACAAGATTTAGCAGTGACCTTGCTTTGCATACCAATCCCTGGCAGTAAATCTAAACATTAGACCTTATCACTGCTAGAAGCAGGCAGTGTCCATGAAAACATGCTGTTAGTTTCAGAAAGTGCAGCTACTTAGAGGAGCTTCAGCTAAAAATAAAAACCACTGAACAGAACTGGTTCTGTTCTAACCCAAACCAGGACATGTTTCTAGTTTGGTTGAAAGAATTTTGTGCTATTTTCAAAATACATAGCTAATACCTACTAATATATAGCCCAGCTTGCATGCTGTGGGCAGTGATAATGCAAATGTGAGGAAAATGGATAAAAATGTGTAAATGGTCTCTATTCATGAAAATGAAATATGCATCATATGAATTTTAAGTATGTCAAGTGTCCACTTTCATTTCAAATCTGTTACTATTCTATGCTCAATAGGATAAGCAAAAGTTAATGAAGAAGTGTGTGCAGGAAGGTATCTCTGTACACTTATGATGATGGTGTTTATGATGGGTTTTTTCACCACTTTTTAAAAGGAAAAAATAATCAGCTGCAATAGAAAAAGGTAATGCAGACATCAAAATCATATTCATTGTTACTGTGACAATTTAAAAGGATTTTTTTCCAAAGATAGGATTAAAAACTCTCTGTAATTACGAAATTTTAGCTGTTATTGTACTTTAGTTGTTTTGAGGGCTATGTTGAAACAGGAACATTTTCTTCAAATTCAATACTGCTAATGAGCAGAAATTTTTGAAGACTAACTGTTCACAGACAACTGAAAACAAACTAAGTAGTTACAACATCTTTCTCATCACTTCCATGATGATTGCAGATATTGCCTGCAGTGAATATGAAATTAAATGGGGATCTTATATGTGTACAATATTTCATCATGGAGTGTCCAGTTCTAAGCCCTACAGTATGAGAAACATATGGACTTCATGAAGTATGTCCAGCATAGAGCCAGAGAGATGATGAAGGGATGGGACCATCTCTCATGTGAGCAGAGGCTGAAAGCTGGCACTTGTTCTGAAGAGGAGTTAGGGGAAATCTCATCAATGTGTGTAAGTACCTGATAGGAGGGAATGAAGAAGCAGCCACATTCTTCCCAGTGTGCCTGCTGGCATGACAAGAGGCAACGGGCACAAATGAAAACACTCCAAATTCCATCTCAACACAAGAAAACTTTTCTTTTTATGTGTTTGTGAAGAGGTCAAACACTGGCACAGGTTGCACAGACAGGTTGTAGAGTCTTCATCCTTGGAAATATTAGAAAACCTCCCTGAATGTTGTCAAAAAAAAAAGTCATAATGGAACTATATGTTTTACCAGTGAGTTGACTATAACTGAACTGATCACACTAATTATTCTGCCCCTTTTACTCTTAAGTACTATTCATGTTTCAAAAATTCTAAAAATATTGAAATAAATGCTCTTCACAAGGTAGCATGGGGGGACTTGCATATTTGCTTGGTAAAGAAATAAAATTGCAAACTGCTAACTTGTCTAACAGAAACCATTTGATGTCATAATATCCCTTATTCCTCCTGACTCAGTCTTGCATCTTCAGAGACTAAAATGGCTACAGGAATCTTGGAGGATCTTGGCCACTGAACTCATTTTCAGTGAAACTGAGTTGTTTAACATAATCTGTTTTAGTGAGTCTGTAGGTTTTCACTAAAAGGAAACATAAATACTCTGTTGGAATTTTAAAGATTAACTCTTCCAGCTTTGAGCTGAAAAAATGTTGACAACACTGTATTCAGGTAATGATATTACACCACCTGAAATACATAGAGTCTAGCAGCTTGCATATGAAAAGCTGAATGTGTTTGAAGGTGATAGGGAGCTCATTAAAGAATTTAGCTTGGGAGACTAGAGGAAGTGGAGACATACTATTCAGAATAGGTAAATACAATCTTTTTACATACAGGTCCTACAGATGTAAATCATTATTATAATGTGATTCTGAATGCCCTGTGGATGTGTCTGCTAGTTCTTCAGACATAATTTATACAGTCTCCCTCTGCTTTTTACTTTTCTCCTCATAATATAAACTTCTTTCTTCAAAATGCCATATATAGCAATTTATAGTCTGATGACAAAGACAACTCACTGCTATAGCAGCATATACCTTTCACCATTAATTGAACATGCAGAATCCTCCTTATGTAATTTAATGAGCTCCTCTATCCCTCTGGTCCAATTGAGTTTTCCACAGTCAGTTACTGATTAAAGCTATTCTGTTTGAAAAAGAAAAAAACCCCAACTAATTATAATAATGTAATAATTTTGGCTTTTAAGTTTTACAGAAACTGTTTGGAATACTTTCCTGGTTGTTAATTATCCTTAATAGAACAGATGGAATTCTCCAGTCTGAGCAGGAGCTGCAAAAGAATCTCTGAGATGTATGATGTATCATTTAGTTCACACCCAGCAGTGCAAACCAGAATAAATCTAAGAAAGGAGGATACTGAGAGGCTTTGATTGTGTTGCTGAGCTATTCCCTATATAACATGTGTTGTGCTGCTAATTTGCTAACTTGGAAACACCAGCAAAGAATTGTATTGGGAGTTTTAAATTTTAAGCATTATAATATTAAAGTGGTGGCATGCTGAGACACAAAACTTGAAAAAAAAAAAGAAAAAACTGTAGAAACACTCCATCTAAATTGCAGCTTTAATGCATTTTAAGGACTGCTACCCACAAACACTCCAAGGGCCAGCTGCCTGATTAAAATTGCTGCTTTGAACTTCTGTAAATAGATGAAATTGCTTTATATTAAAAGAATAAAATAGTAAACCTCATTTTGGCAAATTAATACAGTTCTGAAAATTATGACCTTTAAACCTTTGTAAGTCATAACTCATCACTAAAAATAGACCCAGATTCTCAGTGTGTGTTTTTCTTGTTAGGTACATGGATGTTGTCATTCATATTTCAAATGCTAAGGAATGTTGAAAGACCTAGGTGCCTAACTTCCAGGGGCAGGTGCTTTTCATTGTCCAGTCCCACAAGCACAGTAACTTTCTTGTGGGTGAGGTGGACTGAAAGGTTGCTTCAGACATAGTTTATGAAGGGAACCCTCCTGTTGAGTCATGAGATTCAGAAAGGATCCCCATGCTTTCTAAACACCAACTTGGAGAGGAGCCTAGGTGTGGCTGAGTCCAATCCTAGTCCCAGACTTGGTCAACAGTTTATTTGTAAAGGATTATAATCATTATACCACTTGGTCCTGCAGGATTAAGGATGGCAAACTGAATGTATTTATATAAATAAGCTGTTCCTTTAATTGACTAACAATACTAAAGAAGAATAAAAAAGGCAGTAATCAGAATTATTTACTAGAGAGTAGATAGTTATCATTTACTAGTACAGTGCACAATTCATTTGAAGAAATACTCAAGCAACAATGTTAAAGCTAGCAAAATAATTAAGTAGAGATTGGTGTCACTCACTTATATTAATGACCTGGGGAGAATCCTCTTTCTCTTTTTCTTAGCCTTGAGGGGTAACCTTGGGAAGTGTCCTCTCCAAGGGAGGAATCTCTGCACCCCTTAGGAGAGGTGTATCAGAAGTTCCTATAGTCAAGAAGCAGGACTGCACTTTTATAGTATAAAGTAATTAACTCTCAGTTGTATGCTAATGGTTTGGTGTGCCAGCTCAGGAATCTCATCTCTGATGCTTTAGGTAAGTTATCAGTGCTACTTTGCCTGCCATGTAACAATGTCTTCAATGCCAAAACCAGCTTAACCCTCCCTTCTCCATCACTGATAATATTCCCTGAGGAGCAAAGTTTGAGCTGTTAACACCTGAGGCAGAGCTACAGTGGGGCACCAGCAAAACCTTAGAGATCATGAAGAGAGATTCTCAAAATTGGTGTTTCTACTCCACCTGGACAGCCCCTGTAGGCAAGCTAACCAGACACAAAAATGTGCATTTGATAGTGGGATTTTTCATGTAATATTGTAGAAGCTGAGGGTCAAATCTTTCTTATATAAACCTGATTTAGGGCTACCATATTCTGACAAACTAGTCTCCTGGCCATGACTGTATTGGTTATTGGTGCATCTTAATAACTTCCCTTTCAGCCAAACACATTAGAAATTACAGATATATTGAACCAAATAGATAGTTCAAGACTCTTATTAACTATTCCAGTCTTTGACCACTCTCAGAGTGAAAAAAACCCAAAATCTTTCATGTGTTCTGATGGAACGGGTTGTGTTTACATTTGTGCCTATTGCTTCTTGTCCTGCCAGTAGGCACCACTAAGAAGTGTGATTTTGTTTTCTTCATTTGCTCCCATCAAATATTTATACAAATTTATAAGATCCCTTTGGCTCTTCTTTTCATAAGGCTTATCAGTCTCAGCTCCCTTATTCTTCCCTCATATGAGAGATACTTCAGCCCCTTCATCAACTTTCTGGCTGGATTTGCTTTAGTAAGTGCATATACTTGTGCTTTTAACACTGCACTCCAGATATAACCTCAGTAGTCCTGAGTAGAGGGGAAGGATCACCTCTCTTGACCTGCTGGCAAGACTCTGACCAGAAAGCTGTTTGTCTTTTTTTGCCACAAGGGTGACATTGTGGCTTTTTAAGAGAAACAGTGATGGAGGCACTGTCAAAGGCTTTACCAAACTCAAGATAAACAAGATTCACTGCTTTCCCCACTAATCTACTCGTGTCATCATAGAAGGCTATTACATTGGTTAAGCATGATTTCCCTTCATAAATCCAAACATATGTCATATTCCACAAAGCAATGACTTAAGATATATGAGGATTTGTAAAGTATGTCCTCTGACAAGGAAGTTACTTAAGTATCTCTGATACTGAATGTTTGCAGTGGTTTCCATCAGTGACAATATGGACAGTATAAAGCTCTACAAAGCATCTTCTCTTGTCCCTGGTCAGAGGCAGGGTCCTGCATCACATGAACATTTAGTCTAACCTTTCTTGTCTTCTTATAACTTCTAAGTGCCTCTGAATGTTTTTTTTATAGTGTTCTGTCATACTTTACTCAGTACCAGTTTGTTTAGTTAGAAATTATCAAAAAGAATGCTTTTATACTCTGAAGAAGAGTTTAGACATTTCACTCAACCTGAATCAGTGCATCTTGTTCTTGGATAAAGTACCACAAATCGACCATTCAACATTTCCTGCTAATATACTCAAAGCTGACAGCCTGCCTTATGTTCAGATGTGCAGCTAGTAACATCTGATATCCTTAGCCAGAGTAATCAAGGTTTACAATGGCAATGTTAATGAGCCCTGAACTATAGAAGAGCAAACTGAAGAGTCAGCTGTTACAGAAAGTAAAGTTAAAACACCATACCTGAATAAGCTTTCTGTTTGTTGAACAGCTCTCTGATAGGAGCCTTCTAAGAGCCATGGACACTTGCAAAAGAAAATATTTGCTGTATGCAGAAGTTCTATAAAATAAAACTCTGGTTTGTGTGTGATTGTTCTGAAGTAACATCATGGACTTTAGAAGGCACAGTAAATCTGGCTCCATGGTTAGAGATGAAAGATTAAAAATAATGATTACAATAATTATTACAAATAGCAATTAGATGTAATGTTGAAGGAAACTCAAGGCTATCATGAGTTAACAAGTTTCCACATAATATTTTGTGCATCCAGAATCTTCTCTGCAGAAAAACCAGAAACTTTTCATTACTACTCTTATTATTTTAAAATTATTATTATTACACTTTGTTTTATAATAGCTATTAAACTGTTCTTATCTGAACTCTGGAGTTTTACTTTTTTGTTATTAATTCTTCTCCCCACCTTACCTGGAGGAGGGAGGAGTGAGAGAGCTGCTGTGTGGTGCTTAGTTGCTGGCTGGGATTAAGCCATGACAAATAATGATTGCATGGATTTGTTATATTTCTCCCAAGCATGAAAATGCTGCAAAGGGAAGAATCTGTTCTCAAAGGTGAGGTAAAAAGGCAGATCTGGCAAACTGATTTGCAGGAAGTATCACCTGGTTTTATATGCTTTAAGATCAAGGACTTTCAGGGAAAAAAACCCATTCTGATATTATAAATCAAAAGGAGGAGGAGGAAAAGGAAGAACAAAGGAAAAACTATGAAGCATTTCCCTCTATTATGCAATTTATTTCTGAAAGAATAGAAATTGTTACATGGACTACCAAAAGAAATACACTTTCTTAAAAATGTTGATTAACTTTACTTATAATATCCAGCAGTCTGAGGTGTAGAAAGAAAAGTAATAGGAGTTACTAAATTCTGCTTCAGAAAATAAAAGCACTTGTATGAAAT
Source organism: Galbula dea (assembly GCA_013399015.1). NCBI lineage: Eukaryota > Metazoa > Chordata > Aves > Piciformes > Galbulidae > Galbula > Galbula dea. The sequence goes on from VWZX01007874.1 coordinate 1,392,835, forward strand.
ACTGGAAGTGAAAAGGTGAAAACATTTGTAGTTTGACCTTTGATCTTTTCAATAAAATTTGCTCTTCTTTCAAAGCCCACATGGTTATATATGGTCATAATAATGAAAATAGGAAAAAAACCAGCTTTTGTATTAAAATCTAGAACTGTTTCCTACAAGAAGATGATTGCCAAGTTAAATAGGTGGTGTATCTGCATCTTCCAGGAGGATTTATTGAAAACACATGTCAGGTTCACAGAATTACAGAATGAACTCCTAACATTCTGTGGTTCTGTGATATAAAAACTCCTTTACAGACAGGGGTTCCTGCTGTTCATCCTGTATCCAGCCCTGTTGTGAGATATCTAGATATTTATAAGGCAAGTGAAAATGCATCTGCTTTTTGAAATTTACAGTGCTGTGTTTTCTCACAGAACCAAGACAGATAGCTTGGTATCCTTAAATATTGAATAAACAAATAAATAAATGAGATCATTAGGCTGTGGATTTTGAGCATAACATATACATCAGAATCAACACATGGTGCACACAGATTAATTTCTTGAAAGCTCCTTATATAATCGTGCCCCAGCTCACTTTCTTTTACATAATTCTTCACTTAATGCTTCTGTATCAGGCCTCTTATTTATTTCCAAGCTGAATACTATTGGGTTTGATATTTTCCAGTATCACCCCTCTCTCTGACTTTTACCATAGCAAATTGTCTCTTACTGTTACCAGCTAAGGATCACCAAGCAGAAAGAGAAGTTATTAACAATCATCTTGGACCTGCAAGCCCTGCTTTAAATACACACAGAAAATGTTCTTTGTGGGAAGAAAGCAACAAATAGAGGTTTTCTTGTCATTGCTGCAATTGCCTTTTTCCAAGGGGAAAGATACAGTGTCCACACCTCATTGAACATGGATTCAATGTATTTCTATTACCAGGAACAAGAACTGCATTATTCCTGCTGCTATAAATTGATGAGACAAAACCCCTGAGTTTCTGAAATGATGCTTTTTAAAATGAACTCTTAGGTCATTACAAAGTAAGAATCCCTGTCACTATTTCTGCCAATCAGTGTCAGCAGACTTAAATATAATTGCCTTGTTATATTTTGTGTTGACATTTATTATTTCCCACCTGATGAAACAGGCTCCTTTCCTCTAGAGACTGATGATCCTCCTGGAGTTCACATCACTGTAATGTTAAGACAAATGATAAATGTTTGTTTTTCTTTGTAATAGATGTGCTACATTTTTGATTGCACAATTAGACACAATTTACACAATTAATTCCTTTGAATAAATTCTTTTATACAAGAACTTTGAAAATCCATATATATGAAATATTTTTCCCTTGAAAACTACATCACTTTAGCCTTTCAGTTTCTCTTAACAGAACACCATTGTTTTCTTACTGGCCTGTGATGGGCCTGAATTTACAATGAAGTTGATCATAGCTGCCTGTATAACTCTCACTGAAAGTCATTGATACAATACATCTTTTTAACATGATACTATATAAATGTGCTCATTTCCTGTCCTCTAAACTGGTAAATTGCATGGACTAAAAGATGTAGGCAAAAGAAAAGGCATTCACAGGTTTATATTTTTTTCCAATTCATCTGCCTATATTAATGGGCCAAAATTTAGTGATCTATTTATAATGGAAACACTTCATGCCCAGAAAAGGCTCCTTAAAAATTACACATATGCTAAAGCAGCACAGAAGAGGAACTGTTCTGTCATTCAGGTTGCTGGTCTAGTGCCTGTTTGCTATGTGACTTTGAATGCTTTTTATCTCTCTGATCCTCTGTTTCTCAGTGTTCTTCCAGTCATAATCTTTCCTTGAAAAGGGCTGTTTCTTGCTCTTTCTGTGTCTTGTGAACTGAATGCTAAATACAGTGGAGCACTGAGGTGCTTTTGCCTACCCACTCCACTGTAATACAATAGTTAATTATAATTAGGCAGGAGGTAAGACAGTTTCAGCCATTTTTTCTGGAGTTGTATAGATAGTAATTCACTTTTTAAAAAATTGCATTGTTCATCTGATCTCTGATTTCAGAGAACTGAGGCTGTAAATAAATCTGGGCTAGGAAAATGATTAGGGGAGTAGAACATCTCTCTTTTAATGGGAAAGGCTGTGAGAGCTGGGTTTGCTTCAGCTAGTGAAGGCTGAGGGGGGATCTTATCAATACTTATAAATACTTAATGGGTGAGGGTCAAGAGAAAGGGACTAGGCTTTTTTCAGTGGTGCCCAATGACAGGACAAGAGGTAATGGACACACACTAGAACATGGGAAGTTCCACCTAAACATAAGAAGGAACTTCTTTAGTTTGAGAGTGGTGGAGCACTGGAGCAGGCTGCTTAGGGAAGTGGTGGGATCTCTGCCTCTGGAGATATTCCAAACCTGCCTGGATGCCATCCTGTGCAATCTGCTCTAGGTGAACCTGCTCTGACAGGGGGGTTGGACTAGATGATCTCCAGAGGTCCCTTCCAACCCCTAATATTCTGTGATTCTGTGAAATATTGTTGACACAAGGGTCGATACTACAGTGACATACCTGAGATGCTCTCCCCAGCCTACCTACAGCATGAGGCCACTCTGTTATCATGTACAGATCTGCTTTCAAGTTCATGCAATAGAAAGCTCATGCTAGGTATCTGGGTCAAACTTTTATTCTGTCAGTTGTCATGACTCTACTGATGTCAGTGGAACCATACCAGTTTGTGTAAACTGTGCTTTATCTTTCTTTTGAACATCTCATGTTTCAAAAGTCTTCATCCTGAATAGTGTTGAGTGCCTCCTTTCCTACAGATTCCATTAGTGACCAAAAGTGAAGAAGGTCCAGCCCTTAAATCTGCCCTGTGTTACTCTTCCAGCTCTACCATCTCATACAAGGGCAGCCCAAGCTTCAGGAGCAAGATGGGTACACTGAATAAGCACAGCATTTAATACCTATGTTCTATATTAGCTCTTGTAGAGATTTCCTTTTATCATCTCCAAAAATTGTCTTAAAACATTGTAGGGAGCTTTTAAATATTCATTCTTACAGCAATGCTAGTCACAAAATATGGAACTTTTGTACTATGTTGAATTCCATTTAAAGCCTGTCAAGAATTTTTGACTAGTCAGTCTCTGTGACAAAACTCCAAGCTGACAAAACAAAACCTTTTTTTCCCAAATGTGACAGTTTCATGAGCAATCAAATAGAGAAAGACTTCTCAGATTCAGGATAGATTTTTCTAGTCCAAATGGCAAAGGGTAGCACTCCAGTAATGTTCTGGTTTGGACCCAGCTGGCAGCAGAGCCACATGAAGCTGCTTTCACACTGCCCCCCATACACCCCCCCCCTGCCCCTGGTGGGATGGGAAGGAGAATCATGAGTGAAATGGAAAACCATGTGGGTTGAGATGAGGAAAGGTAACTAGAACAATACAAAGAATGAAGAAAGAACAGGAATAAAAGGATAACTAATGAAGTATTATATGAAAACCGAGCAATATAAACTGTGACAATCTCACTTCCAGTGTGCAAATGCCAAAGGCCTCCACACCTGCCTGCCCAGCCTCCCCCCTACTATAGCAGGCATGGCATCAGAATGGCATTGAACACCCCATGGGCTGGTTCAGCTGTTTGTCCTGTGTGGTCTTTCCCACCTTCTTGTGAAAAATATTAACCCTGTCCTAGATGATCCCAGTAATTACTAGCTTAATGGTTAACTCCCCATCCAGCAAATGGGAGAGGTGCGTTCAAGATGCAAATAGGATCAAGTCAATAACATTTTAGCAGCATATTATTTGCACTAGAAGTGTGCTCTCTCTTTCTGTAATTGTTCTGTTGTATAAACATAAGAGTTAGATACTCAGTAGCTGACTGAAGCTCCCTCTGCAGTGTGGAAGACTATCAATAATACTAGCCAATACCTGAAGATGAGTACACCCCATCATGCTGCTAGAGGGTGAAAGAGAGAGGATTCAGTTTGGGGTTTCCTACATCCCAGAGGAGTAACAGAAGCACTACTACCATGAGCTGAATTCTTGAGTTCTTTCAGTAGTCCCTGGGATGGGAAAACTGCTTAGATCCATGGCATCATTGCACGATACAAGGCCCAAAAAAGTGTATTTCAATATTTACTAACACTTGAAAGGCTGCCCAACCCTAAGTGGACTAATTTATTTTCCATAACAACAGATATGTTGTAGGTAAACTTCTATTCTGGCATTGAATGAAAATAGTAACATGGGTACAGCAAGAAATTAAACTCCCATCTCCCTCAGAATGAAAGATTGTTTGCAGCAGCCATTTATAAGTTGTTTATAAGCCTTAAACTGTTTACTATTTCACATTTTGTGTTGACAAACTAGTCTGTCAAACACGATCAGTGAGGTGGCAAAAACTAATCTTCTTTTCTTCCATTGGATACCCTCCCTCAAGCCAGAGTAGCTGAGAGAAGAGTTTTCTAATGAGAATTCAGTAGCATTTTCCTTGACAGTTATTTTACTCTTCCTACCCACAAAGCCACTTGTGGTCCCCTTGCCCCCAATATTCCTTTTTTTATTCATACTTTCAACAACTGAATTGTTCTTTGAACTGAATCTATTAGCATATAAAGGATAACTTTTCCATTCAAGGGAGTTTTTAAAATGAGTGGTGCTGTGCCCCCTGGAAACAAGGCTGCATTTCCAGCTTCTTTGCCTCACAGCTCCAGTAGAGCACACATTGCTTTGCTGATGCTTCTGTATCAAGGTGAGCTGTTTGTTCTCCACAGTCTTGGACAAATGTAACAGGTTGGGTTCAGAGGATATTTCTTTTGTCCTATTAATTTTAATGAGCACTTCATTAAAAAAGAGATCAAATGCCTTCTTTAGTGTCACCTAATATTTTGTTGTAGTAGTGTATGATTTTCTACTGCCCTCTGAAACAACAGGCAACAGACAAGCCAGAAGTAAATGATGCTCACCCACTTTTTAACTCTTTTTCCCTAGTTATTCTGCTTCCTGCTTCAGCTTTTTTGAGTTTCATAATCTTTTCATTTGAAAGCTAGGGAATTTTTTTTAGGTCAAATATTGGAATAAAGAAAATTGATGAAAATAATAGGTTGAGGTATAATAAAAAAGATGTATGGGTTTGTTGTGGGGTTCTTTTTTTTTCCCTTAAAAAAAAACCAAAGGGAAGTCTGGATCTTTGCATTTCTATCCATGGAGTATCACTTAGCCTGCAAGGGCTAAAAAAGCTGGGATTTAAGGTAGGTACTGACACATTTTATTTAGCTAATCCTGAGAGTATAAATTCCTAGAATTATCAAAAAATGCAAAGGAGAAATGGAAAAAATACCCTCACTGCACAGATTTCTTACTGAAACTTAATTTGTGGTCTTTGTAAAAGTCTCAAAATAAGCCAGAAATTATGATTTTTGGAAAGACATATGTACACAGACCAAAACTTATGAAAGTAGTAATTATTTGGCACATAATAAGAGGAGGCTACACTTTGAGAAGGACAAAAGCTCTAGCTGTTAAACTAGCAGTTTGTAACACATCAGCAAAGAATGAAGAATAAGGATGTTACTGAAGTTGCATTACTATATGATAAAGGTACCAGGAAGACAGTCTTGCACACAGCAAGAATTCTCCATTAGGGAAAGTGAGGAGAAGGTGCAAGATAAGGAAAAGCTCCCCAAATTTACCTGCCCTAGAGTCAAGAAGCTATTGGGTCAGAGTGCTATTGAATAGACAGCACTCCAAGTTGATTTAAGTTTGGGGGAAATCTGGAACAGCTAGAGAAAATTTCAAGTGCTAAGGAGAACAAACCCCCCACATTTCTTGGTTTATTTCTCCTTTTTCTTCCTTCTCAGTCTAAACATATTTTCATTTGAAATTAACTAGCTTTTAGAATGAATCTAACAAATGTAGAGTTCTCTTCCATGTGAAGAGAGCAAATCTAAATAAAGTGAACTGTGAAGATGAAGGTTTCAAGTGGAAATTTGGAACATATCTGTGGGCTGGTTGTACAAATCTCCATATTCATGTGAATGAAATGGATCCTTAGAGAATAGATTAGGAAATATTAAAAATTCTTTAGTTATTTAGTCATTTTAATATCTAAATTGTACAGCATAATTGTCTTCTGCATTTTGTAGGTGTGGAATTTAAGATTTAATCATATTCAAATTAGGATTTTATTAGAACAAAATGATATTGCATGTGATGTGTAAGAGGAGACTATTCAGATTGAATAGATTCTCAGAAAACTGAACTTGATCAAACCAGATCATTAACATGAAAGCTAAAAAAAGAAAAGAACAGTTAAAAATTAAAATAACTATGTATGCAATAAGAAATAATGTTCTAATTTGTGCTTAAAGTGGGCTCACTCTAATGAATTCCATAGTAAAAACCATACTGCCTATTACTGAATTCTTCTTCTTTCCCTTAAAATCTTTCTTCTCCATATTGCTAGAATGAACAATACTGACATAACCTGAAATTAAAAATTCTTATATTGACTTAAGTTTGTGTTTCTCCACATCCTCTGATTAGTCATCCAAAATGTGTCTCTGTTTCTAAATGTTCATCACTAGAATGTGGTCTTTCTTCCCATTACTGAGGTTCAGCCTGAGCCTTGAGTATTTCATGCTTTGAGTATTCATTCTCTTGACTCCAAACTGCTCTTTTTCCAAAATTTTCCTCCACAGATCACCATGGTTTCTCATATTTTGATTAATTATATTGTTTTAAAAAATAAGCAATTTTCCCTACTCTCTTAAATTCAGGTTGTATATTGCTAATGGTAGGAGTAGTAGTAGTCCACCTATAATTCTTTCCTAAGTAAATGGAGTATTTTGAATTAAGAATACTTATGGAAGATTGCATAAGACAGTTTTACAGAATATTTAACTGTTATCTTATTTATAGCAATAGCTCCCTTGAAATGTCATGTATGTTCTCAATGTACATTTTCTTTCACTTTTATCTGTAAGACTCATTTAAGATACAAATAAGTGATTTTTAAAATAAATCACTGGAAAAGTTCCATCTTCTGGTAACTGAAATACCAGTTCCTTAATTATTATCCTTAATTATTTTAGGTAATCTAGTCTGGAAGATTTGACTTCTCATACTGTAGGATTATTCCACTTCTTGTTCAAACACTAAGGAGAGGCTATTTTTCTGCTATATCATGGAGTTTGTTATGTTTCATGGACATAGTAAAAGCAGGGTCACTGAACTAGGGAATCCTGCTGTGGCAGGGAGGTTGGACTAGATGATCTTTCCAGGTCCCTTCCAACCCCTAACATTCTGTGATTCTGTGAAGTTTATGTTAATCACATCCTCTGCAAAGGTAGATTCATTACATTCAGTGCCTGTGCTATGAAAAAGCCATTGTAACTTGGTTTAGTTCTAGTTACCTGTTATGATAACATGTACCTGATAAGCTCTAAAAAAACCCCATTTTGAATTATAAATTCAGTATACTATTACTATTTTTCTGATAGGTCCAGCAGTTAAGCTACTCTGTGACATGAGTGATTCTCTTTGCAGTGGAGAATGAAGATGACTTTTCTTTACACTAGATATGTGATTGTACTCTAAATGGCTTTTAGGGACATCAGATGTTTCAGTCTCCATAATAAACAATGTCAACATTACCTCTTTAAAACATGTGGAAGAATAAGAATCTTTGTGGTAGTCACAACATTAAAAGTTATAATTCTGTAAAACTTGTCATATTCTTTTTGCTTCCTAAACTTCTTTCAAAGAACTGTATATAATCTTTCAACTAAGCTAAAGCTTTTTCCATCCAAAAAGTGTTAAACTAAGGAACCTGCTGCTAAGGGACTTGTTAACATACAGTTCATATGTTAGCCTCCTGTCTTGTGTTAAAAACCCATGGAAAGGCAAACAGTGTGGATAACAATTTCTGAGAAAACTGAAGGCCTTTATAATATTTGGTCTAAAAAATAACCTATCTCTGACTTTCTGGGTATTCTTTATGTGATGTGTTGCATATGTTGCAAATGTATACATGTAGAACTGTTTTTCTTGAGTATGGATCTTCAAGACCATTTTGCAAGTTTGTTTAACCATTCTATTTGCATTGCAAGTATTTTAAGAAACAAAGTAGTAACTAATTGCCTCTATTTTATCAACATTACTAGCAAACAGTGATTAAAAGATGGAATTTTCAGCTCATATTTTGGATTCTTCAAGAGACAACTTTCCATCATACAATATTCAATACAAATTACCTGGTCTAGTGCATGTGGTGTCCCTGCCATGGCAGGGGGGTTGGAACTAGATGATCTTTAAGGTCCCTTCCAACCTCAGCCATTCTATGATTCAATGATTCTGTGTTGTTACTGCCAATTTGTGGTCTTCAGAACTGATCAGAAAGGTTGTAGATGGTAAACATTCAAGGTCAGGCTGGATGGAGCTTTGAGTAACCTGATCTAGTTGAATATGGCACTGCTCATTCCTAGGTCATTGGACTAGATGATCTTTAAAGGTCCCTTCCAATCTAAAACATGTTATGATTCTATGGTAAATGGGTAAGCCACCATGGATGTTTATACACACAATTTGTGTGAAAAGTATTCAATAGCAGTGACTGTAACAAAGCTACCTTCTCATGAGGGTGCTATGTCATTCAGTGGAAGTAAACAATGAATTAGTCTCAGCTAATGTAGATTAGATGAAGAAGCTTTGCACATATGAGAACACCAAGTCTATTACAATAGGTAAAATGAAAATAATGGTACAATAGCATAAGTGAAATACTTGTTAAAACTCTAGCATAAGAAAAAAACCTGCTACCAGAAAGGTCTCAGCTAATAAATAATATGATTTTAGCATATGACCCACAAGGTTTACCCCTTGTTAACTGATCTGCCTGTACACTATGCTGTTAATACTAATGAATTTTTTATCAGCATAAATTCTGCATCTGGTTGGATACCTATTTCTTCCTAATGAGATATTTATGTGAAGACAGTCTCATGCAGATTTTCCTGCTATTCTTAGCATATCCTATGAATTCAAACACATTGGGGAAAAATGTGATACTAACATTTGTTTGGAAATCTTGTTTCAAAAATGGCATAAACTTTATGCATGCACATGGAATCATATCAAATAAAACAGATTTTCCTGGGGAATTTTCTTACCTCTTTTTGTTGAGTGCAAGTACAAATAGTGAAAACAGTAAGACCTCTCCTAAATATAACAAAGAAATGAAATAATTAATGTTCATACAGCTAAGTGAAAACATGAATTTCCTCCCCCCCCCATTTTTTTTTTACTCCTGGAAGAATGGCTCATCTAAACTACTTCCCTCATTTTAAGCAAAGGAGACAGAACTGACTCTAAAGGAAACATTTATGTGAGCATGATGAAACATCACCACATTTGTTCATGTTGTGTTTCTTCTTTTTTCCCCTTAATTTGTTTTTCTCTTCCAGAAACTGAGCCAGGAAGCTTACCAGAATGATCAATTGTCAGTTTCCCCCCTCTCTTTATTTTTATTCTAATCCAGGTCTTCTGCTCAGAGCTTTTTCTGGTTCCTTTCTCCATCCACTCACCTTGGCAATCCAGGCTAGGAGTACACTCTACAGATATGCTCTGAGACATGTGCTTTTTGTACTCCCAGCATGCTAAATTTAAGGACAATGGCTGTAGGAAAAGTCCTCTGGAGGTCTGTGGTCCAGCTTCCCCCTCTGAAGCAGGGCCAGCTTAGGTAGGTGAGGTTACTCACCTATCACACTATAGGGGGCTCATCTATCAAAAGTGTTTTATTGGTTAAAAGATAAAAGCAGACAACTTATTTTCTGAGCTTTCTCTGTTAGAAGAGGTTTTAGTGGCCAGAAGATCAGTGACAAAGTGAAAAAAGAATGAAAATGCACTTTTCAGTACACTAAAAATATATATGCTTCACATGTGGCTCTATGGACTAAGGCTAAGTGCATTAATTTAAAAGATGTGCTAATTATTCTTCCTCTTTCAAGAGGAAAGGCAACACTATTCTACTCAGCAAAGGTAGAGCTGACAGTCAGAAGGCCAATATAACAGTGGCAGCATACAGAATAGGAGGTAGATGATAAAGGAGAAAGCAAGCTAGAAAATGGAGGGATAAAAATGAATCCTCAGGCAATCTGCATGGATGAGGCAGAGAAGGAAAGGAATGAGGATGACTTGCTGAGGAGAACTTCTGTGTCACCTGGTCTAGGGAATCCTGCTGTGGCAGGGGGTTTGGACTGGATGATCTTTTGAGGTCCCTTCCAACTCCTGGCATTCTGTGATTCTGTGTGTGGGGTTATGCATCTTCTTGTTGTTTAAGTTTGGGCTTTTTTTGCTGCAGAGATGTGAGATCTGCCTCAGTGATATAGCTTTAAGAGGAGAAGCAAATTAAAAATTGTTATTCTGTATGAAAATATGGAACATGCCTGAGCCAGCTATTAATGTTCCATTTACTGGCTCCTGGGAGATGAAGCATCTCCATGATCTCTGAAGATATCTTAATGCAGAACATCTGAGAGATTAGCTAGGAAAGACCAGGAAAAACCTGCAAAGGAACATACAATGAGAGATACAGGACAGAGTATAAAAATTGTTTCAGCTGTGAAATATCTAACTTGAAAGGAAATGAAAGTAGAAAGGAAGGCACCAGAAACATGAAGAAATCAGGTATGTGTTAATACTCATAGGTGTATGATATCCAGCTGAATGTCAGTAATGCAATATACAATTACATCCTTGCTTTCCTTTCAGTTTCACTAAACAAGCATGTACTTACTGTGACTGATATATTCAGTGCTTGTTTCTTCTCTTATCTTCTGCAGCTCCTCTTTTTTTTGACACTTAAAAGCACTATTTTTAGTATTTTGAGGTAAACAATTAATACTTCCTTTAGCTGTTATTTTGCTGAAGTACCTCAGGGTGGGATAGACTTCACACTGCAAACACCTACAGAGCTCCTGTCCCACAGATCCCTTTAGCTATCACAAACAGAAAGGTCAGAAAGTTGCAAGTCCTTGTTCCAGAATTTTCCAGCTGCTACATGTGATCTGTGCAGTTTTAGTGATCAGGGTCCTGTGCTTGCTGCAGCTTCTAATTTGTTCCCATTGTAGTTTGACTTTGTTAGCATATATCATCTGAGCTGATGATCTTGAGTGTTAAAACTGGAAGCTTTAAAGGGAAACAATTTGTTGCAGCAACTTGTAAAGAGCTAATATTTTATAGCCATGGTGACTTTTATTCACAGAGCTGCTGTTGGAATAAATATCTATTCCCTTCCACTAGTGAGTAATGCAGAGGAACATTTTTTCCTCCAGATGGAACAGTGCCAGGCAAAGTGGAGCAATCCATACAGAGTTAATCAATACACAGTGACTGCACTCACATTCTTTGTTTTGCATTTCCACAGGCATGAATTTCTTCCTCAGCTTGTATCTTCCCATAAAATACCTTTATTACTTGTGTATACATGTGTGTGTACATCTGCACATCCACACAGAGTCCAAAACATGGATGGCTACTAAATTTACCATCTTAAAAATACAAATTTTTAGTTCAACACATATACTGCTGTCTATACATCTCTGGGGTTTTTTAGCCATAGGCTATCCCAAACAGCAACTTAAAGAAAACTTTCTTTTTCAACATCTGCAAATTCAAGCAAAGCAAAAAATATTCAGAAAGCTAAACCAAAATGTGGTTTGCAATAAGCTTGAAAATTGTATGCAGCTAGATAGCTAGAAACTAAGTAGTCTAAAGTATAAATATGCACACTTGCACTGAGTTTCCCTGAAAATGATCAATATACTAATGCAAACTTATTTTCAGTAAGGTATGGTGAATGAATGTTAGAATAACTACATTTTGACTTACTAATGTAAACCAAATATTTTACAAACTTACTGTATATGTTCAGAAGAGAGCAGTAAACCAAAATTAAATATCCATGTCAATACAGTGATTAATCTATTAAGTATTTATATTTAAATTGAAAGCTATCTTGTTTTCTCCTTGATGAATAATAACAAAATACTTCAAAAGCAGAACAAAAAAATAGAAACAAAAATGAAAGAACAGAGTAAAGTAACTCTACCTTAGAAAAAAGTGAAATAGAATATAATTTTCCTTGCAATTAATAATGGAATAAATTAATCCTTTAGACTATTTAAGGCACTTTGTTATCATGATGATTAGTTAAGAAGTGAGTTTTAATTATCTATAATTGCCTTCAAGTTTCTTTCAGGAAATTCATCATCAGATATACTTAACCTATGTGAATAAAACAAGTCTGTCAGCACCAATTTTGTGTGATAACTTGAAGAAGATTTGACCAAATTAAAACACTTTTCACTCACAGCTAGTTTGCCAGCATGCTTGATTTTTTAAAAGAGTTGAATTTTCAGCTGGACCTTTGAAGTGTATAGCAGGAGCAGAGAAACTCAGTGTAAAGTCAGAATTGATGCTAAAGATGCCTGGTAAAGAAGTTTCTGCATATATTCCAAAGTTAGTATTTTAGTATTTCACTTTCCTTTCTTTTCTCAATCTATAAACTTGAATAAGGATAGAAGTATTAATAAGGGTTAATTGATTCCATAGGATTATGAAATTACTCAATATTATTATATAGAAAAAGTTCCTTTCCCAGAACAAAGGGTGCTCTAGGTCCCACAATCCCTCCTGGCTTTCCATGACAGCACAGTGTTTCAGGAACAGCAAAGCCATTACCCTTGTCCATTTTTTCCACTGCTGTCTTTTGTCATACTTAGGAGCTACAGATTGCAATTCCACTTGTGTGTGTTGTGTATTCAGTAAGCAGGCTTTGAAATTCTTGTTTAACTTTCAGCAGAGAGCAGTGTCAAGTGATCTTTCTGTCACATGTAAAGAGGAGGCTTTTAAAGAAATGTTAATCAAACCAAAAAATGGGTGCTGCCTAAAACTAAAGTAACCTCTATTGTGATCAAAATACATCAAGTTATAAATTAAGTGACTGTGTTATGTGGTACTGAGATAATGACTACTTCATGAACCCAGCCCTAGTCCTTTCTGTTACAGTGGACTATACCAATTTGACCATAAAAGCCAATACAATTTTGTTGTGCATACTTCTTTTTTTTGCCTGATTTCTCTCCCATGTTGTGGATTGTGTGATTTTACTCAGTTTCAATAGAAGAGTTACTGTGCCTTTACAGAATCACAGAATGTTAGGAGTTGGAAGGGACCTTGAAAGATCACCTAGTCCAACCCCCCTGCCACAGCAGGATTCCCTAGACCAGGTCACACAGAAGCATGTCCAGATGGGTTTTGAGTATTTCCAGAGAAGGAGACTCCACGGCCTCTCTGGGCAGTCTGGGCCAGTGCTCTGGCACCTCAACTGGGAAAACATTTCTACATAGAACCTCCTATGCTTCAGCTTACAGCCATTGCCTCTTGTCCTGTCACTGGGCTTCACTGAGAAGAGCCTGACCCCATCCTCCTGACACACACCGTTCACATATTTAAAAGCATAAATGAGGTCACCCCTTAGTCTCCTCTTCTCCAAGCTAAAGACACCCAGCTCCCTCAGCCTTTCCTCAGAAGGAAGATGTTCCAGCCCATCCATCATCTTGGTGGCTCTGTGCTGGACTCTTTCCAGCACTTCCCTATCCTTCTTCAACTGAGGGGCCCAGAACTAGACACAAGATTCCAGATGTGGCCTCACCAGGGTAAAGGGGGAGAAGAACCTCTCTTGACCTATTAACCACACCCCTTCTAATCCACCCCAGAATCCCATTGGCCCTCCTGGCCACAAGAGCACACTGCTGGCTCATGCTCATCCTTCCATCCACCAGGACCCCCAGATTCCTTTCCCCTTCACTGCTTTCCAACAGCTCAGTCCCCAGCCCATACTGATCCATGGCGTTGGTCCTTCCCAGGTGCAAAACTTGACACTTGGTCTTATTGCCTTCTTCTTCATCTCTTAAACCTGACACGTTCCTGGAATAAGAGGAATGCAATTAAAGAGAATGTGGAAAATAATTTTTTCTTTCTTGGGTAAATACTTTAACTGTATAGCAAAAGCTCAAAGCTAACATTAGGTCTTCTGGTACTGATATTGAGTCAGTGTCAGTCAGAAAGATGTCAGCATCTTTTAATGTATACCCTGTGAACAGCTTCTGGAAGAGTTCTTTCAAGGAATTTGGGTGACAGGATGTCTTCTTTTGAAATACTAGATTTCTTAAGAGGCTGCAGATGTCAGTGTAATCCCAGTTTTATTAAGATTACTTTTTTGAATCAGGTTCTAAAATCAGTCAAAGTGCTACTGCTGCTGCCTTAATGCCTGCATCCTCCCCTAGCTGAATAACTGCATACCAGTGCTCTGACTGTGGTACTCTCTGAAATGACCAGAAGCAGGCTTTGAGGTACTTTGAACCCAAGAATACTGAAAATGAGGACAGTCAGAGACCTCAATTATTTCTCAGAGGAGATTATATTAAAAGGGGTTTTGAATTTGGTTTCCTAACCTGTTTATTACATGAGCCCCTGCATCATAATTGGATCCTTACTGTTCAGGAGTAATTCTGTGTAAATTCCCTGGATACTTTGTACTGCAATATTTTATGTAGTCCTAAAATGTAAGACAAAATTGATCTTTTTTTTTACATAATGAGTACTATTTTTGTTGTTATTCTCTAACCTACAAAAGGCTTACTCAACTTAATCTGCTGTATGATTTTCCTGACACACCAAGCTAATTTCATAAAGTTTCAGTAAACCTGATACTTTATTTTATGACACTAGCATCCAACTATGAAAAAGCAAGGAAGTCAAGGTCCTAGAGTCAAGTTCTTTTAAATGTCAATCTAATGAAAATGGCATACTAAAAATAGACTAAAGATTGTTGATCTGTGGGCTTCTTACTTTGTATTCAAATATTTTAAACTCCTGGGTACCAGAATTCTAAGTCTAAGACACAGTAATGAGATCTGACATAAGCAGACAGCTACATTGTAATGAGGAATAATTGATTGTATTATATACTCAGTGGAAACTTCAATTATACAGAATAACTTGTATTTTGCATTCAATAGACTATTAGACAGTGAAAAGTTTGTAATCTGTAAAATGACTGGTAGAGTCACAAGACAGAATAAACAACATCAAAAAACTTTGCAGCACTCATTATAAAGAAAAAATAGAAGTTGACAAGAATAAAAATAGTTACTGTATTAAACCAGTATGTAATACAGCTTCTATATGATTTATGAGTGCAGCTCTTTTGAAAATATGATCAAAGAAAAAATTTGGATTATACTCTGCAATAAATCTCATATACATTTTTTAATCTGACAGAAAAGCTTTAAAATGAAATCAATACTGTGAAGGTATGGACATCCTTTTTTTCACACTGGCCTAGAATAACAGGTTGCCTCAAGGTCATTGATGGTTTACAGTTCTGCTCCTTCTAGTTCTGTGCTGTGTTCAGAGAAAGTTTGCCTGGCTCAGACCTATTCAGTCATGTCACTGAGAGTGAGATTCATCTGGCCAAATCTAGACATCTCTTTGTACATATGGCTAGTGATCTAAACCACTTCAAAATCAAAGGAGAGATTGACACCTCCTGGGTGCAATTTATCTCCTGAAGTAGACACTTAAAGTAGGTCATATAAATTGTGCCCTAGAATGTCTATTTCTTTCTACTAATTATGAAGGAAACATAGAAGGGGAAGGTCACAGGTGGGTTTTTCTACAGATATCTAAAGATAGGTTAGATGAAAAGCACCCAAATGTCCACCCACAGGAGTAAGTGATTGTAGTATGTGGCTATTTATCACTGTTTCCAGTGTGAGTGGATTTTTAGTGAAGTTGGTCCAGCCTTGACAAGAAACCTGCAGAAGTCCTTTGGGGTATTAAACAGTAGGAAAATTCTGATATGAAAACCCATGATAGTGCTTCTAACTATAAGCATAAGCAATTTGTTGATCCAAGCACTGTTGTAATAAGAAAAGTTACATTATCCTACCATGGCCATCTTTGAATACCAGCAGTTAATGAATCCTTGGTGTTGACCCATCAAAACTTTAGGATAAAGAAAAATAACTTTATAGCTCAAGTTGATCATTAAGTTTTCTGAAATGGCTGTATTTTTATTACAGGAAGCAATAAAATAGTTTGTATTGCATTGTAAAATTGCACTGTGTTCTCTTAAAAACAGAATTTAAGGCCTTTTCCTATATTCTTACCCTCTAATAGCAGAAAAAATGCAAAGGGTTTTTATAATGACCATTAGGAAAAGCTGGATAATGAATGTAATCAAATCATTCTGAGTGACACTGCTAATCATTTTTATGCATTGCTAATAGTTTTTATTTCTCATTGGTAAGTGGTTATTTTTTGTTCATGCTTGTACAAAACTCAGTTCTGTTATAAACTACTCTGGAGAGAGACTATCTGATTGTTGGAGGTTATCCTTCAGGACAGTGTTATGATTTGGTTACATTTCTCAGTGATGATTATAGAAGATGTATGTCTAAATCCTCATTTACCATCTAAGCACTATCAATCACAAAGCAATTGTATGTCCACTACACAGAGTATTCAGCCTGCAGACTACTTGTATGTAAACACATGCATCTTAGTTGAAGCAGAATTTCCCTAAAATGACAAGAAGTGTTTTCAAAACAGTCAAACATTTGGGAAGTTCTCATCACATTCAGTTTGACCTTGGATATTTAAGATGAAAAGAAACTTGACTCATTTCACCAGGAAAAGAGAAACAAAGTTCCCCAAACATGATATATGAGCTGAAAGACTCACTTTGAGTGTAGGACAAGTGCAGAATTCATTATTTAATTCTCTCTTCAGTCAGTTCTCTGAGAGTACCACAAAGGCAGTTGTAGTACTCCTCTCCCTTCATGCTTTTCCTGGCCTCATCAGAAGGCAGCAGGCTTCAGTTTTGGCTTAGTAGATACTGCAGAGTTAGCTCCTCTTCAAGACTAACCATATTACTTGTGAGCTTCTGGTCAAACTCAGTTGGATGGCTGCTTGTGTTGCTTTTCAAACCACTAAAGGAGTTTGGCACAATAGTGCTGTCTCAGAGTCCAGATTCTAGAAATTCCTTCTGAGACACATGTCTCTTTTTCAGCTCTCACAACTCTCTTTTTCAAAGATGCTATAGAACATAAAGATCCAAAGACTGATTTAATATTCAGTACACACTGACTGCATTATTGAGGTTCAGCATCTAAGGTTAAGCAGATTCAGCATCCAAGGCTAAGCATCTTGTCAAACTTAGTCATATTTAATCATACTTCCTATTCACATTTTAGAAATGGATTCCTCTGGTGGGCAATTAGTAGCAACAAAAAAACCTGAAACCAACAAAAAAAAGTGTCTTGGTAGCAACCTAGAGAGTTGCACCCTTGTCCCCAATCTTAGTTCAGATTATAAGTGCAACTTTTAAATACTTAAAATGTATTCTAAATGAGATGAGCTCTTTCAAGTGCTCCAAGGAAATGAAGATAACAGTGAGACAGAAAAGCTATCAGGACTTTGCTTTTATTTGCAAAAGCATCTGCTTCCAGAAAGTTAGCAAAAGTGACATTACTCCTCTGCAAGCTCAATGATTTTATGAGGTCTCTGAGAATTCATTAAAGAAATGTTTTCCTTCAGAATGTAAGAAGAAGCACAGAGGCATACAACTACAAAGCAAAAGGAAATAACACACAAAGATGGTTTCTTGTTTATGAATGACCAAAAACTGTAGATGGGGGAAGAAGGTATTTAGTACCTTTTTTTGGTTATTATCATACTGCCATCTAAGAAGCAAGAGTTTCAAATCTGTGACTGTTTCAGTCTAGGAGGATAACACTGACTTATTGTGGCAGCCCACATTGTCTGCTCTGGATGGGTATTTCAAGTTCAGGCTACTGCACACATCAGTGAGACTTCAACAACTGCAGGTTAGAAGGATAAAAAATAAAAGAGACAAAGCCAATGAAAACTAGATGAAATTGATACTGAGCATCAGCAGGATGATCAGGGATGGCATGATGTCAAATATTCATTTGTGTTACTGAAATTCACACTTAAGGAATGCCCTAAAGAGTCTACAAATTGTCTTTACCAGTCATGTGAATATTAATATTCACAATTAGACATATAACTCATATCTTGGTTGGGGTACCCTGACACAGAAATTTTCTAATATCACAGTATCACAGTATGTTAGGAGTTGGAAGGGACCTGGAAAGATCATCTAGTCCAACCCCCCTGCCAGAGCAGGATTCTCTAAGACTAAGCCACAACAAAGCTTCCCTGACGGGGAATTGAACCCAGGTCCCAATGGTGACAGCGCCGAATCCTAACCACTCTTCTTACCTCAAAGGCACTAAAACCAGGAAAGACCTACAGGTTTCCTTTTTATGAAAGGAAAAGATATATCCAAAATTGTTTGCCTAACCAATGTTTACTTACCTGTTTACTCAGCTTTAACCAGTCAGAACATTTTCTGGCAGATTCTAATAGTGGAAGTGAAGAGAAATCCAGTATCTGTGAAGTGCAAGTTGACACCGCTTCTAGTAAAGGCATCTGGTTAGGTTATTGGGAAATATTGATGATGAAGACCTACCACAATATTGAGATTCTGAATGTAAAGGTGCCAGAAGAGAGTTCACCTACAAAGCAGCAATATATCCAGATGTTGGTGTGAGGCTTTTTTACTGTTGTATATGACACTGATGGGTTTTTTCTGTTACAAAACCTGCTGCTTTTGTTACTGCCCTAATCACAAGTAGCTTCAGTATTAAGGGCATTTCGTGTTGCAAATGTTCTTACTGTAAGAAAAAAGTTCAGGAAGATCTGCCTGAAAATTGTGATTGAGCTTCAGAAACTCTGAACATCATACAAGAGTGGAAGGTAGAAATTGTGAGTAAATTCATTTTTCTATACCTTAGGGACTGACTTTGAACATCCCTTACAAGATCTGAAGTGAGTTCTGGCATACAGTGTTATAAAAGTATGCAAAATTGTGCTTTGCAGTGATTTGGAATGGTCTCTTACTAAACTCTGAGTATGAAGTTTTGATATAATACATGAAAGGAAAGAAAAATCTTCAGTGATTCATAAAAGTTGCTGGTTTTGTACAGGAGCAATGAGAATTTTTCATATGAAATTAATTGCATGAGTGAATAGAGAGAACCTACTGGGTAATACTGACCTTAAGGCTCAGCAAGGACAACAGAAAAGTGTTTCTTGGGTGGCTTGCTATGAAGATTTTCTTTTAACTATTCTCAAAGTAAAGATAAACAACAGTTCTTACTATTTTAACTGAAAACTAACATAAATATGCCCACAGTGACACAGGGATCAGCTTTTTGACCAGCTCTGTTCTGAAATAGTTTATATTTGCAGGATGGGAGATGAAATTAAAACTTGCTTGAGAACCTTAATACTGGAAATGTAGAGGGTCATGTCTCTGGCTGTTTTGGAAAAAAACAAAAGAGTTCCTTGTTTTTATATGAAGCAGAAACAAAAGTAAAAAGAATTTTGAGTAAGGATTTGGGAAAAAAAGAGTGTGGGTGTTAGCAATCATTAGCAAATTAGTTGATTATGTATAATATATGAGTGTTCAGAAGTATTTTTATAGCCAATAATTTCCTCTTTCCTGCACAACTAGAGAAAGGGTCATTTAAAAAAGTATGTTCTCTTTAGTGGGAACTGCAATTGTGCCACTAATTTAAAAAAATGAAAAGAAACCTAGATGATCTTTCAAGGTCCCTTCCAACTCCTAACATTCTGTGGTTCTATGAAAACAAAAGAAGAAAAAGACTTTCTTTGCCTTGTACCCCTAAGATGCACTGATTCTCCACAATCTTGTCATTTGAAATAGGCTAACACATTTGTTTTGTTATAGATGGAATCAGGAAATAAACAGGTAAGTATTTATAATATGCACCACTGCTGACAGAGATTCTTCTGATATATTAGCACCTTTTATATTTCAGAAAAATAAGTAGCTTTTTCAGCTGAATAAGTATTTAACAAGAATAAGCAAAAGTGCTTTTATTTTATAGCTTTCAGTTGATCAGAGCATTGATTTTCTTTCCTGCTATAGACAACTTGGTTTATCCCATACTACATTTTGGATTATCTCCTTATTGTCCCCTTTCTTTATATGGCATTCAAAGGAGTCTGTAACATTCTGATCCCAAATTTGCTGTCAACCACCCTATCCCATCCCAGCTGCACTAGGACAAACACCAAGCAATTCTGTTTGAATTAGCATCAGTAGATTCAGATGTTGCCATGGTTTAACCCCAGTCAACAACTAAGCAGCATGCAGCTGCTTGCTCACTCTTTCCACCCCCATCCTTGGTAAGATGGGAAGGAGAATGAAAAATAAGTAAAACTTGGGGATTGAGATAAGAACAGTTTAATAATTGAAATAATAATAATAATAATTGTAGTGGTAATAACACTGATGAAAAGGAAGATTAAAAAGAGTGTGAAAGGGAGTGATCCTCCCATCTGAGCCAAGTCTTCCCAGTTCATGTATTGGGCCTGACAATCTATGGTATGGAATATTTCTTTGGCCATTTTGGGTCAGCTGTCCTAGCTGTATGCCTTCCCAAATTTTTGTGCCCCTCCAGCCTTCTCACAGGCAGAACATGAGAAGTTAAAACATTCTTGACTTAGTATAAACATGAATTATCTAGAAATAAACCCATCAATGTGTTATCAACATTATTCTTACACTAAATTTGAAACATGGCACTGTACCAGCTACTAGGAATAAACTAGCTCTGTCCCAGCTTAAAGAAGGACAGATACCAATTCAGACTTCTGCACACCTTTTAAAGATCTTGCCTCTTCTATGTTCCTCCCACAAATACCTTCCATTTATTATTCTCCATTTTGTTTTATTTTTATGTTTTATTTCAAAGGTATAACACAGCCTTTTTCAATAAACCTTCTGTGAATTTAACCTGCTTTGGCTTCATGTGGTGTAAAAAATTATGGGAGACCTATTAATATGACTTAAAATCTGTGGGAGGAATGACAAAAGAAGATTGCTGACTCTGAAATTTTCTCAGCATAATGTTGTGTGGTAATTCTGTGAAGGATTAGGGTGAATGGTTGGTGACTAAGGAAATTATGCTGGGCAACTGTTTCTTCAGACAACTTCTGGTCTCTCCAGCAGGAAAATGCAGGGAGTCACAGAGCATAATCTGGTATTTTGGTAGGAGGGTGGTTGCATGAACATCTGTGTGTAGCCATACAGAGAAGGATGCAGCTCCAGAGTTTAGTTTAGGGGGGAAGACCTCTTGTGCTACCTGAATTGTCTTCTGGAGGAACTTCACCTTAGGTACAAAGGTTATATGGCAAAAGACAGGCAGTGTGAATGTGGCAGAAGACAGGCAGAGAACATGTGGACTACTTTCTGTGTGTCCTGTGCTACAAGCAGAGGTTATCTGTGGTGTTTGTAGATACCATGGCCATCATAGTTATTGACTCCTGTTTTCCAACTGATGCAGTTTTGCTGGATAAACTGAGGGAGCTCTGTTGTGTTCAGCAGAGTTGTGCTAATTCATGTGGACTGTGAGATTTTCAGTGGGTGCTCTGAGTGTTCAGATGTCTTTTTCTCAATCATTTGGAAAGCTAAACCAAGGCTTGCTCTGGTAATGGACTTGAAGGCCCATACATCTGTGCTCACTAGCTGATATGAGCCATTTGGCATAGTTTCTGTTGCTGCCACAGGCAACATCACCTTCACTTGTTCTTTTTAGAGATTCTCACTGCCCTATGACATTCCTGTTCATGCTGTTAAATAGGATTAAATAAATCCCCAAATCTTGAAACACCTCATCTCACTGATGTCTTCAAAAAAAGCAGGAAAAGAAAGGAGCTTAATTTTACTGAGGATACTTTCTTACTTGCAAACTCTTCAAGTTACCTCCATGGCCTTATTTGGAACTGTCAAACACAACAGGAAAAAAGATATATAAGATTTTAAAAGATGTCTAGGATCATTAAGACATCCAGTACTCATTAAAGTTAATGGCAATTATGCCTCTATTACAGTAATTTCTGCAAATCACAACCATATGTACCTTTAAGGTTCATTATCCAGAACTGCTTTGTGTTGTGGTCTGAATAAACATTTCTTCCCTGTTTCTGTCCCCAGTTACAGCCATAAATAATAGACAGATTTTTTACTGCTTACATTATTTTTGTATCAATTGACAGGTTCCCAGATTCACAAATTACTTCTACATAACTTGAGGCATCTGATTTATTCACACTCTTTTCAGAAATACTGGGAATATTTTTCTATGCCTCAGGGAATCAGAGGTGGCTGGAAAATTGTTATGCTGTATATTTGCATATCTATTGATCCCTTTGCATTCTAGTTTAGCTAATAATAAAGATGGTTTACTTTGTTTTGTTTTATTTATTTTATTTTATTTTATTTATCTCTACTTTTTTTTCCTTTTGGTGTTTGCTTCCCTCCACCTGTTTTTTCTCTCCCTATTAATACAGTGGTTGATTTACATTTTAAAAGCAATTTTTCTTTTGAAACTCTCTATGGGAACAGAAGAATTCTTTTTGTATTCCTGAGTTGCATTTTCTTTGCAGCCAGATAAATGGCAAATGTGGAGAAACTGGAAGAAACAAAAGGCAATGACATTGATTTATTTTGCAGTTTCTATATCTCTAGAATGGTTTTGATCTTTCCATTCCAATAGAAGGGTTCAGTGCCTTTCAGTAAAAGCACTGGTACCTTATGGGAAGGCATAATGCTACACAAGATTCAGACTAGCTCTTTTTCTGAGTGCTCCAGAGTACTTGGCAAAAGTAGCACAGGACAACAACCACAGTGTTTCCTCTAGCTTTACTTGGGCTTTCTACCATTTTTGGGGGGGGCTGGCAGGGCAGAGGTGTATCTAAGTAGTAGGAAAGAGCACAGCTCCTACAGTACAGCAACCAGAGGTACAGCTGGGAAAAAAGGTAGCAGTCCACTGTTGATACAAGCCCTTCAGAAAGCACAGAAGGGGGAAAAAAAGGATGGGGAAGTGGTTGCCCTCTACATGAAGGAGCAGCTCAGAGTTATGGACCTCTTGTATGGTACTAGCTGAGTGGTAGCTTGTAGAGCAGATCAAAGGAGAGACCAGTAAGTCTGTAGTTCTTTTACAAAAATCAGAAACATTTTGTTGCTTCTCAGGTAGCAGTGAAGTTACAGTCACAGGGAGAAACAAATTGATTTTCTCTATTATGTGGTGATGCATTTATCTTCAGAAACCTGGCCACCCAGTAGTACAAAGTGTCAAATAGCATCAAAGAAAATTGTTTAATTAAAGGCACACAATTTACATTACATTAATGTAAACTAGTATTTGAAAATTACAGCTTTCTCACTGGCTGTTTAAGATTTTAAGACCCTACCACAAGAATATAACTTGGGAGTGAGAATGATCTTCCATTAAAATAGTTTCTTGAAATACATCATTAAAATACATCAGTATCAGTGATGCTATTTCTGACAGAAGTATTTCTGGGGATTCTGGAGGTCTTTCAGAATGATATAGACAATCTTCTTCTAGTGTTTCACCATAAATCACTTGTTAAAAGTGGAATTCCACAGACCTCTGGAAACAATGAAATGAACCTCTGTGACAAACTTGGGGCTTAGTCTGATCTGGACAGGGTTCTGAGCAACCTGATTTACTTGGGGATGTTCCTGCTCACTATAGGGGGATTGGACTAGATGACCTCTGGAGGTCTCTTCCAACCCAGATGATTCTATGATTCTCTGATCTTAAGTATATGGCCTCACATCCTATTTTCAAACACTTGTTTTTTATGCCAGAGAGACTGCAGAATATATGATATTATTTCAGGATGGAAAAAACCATTTGTATCATGCCATCATTCCATCTCTATTTGATTTACAAATCACACTTAACATTTCAATATCTCTTGTCTTGTTCAACATTACACTTTGCTGAAACTACCTTCTACTGATCCTGTCAAAATGACATCAGCAGGACATGCATTATTCATGGGGGTGAATCTGGTTGTGAATTTGGATGACATTTGTGAGAAGAGTGGGATTCTCTCACACCTTTTAAAAGTAGCTTGGAGCTAGAGCAAGGGATTCCATCCTATTATTCTTTACTTTAGAATGATATTAAAAGGCATCCTTTTCCTTCAACCCAGTAGCTGAACATTGCCATTTGAGGCTAGACTCATGTTAATGAAGAGCTGCTAAGGTACCATACAATTTCTGCCAACAGTGGTAGCATCAGAATAAAATGAGTTTTGAAATCCCCTTTTCCTCTCTCAAAAGAGAGATTTGCTCTTCTCTCTCAAATTGATTTCTAGTTGAGATTAGACACTTATATCAGATCCAACACCAAAACATATAACAATATTTAGTTCAAACTATGACTGAACTGTATAAACACCAAAAGACAAATTCTGCTGTGAATTGGACAATGAAATAGGCACATCAAGGACATTTTTGCCTTGTAGTTTGTGTATTTTTTTCCCCTCTCAGTTTTAAGTGTTATTATATTATGCTGCATAGTTTGGGATTGGTTACTGCTTTTAGAGCTGTATAATTTAGAAAGTTATTGTTAAATATGAGTGCAAAGACCAATGTATGCAATATTTTGCAAGTCTTGTTCCTGTTCCTATCTGGAGAAACATGCTGTGGCTGAGGTGAAGTATTGAAACACCTCTGAGTCAAGCCTGAGCTAACAAAAAGATGGGATGATGGCTTCCAGCTTAGCAAGAGGTGGGCTTTCACAGCACTCAGCAGGAGCTGGAAACCAGGAAAGGCTGCATTTTGAAGAGACTATTTGACTCTGTGAGAGTCCAAGACTCCTGCTGAGTTTTGAACTGTATTACTGCTTCCCTGAGCTCTTAGAGCTCCTGCTGAATTCACAGCAACTGGGAATTGCTGTGTGGGAGCCATTTGCTTGAAAGAGTGAAGAGTCTGAACCTGCCATGTTTCTGTGGGAAGGGATTCTGAGTAGAGTATTCACTTTTGGCAAAGTTAAGGGGTGAATGCCCATCTTTTAAAAGTGTGTGTGTAAGAATGAGTGGAGAAGCAGAATAACGTGTCTTCTCACATCTTTCTACTGGGAGCATAGGATGGAAACACATTTAACAGACATCCCTGTGTGCAGAACTGAATGTAGCCTTGATGTCAATGCCCAAACTGCACAGTATCATGAGCAGTCTCATTGTGTGACTATCCTTTACCAGCTAAAATAGAGACTAAGTCACTCTAATACCCCCTCCTTGTAATCTTTCAGTCCTGCACTAAGTCTGACCCTAGAAAAAGTAGATATTTTCACTTTATTTGGGGGTGGGGGGGGAAAAGTGGTTTCTTCAGTTTATCTTAGAACACTTAGGAAGTTTTCTAAATGAATCAGAATACTTATGATATGGAATGAAAGTGTCTAAATGTGTGTTTTATACCTCTTTAGTCTAAAAATGATTTAATGTTAAACCTCTTGAACACAGATGAAGTCAGACATTAAAAAGCTGGATAACTCTACAGCTCTCTGTGCCAATGCTTTCCTCTATTTTGTCACAACTGAATGAGATAAGAGAGGAGACAGACATGCCAATGGACAAGCTCTGGCTGATGACTCTTGTGCATATTTCTCAAATTGAAACACAGCAACCTAGTATCCCAGCTCATTTAACACAGAATAAGTCATCTATCCTGACAGCTGGCAATGTGATTTCCTCTGAGGCCAAGTAATCCTTGCTCATCTGACATACTCTCAGGCATTCTGCCTTCTGCTCAGAACCTCTTTTTATTACTCTGCCAGCAGTGTGGTGGAATTTAACTTCATGAAGGTGATAGTAGAAGAGATAGCTAAGCTTTCTAGGCAGATGATGTCCTGTGTATCTTCTTCACTTTGTGAATGTAGCCCAACATACTTTTGACATGGAGCCACAGTAATTACTGAAGAAAGATCCTAAGAGAACAGAGCTCTGGCCTTTCTGCATTGTCATTGAAAAGGTTAGACCAAGATTATTGCAGTGTTTTTTCTTATTTCTTAGATCATTAGGAATGAAGTAAATATTTTTCACACACATCCTCATATAATTTCAAGTCCAAAGACCAAGGTCAGACTCCAGTAAGATCAGTGGGAGAAATAATGACTGTGCCATGTAAAAGAGTAAGAGTATGGCTGTCAGAATGTGTGGAAGATAATGTGGGTTCTGCCATGGGTTCCAGCAGACTCATGTGTAACTTGGTGTGGCCTCTGCAGGTTTAAAGAACCAGTCCCAATTCAAAAGAAGATTCAGATGAACCATCACACCAAAGGCAACTTATCTTTGAGTGTCAGTGGTAAAAGGCTGCAAAGCTGCACATATTTTCTTGTCAAGCTGAGAGGAAAAATAGTTTCTTGTGGACTAAACTCTCCTATGAATATTCTGTTTATCATCTGTTAACTCTGTAGGTAGTACTGTTTTGGTAAGGGGCTGCCTGCAATATGACAGAAATCTTACCTGCTAATATGGGAGTTTACAATATGCAGTTTTTCCAGAGGTCATTTGGACACTATATTTGGTTTAAATAACTTGTAGTTGAACCCCAGCTAGCATCTTGCAGGTGTTCACTCACTCCTCCCAGTGGGATGGGAAGGAGAACTTAAAATAAATTCCCACTTGTGGAGTGAGATAAGAACAGCTTAATCACTATTATAAAACATACAAATAAATATTAACAATAAAAATATTATAAATAATAACAGGAAGGATGAAAAGAAAATATAATAATAGCAAAAGTGAAAAGGAATATAATAAAAAGAAATAAAAGCCAAGAAAAGGCAAGTGATGAAGTTGCTCCCCACCCTCTGACTGAAGCAATGATTCTCCCCACACCCATGGCCTACTCCTCTCAATATCCTTATATATTGAGGATGATGTTCCATGGTATGGAATATCCTTTTGGCTAGTTCAGGTCAGCTGTCCTGGCTATGCTCCCTGATTCTTGTGCACCTCTTGCTGGAAGAGCATGGGAATTAAAATCCTTACCTTAGGATAAGCTGTACTTAGCAACAACTAAAACATCAGTGTCATATCAACATTATTCTCACACAAAATCCAAAACACAGCACTGTGCCAGCTGCTAGGAAGAAAACTAACTCCTTCTCAGCCAAAACCAGGATAGAACTCAATAGGGTATATCTTAAATCATATCCTTTCCAATTTAGGAGTTTAGATTCTGTTGTGAGAAAGAGGTGAGTTTTCCTGCTTACAACTGTACTAGTGGTCACTGAAGACAGATGAAGAACTAAATGAACTCTGGAAAGCTAAAGGTGGCCTAACACACCAGCATGTCATGAAGGTGAGAAAAGTAACCAGAAGGATAAACTGCTGTCACTCACCTTAATATTTCTTGTTCTAGAAGTTCAGTCTGATGCCTTTCACAACTGCTTCAACCATCAAGATTTACACAATGAGGCTCATCACAGTCTTTGGTTCACAGAATCACAGAATTATCAATGTCAGAAGAGACCCCTAAGATCATCAAGTCATCATCATTGTCTCTGAGCTACACAAACCAAAATTGTTATCAGTGCTAAATTCAGCACTGGAAAGGGGATGGGCAATACAACAGTACCAGGATGGTTACATATATTTTATCTTGCATTTAAATGGTAGTTTGACCCAGATTAGGTATTTTGGTTGCTTCTTATGTAGCCACAAAGGATGATAGTCAAGAATACTGCCCACATAAGTAAAATAAAATATTCTTCAATGGATGCATATGATTAACACAGAACTGCACTTTGACTACAACTTGTATCATTTTCATTTTTGCTTGTGGCAATTTTAAGGGATTCTCTTTTATTCACAAGAATAGAATAATTCAGAGTCCCAGGAGCCTGAGATCTCAGGAGGTGTCTAGTCCTCAAGGGAGATTTAGCTATGAGATCAGACCAGGGCTCAGACCTTTGTCCAGTCTCATTTCAAAAACCTCTGATGTAGATGTAGACTGCACAACCACTCTGAGTAACCTGTTCCACTGCCTGTGCTGAGCTGCATCCTGTACATCTACAACCTTCTTCATCTATGGGGCCCAGTCTGACTGTGTTATTACAGACATACCATAGGTTTAGAGCTACTTGGCATGCTTCTGTTAGCACAACCCAGAGTGCTGTTGGTCATCCCTGCTGCCAGGGCTCAGTGCTGTCTTGTGCTCAGTTCTCTGCCCGCCAGGACTCCAAGGGCCTCCTCAGCAGAGCTGCTCCCCAGGCAAGTCCCAGTCTGTGTTGTTGCCAGCAGCAGTTCCTTCCCAGGCACATGAGATGGCATTTGCCATTGCTGAATTTTGTATGGTTCCCATTGCCCCATTCCTTCAGCCTCTCCCATTGCCACCCTGACAGCCCTGCCCTTGAGAGTGTCATCTGCATGCCTCAGACTGCTGTCCTCTGTGAGCCTGATCAGAGTGCACTCCACTGCCCACTCCATTGCTAGGTCACTGATGACATCATATAAAACAGGTTCCAGGATGGACCCCTGAGGAATTCCAGTTGTTATTCACCTTTGGGTAGAGTATGACCCATGTGCTACACTGTGATAAACAAGACACTTCATATTTTACTTTTATAACAACTGAAGACAAAGCCTCTTAAGATCATTCAAGACCAGAATCAGAACAGCCTCTGCAGGACTTTGTAAAACTAGCTGAGAAAGGTATTTCTGCTTTCTCCATTGCTGTCTAGTTCTGTTCAGTAAAGAGTTGGTGACAATATATGTGAAAGAAAAGTAAAAACAAAAAAGAGTCTAAGAAATCTACAAAAACCCCTAGTCCTGGTAGAGGCTTAACTATGAAAAATAAGAGCCTGCAAGAATGTACTCTTGTCATCATCTTTATGTGTCAGCTACTCAAATTTTATGGTGAAGGGCAATAATATCTATCAGATAGGGGAAGAGCTTGCACACAATTATTGCCTCTCAGATGTCTTTGGAGTCTCTGTAACTCATTTTATAAGTATGGTAACCTGCCAAGACCCTACAACTCAATGATACATCTGTGGAAGTGATTACACAGACCTCTGCCTGTAGGGCAATTAGAACCTCATAGCACATTTAAAAAAAATTGTATATTCCTTTGGCAAATTTAGACACCTTTTTTGTCAGAACATGTTTTTACTCTAATTACAAGTTTCTATTCATGTCCCTAGATACAAGTTTCTGTCCATGTCAGTAGATCCATTCCCAGTCTGTATAATGAATGGAAGAGTTTTAAATGCACACCACTAATTCTTTTTATTCTGTTTCTTTTCAGTAAAGAAACATTAGTTTTAGAATGAGGATGAAAAACTTTGACTTAGTATCTCAGGAAAAAACCCAGCAACTTCCAAAAACAATCATTATTTTATCCATTTCACTAAAATATATTCAACTATATATCTAAGACAAGAACAGTGGACAGTGAAAGAGACACATGACCAAGGGTTAGAGTAACAAAATCAGGCAAAATGAAGAAAGTTGTTGATAAGGGAAGAATATAGGAAACAGAAATGCCAAAATGGAAGACTATTTGACATCAGTATAAAATCTTTGCAAGAGAACAGCTCATCTCTGCCAGTCTGTGCATGTAGGAAAAAATGAATGTGAATGTGCAATACATGGTAGGTGCTTTGATAAAAGACAGTAGTCCAAAAATTACACTTGATTATGAAAGTGAGTACTTTTAAGCCACTTAAAAATGGCTTTAAAAATATTAAAGAAAGGCAGTTTTATGGTAGCAATTGAAAAAGATTTAAAATCCATGACAGAATGCATCTTAACTAAACAGATGAGTTTCCTGAACTACACTCAGGTATTTAGTTGTCATTTAAATGTCAGTTTCATCCATTTGCTCAAGTGCTGTGGACAAAATATTTATTGAGCTGCTTTTACTTTTCAAGTAATAGTGACTCAAATATGCATAATTCCATATCTTGATAGAAATAACTTCATGGTGGGAATCATTCCAATATCTTTTTCTGTCAAGAGTCTTCCTGAACCTCTAGGGTAATTCAATTTCTCATTTATTTTTGTGATGCAAAAACCAGGCAATGTGTACTGTTAGGGCTTCAGGCAGGTGACTAAGCTGCTAACTAGTCCCTCATCTACAGCTAAGCTAACTGAACAGGACATAAAGTACAATGAAGAATGACAGAAGAAATGGCCAGACACGACAGATAACCATTCAAGAAACTAGCAGAAGTTACAGATAGTGCCACGAGGGATACATGAATTTCAAAGGTGGTTACAGGGGAGTTATATGAGAAGCAGTTGTACTTCCCAGGTAGTTGAAGGGGAGTACTGGAGACCTACAAATTAGTAGATATTTGTGAGGCTAATACTATTTAGATAACCAAAACAGTAGTACTTTTTTATATATATATATATATTTTTATATAAAAGCAAGAATATTTATGTAATTATATATAAAAAATAATCAGATTTTGATAAAAGGTAGCAAAAATGGGACCAAAGGATAAAAAGAACTTAGAGGACAGATTGTTAATTTGGGAGAGGCCTGGTTCAGCAAAAAGGAGGTATAAATGCCCTGGAAAGGAGGTAAAGAAATGGAAAACAGCATGATAATGTGTCAGGATGAAGTGCTTCCCTATCCAGTAAAAAAACTACTGATATGGGAAGAACATGCACCCTGGCATCACTCTGGCAGTGACTGTTCCAAGCCTTGTGATGTTGGCATCCATTGTGGTTTTGGACTGAATTGATGGTGTTGGAATTTAGATGGGCTCAGGTTCCAAAGTGCATTATGTCATGGTTATGTTTAATGTGACTGAGGGGCTCAACATCCAGGTCACACAGTGAGGGAGATGCTTCCTCCAGAAGAGAAGCAGAACAGGGGTTCCCACATAACCTCCCTGTCATGTGGAATGTGGACAAGACATCCCACAAGGGCACCAACAGAGCCATCACAAGGGGTTTGGTTCACAGGTAGGGCTGCAACCTCCTGGCCTCCTCTGCCATGAGCCACTGGATTTGAGCTCTCTGCTGAGTTTCCCCAGCCACCCCAGACCCCATCACTTATGCAGTTGGGCAGAGAAGACTCAACATCCAAGTTCTGAAATTCCTGTGGCACCTGGCAATTGACTGTTGCTATTGGGTGTTGCCAGCCTACCCCTCCAGAAGGTTATCAGCCAAATGGCAACTGCATGGCAGTTAATCACTTAGTTATAGGAGAGCCACTGGGAGAAACAATGTGCTAACCATCCTGTGTTAAACTGCTGCAACATCTCCCCAGCTGCTTTAAAACACACCCTGTCCCTGAAGCTGACCTACAAATTCTTGCCATGTGTGATTTTAGAGATGTTTCTCACAACATGTTAAAGTGGGGACACTACTGTAGGATTACAGACAACCCTTATTTTCCCAAGATTAGCTGACTGACCATTTATCTAATGGTAACCTTTTACTTATGAGTATGTCTGATAAATTATATGTACACTTAAGTTCCTGAGTGCATTTCAATGGCCAGTTACATTGTGTGTTCAAATGGGTGCCCCCACAGTTCATGGAGACCACTCTTTTGCCTTTCTCTCTATTTGCCACACTCTGAAGGACACAGAAGTTCACATCATATGGCTCAGGTCCTGCCTGTAAGTCTTAGAGCTTTTCCTAGGTGTATGTGTGTGCATGTCTTCAAAGTAGATACTGTGATAGCAGCAATCAGTGAATTTAAACATTCCCCAGCTGAACTGTCAGGATCAGGATGTCCTGGTTTCAGGGATGTGATTTATTTCTTCACAAAATGTAGGAGAGCTCATGTAATTGACATTGAGTATGGCATTTTGACAAGATGCAAGACATGTTTACCTTCTGTACCTGAGCTATAGATGAATGCCTTATAAATAATATGTGTGATGAACAACAAACAGCTTAAACTTGTTTCTAGTCAGAGCTAGCTCAGGTATGTCTAGCAGTGCTGAAAAAAAACCACCAAAACCCAAACAGATGAGACATTCTAGTTTTGATTCTGTTCTCACAAAAAATCTAGCAAGAAAGGTAGAGAAAGATATGACAGATATCCCTGGAGAATGAAAAAGGACAGAGGTTTCCTTAGGCAAACAGTCTCTTTCAAGAAGTGCACAAATAGCTTAAAGAGTAACTGCTTTTAAAGATTAGCTGATTTTTACAGCAGTTTTCCATTCACAATGCTGTCCTTCTCATCTAACTCTTCAGAGCACTTCATGACATTACAGATGATGGCCAATGGTTGGGTCACTGTCTGACAGAGATACTGTGTGAATTTTTACTAAGTGTTTAGCTGTACTCAGCTTGCTAAATAATATGTCAAAATTA
Source organism: Galbula dea (assembly GCA_013399015.1). NCBI lineage: Eukaryota > Metazoa > Chordata > Aves > Piciformes > Galbulidae > Galbula > Galbula dea. The sequence continues at coordinate 1,425,164 of VWZX01007874.1, forward strand.
AAACACTTAAAGAACTGCCCTAATAAATAAATGATCCACAGAATCACAGAATAGCCAGAGTTGGAAGGGACCCATTAGGATCATCTAGTCCAACTCATGTTTAGGCACAGGACAACTCCACAGTCACACCATGTGCCTAAGTGCCTTGTCCAAGTGCTTCTTAAACTCTGTGAGACTAGGGGCCATGACAGCCTCCCTGGGGAGCCTGTTCCAATGCTCCACCACCCTCTGGGTAAAGAAGCTCCCACGAACATTCAATCTAAATCTCCCCCAGCACAGCTTCATGCTGTTCCCCCAGGTCCTGTCACTATCCACCAGAGAGAAGAGGTCAGCACCCANGGAGTGTTTGATGCATCCCAGAATCCTACTGGCCCTCTGTGATGGTTTGGATCTGGCTCCCTGCCAAATGCCCAAACTCACAGTGAAAGTTCCCCCCCCCACTTTCCCTCTCAGAGTTTTAGGAAAAAAACTACAAGAGAAACTAAAGAGCCCAAAACAACCCGAACTACATCGAAAGTATTTATATTTACATATATAGCAGTTATATACAATTAAAATACTATGTACACAGTAGAGGGAACCCCCAAGGGAAGGGGAAAAGGGAAGGAAAAGGGGAAAAAGGGGGAAAAGGGAAACTAAAACAGGTATGTACACTCGAAACCCAGGATAGAACTAATAAAAACAGAATCTTACTACTCTCCTTAAGATAGCAGAGTCGCACTGACCGACGCCAGCAACAGCTGCCTCTCAAGGCCTGCAAGGCTTGACTCCTCCGCACGGGTGAGACTGATAGCAGAGAACCTGTGTCTTTGGATCCACCAGAAGGGAAGAGAGAGCAAAGGCCTCTCCCCCTCCTTATTTATACCCCCAGTTAGGTAAAAATCTTATGGAATACTGGGAACATGATCACTTCCCTGGTTACAAACTGGTTACCAGGAAAAGCCTGGGTCAAACCATTGCACCCTCGTAGCTGCCAAGCACATTGCTGGCTCATATTCAACCTATCATCTACCAAAACTCCCAGATCCCTCTCTACAGTACTACTCTCCAGCCTCACATTCCCCAATTGGTAAGTTGGTTTTGGGTTGGCCTTACCCAAGTGCAGAACCCAACACTTGTCCTTGTTAAATTTCATAGGGTTTATGGGAGCCCAGTCCTCTAATCTATTCAGATCCCTCTGAAGTGCCTCTCTGCTCTTCTCCATTATACAACACATTCTACTATAAGGCACATGAGATACACAACATACCTAAATTATATCTTTTTAAACATGGTAGTATAGACTAATTCCCAGCTGCCACCATCCTTCTGCAAGTACATATGCCAAAGGCATCATATTTTTTCATATCTGTAAGAATGTTGATAAAACAATACATTGCACTGCTATTGCAGTCTGAAGTAAATAGACTTTTCCCCAAGCTTACCAAATGTATTTTTGCATTATTTACCATTTTCTTTTCAATTCCATATAGCATTTACATGAAGAGCTATCTGTCTAATACTGCAAACTACATTTAAAAGGCTTAGAAGAATGCTATTTGAATGCAGAAATGCTTTTGGTTAAGTCTTGCTCTAATTAGCAGAAAGCAGAAGCTCTGACTTTTCAACTCCTTCCTATACTGCTATTTCTTTTCATTAAATCTGACAATCTCACTTTAATAAACAGCCTTAGAACATGACTTCTTCCCTCCTTCTACCACTGTGTTGAACAGGTCTATCACCAAACTCATGGTACAGATCACCTTGCAGGTCTGGTCCCTAAAAAGGCAGTTACTTCCATAGTTAAAAGGAGGAGAGCAGTCTCTTTTTGGCTTATTTGAAGAATAACATTGTCATTAAGATTCCTGTTCTATGTTCTATTGGAAAATGGTTTTGGTTTTGCTAATGACTATTTTGTTGCTGAGTAAAAGAGATTCCTCTTACAAAAGGCACTAAACTCTGACTATTCAAGAACATTCATATTTTTTGTTCTCCTTTGGACTCTAAGTACAGTAGGGTTATTAAAATGGCTGAAAATACCTGTATACTATCATGTATCTCCTCGACATCTGTTACACACAATGAAAATTGACTGCCACTTTTCAGGAAACTTTTCCCTCCCCTAATACTAAATTGTAATTTTCACTTAATACTTCCAGTGAGAACCTGACCTTCTTCCATAGCTCTAGCAGTCACCAAAGTTCTTCTGTTGCTGGCAGGAAGATGGATGTACACTCTCATTGACAATGAATATTTAATTAATTTCATGCCTAAAGTAGCACAGAGCATCTGTCTGGGACACTTACTGTTTCCAGGGTTGCTTTGTAAGAGTATACCCCTCATTTCTGCAGGTCAGTGGTCCTCTGGGCCTGAGCAATAACACTAACAATCCTTAGATGACACCATGTTTTTAATCAGACTTTACACCTGCTCAATGACACTGACATCAGTTTTATGTTTTTAATGTTCAGTGGCTTGAACAAACTCAGAATTTCACAGGTATCTGCAAGCCAAGGTTAGAGTTGCTGCTCTTCTGGAGTAAGGGAAAGACTGACCTTTGTATCAGTTTTAAGATAAACAACTTTTTCAGTATCATTTTTTTCATATCCAAAAGGGAATTTTTATTATCATAGGGTCATAGAATGTCCTGAGTTGGAATGGACTCATAAGGACCATGGAGCCCAACTCCTTTATCTGCACAGGAGAACCCCAAAAATAAAGCCCTGTGTCTAAGAGCAATGTCCAGATACTTCTTGGATTCTGTCAGGCTTTGTGCTGTGACTGCTCCCCTGGGGAGCCTGTTCCAATGCTTCACCACCCTCTGGGTGAAGAACCTTTTCCTAATATCTAATCTAAAGCTCTACTGGCACAGCCTAATGCTATTCCCTTCATATGGTTGGTGACTGCTCAGCCCTCTAATCTGTCAAGATCTCTCTGGGCCTGTCTGCCCTTGAGGGAGTCAACAGCTCCTCTCAGTTTAGTGTCATCAGAAAACTTACTTAATTTAATCATTCAAATGGGCTTATCAGTTTTCACTTAGATTTCTTCACTCAGAGCTTTGTTTTCCAACCCAGACTTTGGAAAAATGTCTTTGGCTTCTTATCAGAAATATACTATTAGATACTGCTGTAGAGTTCTTTCATGCTTTCCTTCTGTGGCACTTCCCAAAAGCATCAGGAACTGAACACTCCTGCTACAAAGACCTAACCAGCAGAGCACAGGAAGTGGGGATTTAGAAGACAGTGAGAATAAGAGAGTCTGGAATGGGAGATGCATTTGTCCTTCTGTTCTCATCTGGTAACTCTTGTCTAAATCTATTTTGTATGTATGTAATGTTTCTGTAACACCTGCAGTGGCCACTTCAGTAGTTACAAAATGTGAGACAACTTTTCCTCTTTTTTACTCATACACATAAATGAAAGCTTGGTCATGTTCTACTTGGAAAACAAGAGAACATAGTTAGATAAGAGATAGGCTCCTTGTCCATCTTCTTGAATTTTAACAGGATGGACCTGATTCATTTTAAAATACATCTGTCAGATGGGTGACAAGATTACAGTTGTATAACTATTGAAACTAGTTCTAAATGATCCTTTGTTCACTTGTTTTGCTGCCTGATACACTGAGGGATTCTTCACTCTCTCCAAAAATATATAATCTAAATGCAGCTGCCTATAGTTTTATCTCACTGTTGTTTCTACTGGATGCTCAGTAAGAGAAGTAAGTATCTGAATCTTACTAAAGAATCCTTATATTACCCTTTTCTGTCTTTGTGGATGGTTATTTACCTTCTTTTGTCTCTCTTCTTCCAAACAGAATATAAAAGCTCTTCTCATATTCCTCCTCTGGTCTTATTTTCCAGATCATTCTGTAGCACCCCTGACCCCAATTATAGTTCAGTGGCACATACACAGTTCTTTTATAACTCAGAGCTAGAGAAGCTGGAGTATGCTTTAGTCCCCATAGAAAAGGGTGAAGTAATTTTAAGGATTTTAAAAATATAAAAATAAGTGTATTGTGTTTCTCCAAAAAGGTGAAAGTTCTTTTTTCTAAGTAATGGAATCTGATTCCACTTTACTAGTAAATAACCAGAGTGCTGTTTGAAAGTCTTAAAGCTAAGCAGGGCAGTACAGGCAGACAGGTAACTATTCACCATCTCACTGCAACAAAAATCATGCACCAACAGCTTTGAACCCTGGCATAGCTGCATTCACTTACCACCTGCCAACTGCTGGGATCTAGGATACAGAATAAGATTTGTGCATGTGATGAAAGAGGCAACAATATTAAACAGAATGTGAAAGTCAGACTAAAGGAAAAACCCTAACAGCTAAAAAGCATTTGTTCTAGTGTTCCTTACTTTTCAACTTCTTACATTTCCTTACTTTTCTTTCACACTATGACAGTAAGAGACAACTTTATTCAGTTTTTCTGCCACGCACAGCATCAGCATTTTTCATTTTTATGTGAAATTAATTTGTATGTAGTCTTAAACATAGTACAGAAAGAAAAAGAAATGAAAAATGTAGTTTAATTTTTCTTTTATTAAACTTTTTTGCTATTTTGAGTGATTATGGAAAAAGATGGGTTTTGTTTTAGATGGAAATTAGAACACAGAGAATAAATGTTTCTACTGTTGGTTGCTTCTCTTAATTTGATTCTCTTTTACTATTTAAACAATGATTTTTTTCCTGCTACAGAAATGACATTTAACCTTCTTAATTAACAGAGTAAAGAAGGTTTATTATGTAGGTCAACTCTATTGAAATGTTATTTCTAACTATAATTACATGGACTGTAGACAGTGAGTTGAACAAACCACCTTTTACTTATTAGCAGGAAAACTATTAAGAAGTTTTTTATCTGAATGTGAGCTTTCCTTTCCTGGTATTTAAAGCTCTTTACTACAGGTTTCTTTGTACAGAAAAGTTAGTGCTACACCACAGAAATGCAGCCAGTGGTCTGCAATGTGACTCTATCAAAGGTATCATTTTTTTTTTGGTGTTATAACAGCAATTTTCTTGCTGATATGCCCCATTATGACTACTGTGCATTTTAAAAGAACTACATAGGTCCCTTTCTAGATCTTAAGAGAATTCCTTGTCATCTAGTCTTTATTTAGATGAGATCTAATGTCAAATTCAATTAGAGAAAAAAAAGGTTGAAAGAAGTCATGTTATATTCCCCTTTAAAGACAACTGATAATCACAGCAGTGTAAGAGCATCTGGAACATAAATATATCTACAAGTAGGCACTTTGCAAATTAATTTTGCAATAAATTACTGTTACTACAAGAGTAACACCTTTGCAAGGGGCTGAGTCTGCTTGAAAATAGTCAGTGTAAGATAGCTTGTTGCATTTGATAAAAAATTAGCACACTAAAAATGTCATTCTGTGCCATGAGGTAAAGCCTTTTGAAGAATCTGGGTGTTTCTGAGCCATCATACAGCTTGCTTTATTTGGTTCTCAGAACCTCAAAGTATGGGAAGCAACTATTTCATACAACCCTGTATAAAATGATGGCAGCCTGGGGCTAGAAATTATATGCAACAAACAAATGCAGGGTGATTCTCTGCATCTTATCCTACACTAACACAGATCCAGGACAGAAAACTTATGAGCCTCATTTGTTACAAATGAAGCTCAGACACCTGATTGTGTTCTGCTTTTTTTTCCAGAAAGCCTAAGGAAATATTGCACATTGGCAATGCTTCTGCTTTACTTAGCATATTACAGCTTTATCAGCCCATGAAGTCAGAAGTAGATTTCCACCCACGTGGAGTTTACAGAAGGATCAATGTGAGCAGTGCAGTAATTCAGTAATACCTCCCTGAGCATTGTGTCTCCTGCTGAGAGAAAGCAGCACTGAAGAGCAAAAGGATTTCAAGGCAGCTTTGAAAATGTTTACAAGGAAGAAAGGAAGGAAGGAAGAAAAAGGAAGAAAGAAAGATAGAGAGTTTTAGAAAATAAAACCTACTGATTTTGCAGGTGTGCAGTAATGCTTCAGAACCCATGCATGTCCCTCTTCATTTTATTAACACGAAGTTCACTTTTCCCAATCAGATTTAGATTGTATTAGACAGAACTAGAACAATATTACAGACTCACAGAATCAAAGAATATTAGGAGTTGGAAGGGACCTCTGGAGATCATCTAGTCCAACCCTCCCATCAGAGCAGGTTCTCCTAGAGCATGTTGCACAGGATGGCATCCAGACAGGTTTGGAATGTCTCCAGAGATGGAAACTCCACCACCTCCCTTGGTAGCCTCTTCCAGTGTTCCACCACTCTCAAAGGAAAGAAGTTCCTCCTTGTGTTTAGATGGAACTTCTTATGTTCCAGTTTGTGCCCACTGATTCTTGTGCTGTTGTTATACACCACTGAAAAAGAGCCTGGCCCCATTCTCATGACACCCTCCCATGAAGTATTTATAAGCACTGATAAAGTCCCCCCACAGTCTTCTCTTCTCTAGGCTAAAGAGCTCCAGCTCCCTCAGCCTTTCCCCATAAAAGAGATGTTCAAGTCCCCAGTCATTTTTGTAGCCCTTTTCTGTTCCCTCTCCAGATGTTCCCTGTCCTTCTTGACCAGGGGAGACTAGAACTGGACACAGTACTCCAGATGTGGCCCCAACAGGGCAGAGTAGAGGGGGAGGATAACCTCCCTTGACCTACTGGCCACACTCTTGATGCACCCCAGGATGCCATTGACCTTCTTGGCCATAAGGGCACAATGCTGACTCATGGTCATCCTGTTTTCCACCAGGACTCCCAGGTCTCTTTCCACTGACCTGCTTTCCAGTACATCAGTCCCTAACCTGTACTGGTAATTTTAAGGAGGTCTGATTAACTAAAGTCAAGTCTTTGTTCTTATTCAATTGTTGCAGGACTAGTTTTCTAATAAAATGCTGAGGGGGAAAAAAACCCCAAAACAAACAAGCATCAAAATCTGCTGTGGCAGGGGGGTTGGACTAGATGATCTTTTGAGGTCCCTTCCAACTCCTAATATTCTGTGAAACCAGGCCCCAAAGCCTAGACTGGAAAAATCTGGGTTTTTTTTCTATCCTATCTATTTCTTTGTTTATTTGGTCTGTTTATCTCAAGTTGTGAATTGCAAAAGGAGAGAGATTTGGTAAAACAAGTTTATCTTTTTCATTGACCTTTTCACATATCAAACTGTTAAGAACTGCTCAAACTGTCTATAGATTGCCAGCCATCTGTGTGAAGCTGAATGGATGTCCTTCTTATCTGCACTGGTTTTGATGCATAGTAGTTCAGCCACTGCCTGAATCCATACTGTTCTTTTTAACTGGTCAGTGGCTTAAGTGGTATTGCTGCTAGGGCTTTATAATGGCAGACATAGGTGTTTCAGAAAGGCTAATTTTTCATGTCTTAATCCCACTGACTGAAATATATTTTCAAATTCTTCCTCATACAATTCAGAACTTGGATATTTTTCTAAAAGATCTCTATGAGGAAATGCAAAGTGTTCTCTAAAGCTATGAATCCTTTCTTTTCTCAAGTGTTTTTCATTACTTGGAAAAAAATCCCTAAATTGTCATATAATAGTATCCAGCACTGGAAAACATTTTTGAAGTATTAGTGTAGAACTATAGATGCCTCACAATGCAGTTGTAAACAGCTTCAAAACTTTCTGTGCTTGGAAATGGACATAATCTCACCAAAGGGAGAAATGTTTTCTGGCTGAATCTTGAGACAATGCAGAGAGCTTGGTTAAACCTCTTTACTCATTTAGCATTCCATAAGGCACTATAAGGGTAGATATCAAACTATGTAAAGTTTTTGCATATATACAACAAAATTTGTCACTGAATCAGCAAAACAAATGACATGTTGATTTGGGGCTAGGCTTTTGCTTCCAAGTCTGAATGTGTATCTGCAGGGGAAGAATTATCTGTATGATCCATTGATCTTCCTTTAAATCCTGCAAAATTTAACAAATTAATTATACCACCTTTGGCACCAAACCTGATTCAAATTTATTGCCTTCTGCAACTGACCCTTCATTGCTGTAGCCAAGATGCAACTCTGATCCAGTCATATTTCTTTCTCTGGGATGTCTGCTGCTTCTTATGTCAGTTATGCTGCAGTCTTAGTTGTATGCAGTGTATGCCAGTAATGTATGCATGAGGAGTCATGTTTTATTTCTGACTCCCTAGAAGTCTGTTTTCTTTTTCCCTGCCAGCTTCTTCTAAAACTGTTTTTCTGCTATGGGTTTAGAACAGTGACAAAGTCTTTCCAAGTAAAGACAGGAAAAAGTTTCTGTCTGTAAAACATAATATTTAATGTCTCTTGCAGTTCACATCACCATAATTTATTTTCTTTCATATTGGAAGGGTAGTAACACAGCTTATTGATGACTGGACTTGCTCTTCTACAGTTTCAGTGAATGGAAGACGGAGATCATCTCCCCAGTTCCCAAATTGCATTCTTCTTACTTCATTCTATTAAATAATATTTTCTACCCTTCTGTTCTCCTTAGCTTCTTCCTAATCACCTAGCTGTCCTGTGTGGATCTAAATGGTCTGTGAAATTTTGATAGCAAAAATGCAATTTGAATGTTCTTTTTTCTCTTCTAAAGTATGAGACTGTAAATATTCTCACTCCCAGTACATCCACAGTGTGTCCATGCTTTGCTTATTACACAGTGTAATACCTGTATAGTTATGTTTATGTGCACTGCTTAGATAATTATCAATTCCCTAGGAAGGAAATATGAGAACATTTTATTGATCTGATTGTTTATGTAAATATCTTGGTGTGAAACATTCAGTGCTCATCTTGCACAAATGAATATAAAAAGTTCCATTAAGCAGCCCTTCTTAATATTGTTGGTCTTTGACAATTCTTAAAGGACACAGAGAAACAGAGAGATGGGTAGTAGCAGCAAGACAGAAGGATGTTGTAATTTCAAGGTAAGTTACCCAGAATCACAGAATATTAGGGGTTGGAAGGGATCTCTGGAGATCATCTAGTCCAACCCCCCTGCCAGAGCAGGTTCTCCTACAGCATGTTGCACAGGATGGCATCCAAGTGGGTTTGAAACAGAGACTCTACCACCTCCCTTGGCAGCTTTTTCCAGTGCTCCACCACTCTCAAAGTAAAGAAGTTTCTCTTTGTGTTTAGATGGAACTTCCAATATTCCAGCTTGGGCACCACTGAAAAAAGCCTGGCCCCACTCTCATGACACCCACCCATTAATTATTCATAAGCACTGATAAGTTCCCCCCTCAGTCTTCTCTCTTCTAGGCTAAATACCTTCAGGTATGGTGACTCCACCACCTCTCTGGGGAGCCTGTTTCAGTGAGAGAAAACCCTTTAGCTGGAGAACTTTCTCTTAATATCCAATCTAAGCATCCTCTGTCACAACTTGAGGCCATTTCCTCTTGTCCTGTCACTTGTTCCTTAGGAGAAGATACCAATATCTACCTTACTACAGATTTCTTTCAGGTAGTTGTAGAGAGTGAGAAGGTCTTCCCCCAGGCTCCTTTTCTCCAGACTAAATAAGCCCAGTTCTCTCAGCCAATCCTTAGAAGTCTTCTGTTCTAGATCCTTCATCAGCCTTGTTGTCCTTTTTTGGACACATTCCAGCAATTCAATGTCTATCTTGTAGTGAGGGATTATGGAGGCTTTGTTCTGGCTCCCATCTCTGGCTCCCAGCTCAGAGTGCTGAGGACCTAGAGAACTTGTCCTACTGTAAAGACTGAGGCAAAGAAAGCACTCAGTACCTCAGCCTTTCCCTCATCCTTTTCCTCTCACATTCAAGAAAGGATGCAGAATTTCCTTAGTCCTCCTTTTTGTTGTTAATGTATTTATAGAGACATTCTTACTGTCTCTTAAAACAGTAGGTAGATTAAGTTCTAGCTGGGCTTTGGCTGTTCTATTTTTCTCTCTGCATGACCTAACAACATCCTTGTAGCCTTCCTGAGTTGCCTGTCCCTTCTTCCAAAGGTGGTAAACTCTTTCCACTCCCCCCTCCACCCCCTCCCCTGGAGTCCCAGGCAAAGCTCCCTGTTCAGTCAGCCTGGTCTCTCCTGCTGGCTCAGCTTTTGGCACACAGGAGCAGCCTGCTCATGCACCTTTAGGCTTCCTTCTTAAAGAATGTCCAGCCTTCCTGGACTGCTTTGTCCCTCAGGACTGCCTCCCAAGGGACTCTGTCAACCAATCTCCTACACAGGTCATAATCATGATTATACAACTATATCATCAATGTTTGAGGATTACTTCTTTAAAAATAAATCTCTGGGGCAATAATAATAATAATAATTTTTTAAATGTTATTCAAAAAATTCCCATATTAACTGGATTAGCAACACATAAAACTCCTACATATATTTATGGCCATTGTAAAATCTTGACCTATTTGCAAACTGTTGTGTGTTTACATATGCATACACATACAACATTTCAGTTGCTACCATAAAGGATGTTTTGTGTGTTTTAATATGAAGTACACATTAAAATCCATCCACATTTCAGGAGTGTGTATAAGATATAAATTAAGTTTGCAGTGACATTTTTGTAGTGTAATATGGCATTGTGCATCTTGCAGATGAAATGAGCACTGCATATTTGTTGATAAAATGTAGTTGCATTAACTCCACAGACTCATGAAGAAGCAAACTGTCAACAGGCATTCTGACACCTGATTCAAACTTGATAATATTTTTAATGACTGAAATCCATTTACATGCATTTTTAAAAGTGTAATTGCATTGGGTAGAACTGCCTGCATTATTTATCAGTTTTGGTTGACTTTTATTTGCCTACTCATTTCCAGGTTTGTTAATTACCTTTTTGAGAATGCTTTTTCCCCTCACAGATGTCTTTGGTTCATCTCAGTGTTTATGCTATACCAGGACAGCATGCAGTACTTCCAAGTGTTCTGCTATTGGACTAGTGGCTCTAACAGTTGTGACTTAATGATCATACCTGTAGAAACAGAAAATTGTTCAACCACTAAAAGTTCATCATTGCTGAGGACAGATAGAATATTTATTGGATATACTAGTGCAGTTGTGGTATATTTTATGTGCTTATTATGTTTTCTTCTTTAGTGGTTTTTTTTAAGGGTATAGCTGTTTCAAAATCTATGAATATATGACATCAGATATGGTAAAGATGAATTTCAGTATGAAATTTAAATTAAATCAATTAGAAAATGTTTTTCTATGCTAAATACAATGAACAGTTTTCCTCTTAAATGGCAGCAAAAATGTTAAAACCTCCTAAATTAAAAACCAGCACTCCACAAACCAGCACAATTCAGTCTTTTTCTTTGGTCAGTATCCTGTTTATACCAAAGTATATTGTTACTACTTTGCTTGCTTCTGAATGACATTTTTAGACATCTTTTATGTTTTGTGCAAGTACAGAGAACACAGTTTAACTAGCTAGAATGCAGATTAACCACTGGTTTAGAACTCTCAAATTTCAAATCTGCTAAATACACAAAGAGCTGTGTCTTAGCATCACTGTGATGAAGACTGCTTTCCGTCAGTTAGGGTTTCATAGTCTGTTTCTAGATCCCTGTCTGTGATGTATTCTGGTGGTACCTCTGAGGAGAATCTGATTTAGAAACATCAAAACATAATACAGAATCTCAGCATGGTTTGAAGGAATTCACTGAGACAGAGCACAACCTTCTTTGATGTCTAATTGTGGATGTCACATTGCTGCAGAGGGTGTAGGCTGCTGCTAACTGTATGCCATGTAACACAACAGCAGCAGCAAGGTGATCACACCTTTGCATTTTATCAGAGCAACTTTATTGCCTTATGTCAGTTTGTTATTTTTAAGGGGGAGATGAGGGAAATAATTGGTTTTTCTGATAAAAAAGCCCTTGTATTTTCAACCTTCTTTCTTCTAACAAGACAGGAGTAATCTCTGGAGTAAAGCAGCATCCTTTTTAAGGAGAGAAACGTGATAACTTTCTTAACTAACTTTTTTAAAGCACAAAAATGTAACATGTTGTTCCTGAAAACCTCTGGCAAATATGTTCCTTACAAAGATTTTATAATGTTTTTGAGTAACATCAGCAATTATCCTTAGACATTCTATAATGTTCATATGTGTTACTGAGAATGACTCAAAGGACTGATGTTCTGGCACCCTGAGGAACAATCATTGCTGGGAATGAATTCTAGTTTCCAAAGAGGGGGAAAATCTGAATAGATTTACAGACTTATTGAATATTTTTAGGGAGACAGTGATAAATTATAAGGACTTCTAATTTTTATAAAAATTAGTTTTATCATAGCATTTTAAAGTTTTCATAAAGCTTTGGATGATAAAGTTTACTGCTAGAGATGACACTTTATTTCAAAACTAATCAAGGGTCAACATTTCAAAGTACAACTGAACAATCTTCTCTTTGACTCATTCATAAATAATCTGGAGACCAAGTTTTAATTACTAAATGAATTCTAGAAAATAACTTTGAGTAAGTAAAGGCTTTACTATATGGGCAGGCAATAGAAGTACAGAAAAAAATGAGAAGTTAATTGAATGTTGTTGGGTTTTTTTTAATTCACCTGGCCCTTCATATTTTATGGTCTAATAAATGAAACCACAACCATTTGTAATACTGCAATTTTATCAACAGGTCATTAAGTTTTCTGTTAATTTATATCAGCAAAGCAGATTTTAATTATTAAAATTTATTGTAGTGAAATGTTCCAGGAAAAGTGAAGTTACAATATCAGAAGAGACAGACAAGAGGATTGAGTGCATCATCAGTAAGTTGGCAGACAACACCAAGTTGGGCAGAAGTGTTGATCTGCTTGACAGTAGGGATGCTCTGCAGAGAGATCTGGCCAGACTGGATCAATGAACCAAGGCCTGTGGCATGATGTTCACCAAGGCCCAGTGCCAGGTCCTGTCCTTGGGTCACAACAACTCTATGCATTGCTATAGACTTGGGTCAGAGTGGCTGGAGAAAGCTGCCTGGCAGCAAAGGTTGTTGGGTGACAGTCAGCTGAACATGAGCCATCAGTGTACCCAGGTGGCCAAGAAAGCCAAGAGCCTGTACCAGAAACAGTGTGGCCAACAGGACTAGGCCAGTGATCATCCACCTCTACTTGGAACTCATGAGGCTGCATCTCAATTACTGTGTTCAGTTCTGGGTCCTTCACTACAAGAAAGACAGTGAGATGCTGAAGCATGTCAAAAGAAGGGCAATAAAGCTGGTGAAATGTCTAGACCACAAATCTTCTGAGGATCGTAGGATTGTCAGAGTTGGAAGGGACCTCAAAGATCATCCAGTTCCAACCCCCTTGCCTGGCAGGGATACCATCTACTAGATCAGGTTACCCAGAGCCCCATCAAGCCTTGTCTTAAAAGCTTCCAGGGATGAGGCTTCCACAACCTCTCTGGGCAACCTGTTCCACTGCCTAACCACCCTCATAGTGAAGAACTTCCTAATATCCAACCTAAATCTACCCGCTGAGGGAACTGGAGTTGTTTAATCTGGAGAAGAGAAGGCTCAGGGGAGGCCTTTTCTCTCTACAGCTACCTGAAAGGAGGTTGTAGCAAGGTGGAAGTTAGTCTCTTCTCCCAGGTAACTAATGATAAAACAAGAGAAAATGCCCTCAAGATGCACCAGGGGAATGTCAGGTTAGATATTGGGAAAATTTCTTCACTGAAAGAGTGATTCAGCACTGGAATAGGCTGCCCAGGGAAGTGATGGAGTCACCATCCCTGAGGGTGTCTTAAAAAAGTGTAGATGTGACACTTTATGACATGGTTTAGTGGGCATTGTGCTGTAGGGTTGATGGATAAACTTGATGATCTTAGAAGTCCTTTCCAACCTAAACAATTCTATGATTCTGTGAATATATAAATAACCACAAATTGGTGTCCTGGGTTTTGCCCAAACCAGGACAACTGGATTCATAAAAGATTTTCTGTTTCATTCTATTGTGTTATAATTATATTTCAAGAGGATAAAATATATTTGAAGAGGATAAAATGTGTCTTTGTAACATAATAATTGAAAGCTTCCTCGGTTTTTTAGACTTAGCTGCCATATGAACACATCTACGTTGGGAATTGTATCACTTAGAATATTTCTGGGTGAGAATTATCAGTGCTGAAAGAAGTTGGTAATATAAATATGATGTCTACAAATAACCTGTCACCCAATACACATGGGAAATGGCAAGAAAGTACAAATTAGAGTGGGATAGAATATGTGAAGTTGTCATATAATCATTAAAATTTCAGTAGAGGTTTATACCTAAGCACTTTTCAAACCCAGTGAAATTGTGTCATTTGCAGCTTCACAAACAATGCATTTGAGAAATGACAGCATTTCAGATGCTTTGTACAATAACATCTGGATAAACTTACCCTGTAAACTTACCACCTAAGAAGGACAAAAATGCTAGGATACAAGCAACAAAGTAAACAATTGCAGTGTAGACTTAGCATCCCACTGAAGTCAGCAGTAAAATTATGACTTTAATACTTGCTTAATAAACTGGTTATGCTTTCCCACCTGGCAGACATATGCTCATGAAATAGCATTTCTGTGACTCTTCTTTATGAGAAGGATAGTGTTAAGGGTTCAAGTAGATAGTGGTCTGCTTTCTCCAAATATTTTATGATTGTTTTCTAAGATGTATCTTACTAAGCAGTGGTACATACATATTTTTGGTGCTGAGCAGATATGGGAAAGCATACCTTTTTCTTTCAAGATAAAAGTTAAGACAATGAAGACTTTAATTCAGCAAAGAAAACTGAGCATCTTCACAGTGTGATTCATCTCATCCTAACATGTCTGGATCAAGCAGCATGAATGTTCTTCAGAGCACAAAAGGATCCAAGGGTGCCTAACTGAGATTCAGAAGTTTCACTTTTGAATATCTAAGGATAGCTGAGGTTACTTCTCTGTATTATATATTCAGCAGGAAAAGGCTGTCATATAACAAAATAGTGTGCAGTCAGATGAGTAAATCTCTTCACTTTTTGGAAGAAAAGTAAGTAATAACTAAGGTACCAGGAATTCTCATGCTAGCATGTTAGGATAATATCATTTTCATTTTGACCCTGCAGGTGTAATGCATATCTTCAGTGAAAAAGGTAATCATTTTCTTCTTTGTTATCCTATTCAAATGATACTCTGTGTTCTTTCAGATTTATTTTGTTATGGCTTTGGCTTTGCTAACATTCTAGGGTACTGCACACTGGGACTCAAAAATGAACCATGAATTCTCCTAAAATGAATTTTCCTCTTTACTTCCTCAAAACAAAAGTTATCTGTATTAGCTACTTGTTAAGTGTAGGCTAATGTGTTTATTTAAACTCATGATTTTTGTGTAAACTTTAGGGGCTACTCTTTTAGAATTTGTCTGCACATGTAATGTTTTTACTTAGCTAGAAGAGAGCTTTTTGCCACACCAAACTTTTACACAAGAAGTATGTGAACCTCATTGTCCTGGTTTGAGTTAGAACAGAACTAATTCTGTTCAATGATTTTACTTTTCAGTTAAAGTTCCTCTGAGAAACTGCACTGCCCAAAACTAACAACATGTTTTTGCAGACAATGCCAGGTTCTAGCAGTGACAAGGTCTAATGTTCAGATTTACTACCAGGGATGGGTATGCAAATTGAGGTCACTGATGAATATTGAGTCTCCTGTTGGGGGGTGCAGGGTAAAGGTTGCACCTTCAGGGAGGAGCAGACAGGACAGGTGACCCTAAACTGACCAACTAAGTATTCCATCCCACATATGTCATATTAGATATATAAACTGGGGGTCAGCTCCCCTTGCTAGTCTTACATGTGGTCTAAGAAATGAACTGAGACCATCAATTTAGGGCATGAAAGAATGGCTAAAAATTGTTCAGTTCTGACCTACAGTGACAGAAGCAGTGTCATAAAATTGCAAGTCACATGTAATTTATTATATATCTTGTGACATATATAATCTTGTGATTAGGAGTCTGCTGTTATTTTTGGCACACAAACATATTTCAGAAATTATGTTTCAGTCACAAAAACTTCACATGGATTTAAAAATGCAGCATCATTCAGGGAATATGTAACATTGTTAAAAGGTAAGAATTTGGAAAGAAAGACTGAATGTATGTAACTGAACCAAAACTGGCTCAGATATAAACAAAACCATGCACTGAAGATATTAATTGGACCATGTTTTAAGTGACTTATTCTCCACATCAAAGACACATGGTGTCACTGATAATAAAAAAAGGATAAAAAACCCCCTGAAACCTACAGAATAACTATAGGATTTAAAAGAAATCAGAAAAGCAGGAGCATTTTGCAAAGGATAAAGCATCAAAACTAAGCAAGCCAGGGACAAGAAAAAGAGAAAAAAACCCTTAAAAATATATTTCACAGGAGGAAAGATCAAAACACTGCCTCTTTGCACCTTGTCAGGAAGTGCTTGATTGAGTTATGCAGAGTGGGTACATAGGAATTTGTTTGCTAGAGTATAATACTTTGAGCAGTCTGTAGTAGAAAAAACCTTTCAACCTTAGACATCACAGCATTACCTTTGTAATTGACATCCATGCTTATTGAGATCATGTTGAGGTAAAAGAAAAACAACCCTCCAACTCCTGTTTTAATTTCAGACTTCTTGTTGCCTTTGATTATTCTGTAAATTCTCTGAATTGCTATTTGCTGTAGTTTTATGTTAATCTGTCAAATCAGAATGGTTTTTTAATAAGTATTTCTAATCAAGATATCAGACCAAAGCAATCTTCTATTCTAATTTAGGTTCAAGTTTTTCACTAGAATTTTCAGCTGTAGAGACTTTACAGGAAGTTTCTGAATACAGGCTTAATTTGATCACCTCTAAACAGCATGGATATAAAAATTATTAAACTCTTATTATACCAGTCAAGAGACTGAAACATAGACAGTCCAGAGATGGAGTCTATTCCAAAGCTAGGTTTAAATTAATAAAGAAGCTCTGTGTTTATTCTGTTGGATTTTCCACAGTGCCCTCACCCTAGTAATTCATCACTGCTGTCCTGCAGGGAAGGACTTCAGGATACAGGTGGGTGAAAAAGTGGGTATGAGCAAGAAACATGTACTTGCAGCCCAGAAATCCAGTCCTATCTTGGGCTGCAGAAAAAGAAGTCTGGCCAGCAGAGAAAGGTGATTCTGCTGCACTCCCCCTCTACTTCACTCTATGAGACCCCACTTGGAGACTTCCAGCTCTGAGGTCCTCAGTGCAGGAAAGACATGGACCTGTTAGAGTGGGTCAGAGGGTTGGAACACTTCCCCTGTGTAGAAAGGCTGAGTGAGCTGGGGTGGTTCAGCCTTGAGAAGAGAAAGCTCCAGGGAGACCTTACTGAGGCCTTTTAATACATAAAGGGAGCTTCTAGGAAATATGCAGAGGGACTTTTTACCAAGGCCTGTAGTGACAGGACAAGAGGCACTTTTAACTAGAAGAGGATAGATTTAGATTGGATATAAGGAAGCAATTCTTTATGATGAGGGTGATGATACACTGGACCAGATTGCTGAGAGAAGCTGTGGATGTTCCATCCCTGGAAGTGTTCGAGGTCAGGCTGGATAGGGGTTTGAGCAACCTGATCCAGTGGAAAGTGTCCCTGCCTGTGACAAGGGATTGGATTAAATGATCTTTGAAGGTATAATCTTTGTCTAGATCTATAAAAAATAAAGGAATAGCTGCCTATTCTTCTCTTATCATGCTATTAATATTGATACAGGATCTGTAAAACCACATAAGAATTCCCAAAGGGAGTATTGCAATATACAAGCTGTATCACACCAATGTTAAAATAAACACAACAAAACTCTTCCCCAGAGTACATTTTCCATAATGAATATCTCATTAGGAACAATATAATGAAAGGACAAGTAAAACAAAAAGGTTTTTTTACTTGCTACCTTATTCAGAAAGAAAAAAACAACAGCAAAAGAAGATAAAAACAAAACCCCAAACACATGCATTTTATAACCTGGCTGGACATTACCCTGTTTCTTTTAGAAATGTTGCAGTGAATATTATGACAAAAAACATTTAATTCACATTTTTACTGTATGACAAACTTCAGTCACCTGTTTCTTCCATATTCTATCTACTTTGTGTGAGGAATATGCAGTTTACAGTTGTGACAGTCCACCACTTTGGGTGTTTACAGTACTTAACTGTAAAAGGAATCATGTAAAGATTGCTGTTGCCCTCTGAGCTGACTTTCACAGAAGACCTTCATTCAGGTACAGGGCTGAAGTCCTCAAATGAAATAGGCAAAGAGAAACACTGCATTACTTAACCATGACAAGCCTGATGTGTCTCTGTGCATGTCTAGGAGCAAAATGGTAACATGTTCATTTATTTTGATAAAGTGGGGACACTTAGAGCTTATAGGAGTCTCCAGGGGTAATGACAGATGAATTAAAGCAGTAGGACTGCAACTTTGGATACTTCATTTGAATTCCATTGACTCCCTTTATGTGGATTAACCTCCAATTTATGTTCTTTAATCTCTTTGTGTTCCTCTCTAATAAGGCTTGAAATACAGTAATCTTGTGGTGTGCTCATTTCACAAAATGAAGATGGTACCTCTGTGTCAACCTGGAATTGCTACTCAAAACAAGCATTAATCATCTTCAGAGAGCTACTGTGGAGAACACTTTCACATGGATTTACTCCTTTAATTAAGCCACCTATCCAAGAGATCTCAAAGGAACACTGGTAGGTAGCTCCCCTCTGGAGTTAGTGAAGAGAGACAACTAGGTAATTCACATTGATCAAATCAATGGTTTGAAACAGATCCTTCTCTCTGAGAACACTACCAGTCAGAAATTAATGTAATTTTCATTAAAATCAACTTTATAATGGACTAGCTATCCTTTCCTAAGTGCTTGATTACCTCAAGAATAAAAGGTATAACAGGAAAAATCATTACTTTACAATACATGCCAGAAAAAAACCCCTCTTGCTGTGAATTCAGTACATTTAAATACAGAGCTGATAAATGATTCTGAGCTTCAGCTGCATGAATACAGCTTTTACTTCAAATCCTAATCCTGCTATGTAAATTTAAAAGACTTCTTATATCTCATTACTGTGTGAAAGACTTTGGGTCAGGTATGTTCAGATCAGCATCCCTGCCAGGAGGGCTAGAGATGTGATGATAGTCACACTCTGCTTGGCACTGGTGAGGCTACACCTCAAATAATGCATCCAGTTTTGGACAAATTGAGGTGCTGGACTGTGTCCAGAGAAGGGCAACAAAGCTGGGGAAGGGTCTAGAGCACAAGTCTTAGGAAAAGTAGCTGAGGGCACTGGGGTTTTTCAGCCTGGAGAAAAGAAGGCTCAAGGGAGACCTTCTCACTCTATGCAACTACCTGAAAAGATGCTGTAGGGAGGTGGGGGTTGGGCTCTTTTCCCAAGTAACAACTGAGAGGACAGGAGGAGATGGTCTCATGTTTTTCACTGGGGAGGGTTAGACTGGATGCTGTTAAGCACTGGAAAAGGCTACCAAGGGAAGTGGTTAAGTCACTATGATTCTCATGCACAGGAACATAGCAGAATTTCATTGCAGGCTTTTGCATTTTTCTAGTGGCCACCTCCTGCCAAACTCAGAATACAGAATATAACCAATAATTTACTGCACAATTTGGCAGCTTTTAGCTGAGCTAATGATTCACTCTAGAGAAGCAACCAGCTAATGCTGAAGTGGGAGGACAGTAAAAGTTGAAAAATCAAAGAACATGATCAGGAACATGAAGAGAGGGATGGAAAAATGTAATGATCTGACTGGAAACAGGTGATCATTTAACATTTTCAAATCAATAGTTTCACACCAAACATCACCTACAAATTCAGCCTACTTGACTTACTGTAATTCTAAATATTACAGTCTGCAACTTCTCAAGTCAATGTTTTCTCTTTATGCTTTTGTCCTCCAGGTTTTGCTGAAGCAAATGCACTTCTTTTTCACTGAAAGACAAGAGTAGCTGCTCTTCTTAGGTAATATAAAAATTTCTACAAACAACAAAAGGACAGCATTTCTGAGAAACAATTTTGCTTTTAAGATATCTAGAAATTCTTAGGCTTTTCCAGTGAAAGACTGCTCCAGGTCAGATGGTTTGTCACAGGTATGACTCAGGATATTTTGGAAACTGCATGTAGCCACCCAAGATAAACTGACTGTTGGTAGACAAACATGTCTGAATTACATTTTCTGATTCTGAGTGAGAAAGAGTTTCTAGGAGATGAAGCCCTGTAGGGATCTTCCTCTGTGGAAGCCTGAGAAAAAGACAAATATCTAACAGGTCTGGGAAAGAATGTTTTTACTTTTTATCTTGAAAGAGAAGTGAAAGGCAGAGACAAGTTGCAAAAGCCCTTTTAAATATGCAAGACAAAATGAGTCTCATTAAAAGTAACAGAAGAAGCTGGGAGACAAAGACTCTGAGACAGGAGCAGTGAAGAAATCTGGTATGTAGGACATAGTACTGCTAGAAAGATCTGCAATGAGCCAATTAAAATGACTGCTTTTTAGATTAACTTCTACAGTCCAAACCTGGATGAAAACCTGAATACAGAATGGATAAAATGGGCAGCTTGCATCACTGGTAACAAACAGGAGAGTGCTCATGATTATGTATTCTGCTGTGAGACAATCTGAGAAATCTAACAGGGGAAAACACTTTATTTTAGATGATTTTACTTATATTGCAGTTTTCATTAGAGCAGGAAGTAATCAAGCTCCTGAAAGACATAATTAACTAGCAGTTCTGTTACTTGCATAATAGAAATAGGTGTAGCATAGGCTCCTTTAATAGCAGTAGAGACAGCTGCTGGAGGCAATACTGACATTCATAACACACAGAGAATGAGATATAAGCCTCTGGAAATTCTATCTTCCTGCTGACACTAGAAGACAACTAGATGACTGATTGAAATGAAATCAATAACTGAATTTTGCATGAATGAATCTCATCATTAAGATGATACTTATGAAGATGTTTGCCAAATGAGGCTCTGAAATCTGTTTGTTTGGTTATTGTTATGTATCTGTATGCTGAAACAATATAAATGTCTAACTGAGTAAGGTATTCTAGCATACTAGGCATGCTCCATAATGATACAGATAAGTCACAAAGCAATATGAAGCTGTCTTCTTCCAGAAAAATAAATTATCAAAAAATTACTATTGTCCCTAAATGAAATGTCTGTTATTCATCATTTCCCTAACAAGCCAAAGGAATTAGCACTAGGAGTATGAAGTCAGAGGTTCTGCAGTGTTAGAATGCTTATGTGATTTTAGCAACAACAAGTGCTACAACTTGAAATTTCTTTATTCCTGTTGCACAGCCACAATGTTCTTTATGTCTGGACTTAAAAGGACATCAAAAGGGAATAAGTACTTTGTCTATCTTTTTTGCTAATGATCCAGCTTTCTTGACTCAAAGGGGAGACAGGGAATTCTCCCCTTACCCACTCACATTTCATTCCTGACAATAAGACAGAAACTCTAGATACACAGTAACTCAAGGTACTGCATGCTCTGCCTGAGTACTGTTTAGCTTAAAACTCTTGCAAATCCACTGGATTACTGATTAATAATTAATAATGATTATGCAACAGTATAGGTTGGGGACTGAGCTGTTGGAGAGCAGTGAAGGGGAAAGAGACCTGGGGGTCCTGGTAGATGGAAGGATGACCATGAGCCAGCAGTGTGCTCTTGTGACCAGGAGGCCAATGAGGTGGATTAGAAGGGGGTGGTTAGTAGGTCAAGAGAGGTTCTTCTCCCCCTTTACTCTACCCTGGTGAGGCCACACTCTATTAGAGAGGCAGCTTCACAAACTTGTGAATGTTGACTCTGGAACATTGCATCTTTTCTGGAGACTTCTGAACACAGAATGTTTTGACTACCTGGAAAGGTTTTGGGGAAGAGCTGAAAATATAGAAAACCAGGTTGTACAGTGAAATATTCTAGGAGGTCTGTTGATGAAATATATCAAGAAGTTGTGTGTACAATACATGTTGCCAAGAAATGGAAGAAGAAAAGTTCTAATAAGAGCTAATCACTGGAAAAATAAATGCTAACAATTAAGATGAGCAATACTGAAGAGCAAGAACCATTTTTCATAGCAATTATGATAATTAGCTATCAAAAAAGTACCATGAGTGTTAGTGGGGTCATATTTAGTGGCAAATTTTAACCACTTTTTGGAAGACTATGTTGTTCTTGAACAGTGAAATAATCCAAAAAATTAGCTATAAGATATTTTACAGGAGAACAAATCAGTCTAGGTAGAATGCAACTGCCCTTGCTGCCTTTATTAACTGTGAAGCTATAATTATTAAGGTACAAGTATCTATTACTCTTATATTTATTTTATTATTTGTTTTAACTCTTTGAAGCTCAAGGCACACACATCTAAGTGTCTTTAAAAGTCACTGTCTAAAGAAGAAATTGCAGTAAGCTTTCTACTGTGCTAGGCACTGTTCACACTTCCATTATATATATCTATATATATATAGATAGATAGATAGATAGATAGATAGATAGATAGATAGATAGATAGATAGATAGATATATAATGGCAACTTCTAGAAGGTAATCATGATTTTCATGATCTATCCTGTAGGATGGAATGTTGGATTTGATACAGGAGTACACTGACCCAGAATGGCAAATCCAGTGTTCTTACATGCTTTCACTTGTTTATTTTATTTAAGGGGTAATTAAGCTGCCATATAAAAAGAAACTTGAAACAGGATCAATGGTGTAGCCCTGTGCAGGTAATGTCAGAGGAGATTTACAGCAAAAGCACTAGATCAGTTGAACTTCCAGGGACTCTAGGTTTAAAAACACTTTGAACATGATGACTTTGCTATGCTTCAAACTATTTGTTGAAAGCTGTTTGGCTTTTGCTAGCTTGTTCCTTTTCAGTAGTCAGGATTTGAGGTGTGCTTGTTATTTTGGTTTTGGATGTTTCCTTATTAGTCATTTTGAACAAACAACCCTAAAAAAAGTGTTAAAGCACAATGAAAATATCATTTTTTGGTAAGATTTTTTGAACTGCAATTGTAAGTGCTTCAGTTTCTTCAAAATATCATTCAAATTTTGCTGAAGACTCACTCAGAAAAAATAAAATCCACTTCTTCCATCTCCCCATCACTGGAAAATAGAAAATAAAGGAGACATTGACATGAAAACCAGAATCTTTTTCAAGTGATTGCTAGAGTGCCAGAAAATTTCACCAGAAGTTATATTTTGCTGTAAACCCCATGAATTCTCCAAAAGACTCCTTTATTTTTGAAAAGAAAGAAGTATCAACCTGTAACACTAAATGTCTTGCAGGACATGGCAATGGCATAATAATTCTGACTAAGAAAGTTTACAAGATATCCTCATGTCACCCTACAAAAACAACAGTGGCTGAGCTAAACTGCTGAATGCTCTGTCATTATTTCAAAGTAGGTTTTCACCTGTATTTTACCATGAGGTTAATAAGTATTTGAGAATTATGATCACCTAGGTTTTCTGAAATCTTCTCAAATTTGAGTTTCAATGGAAAATGTTGATTATTTTTTCTTCTGTCCATTGCAGTATGTTTCATTTATAATGCTATTTAATTTGCTTTCCTACTGCCTTAATTCCCTGTTCAGTACAAGTTCTCATCCTCCAGAAATCTCTGCAACTCATTGTCATCCACCTTTCCCAGATAATTTATTAAATGCATGAATTTTAGCCATGAATATTTTCTTTGAGACAATCCCAAATTAGCAGGCAGAAGAGGGACAGCATCCACATAACACTGCCACCTGACATTTCAGCCTCTGAAATAAACAGAAAAGATGTAGCTGGTCAAAAAGGTGGAATGGTATCAAATCTGTAAGGTGGGAATGGCTGTGAATAAAGTGACTTTCTGCATGTTAGAGGCACATTCTAAATTTGGTACTGTGAGTGGGAGAAAGCTGATCACTCTTACCATCCTTGAAAATGTAGGATTATATAATGCAAGCACTTCTGTCCCTGAAGCCTATTTGTTGAGAATTTATCATAAATCTGAAAGAAGAAAAGCCCTGCAGCAACTGCAGAAGCTAGTACATCTAGAAAGGCAAGGGAAGGAAGGGAGAGAGAAAGGAGATAATGCAAGGGTGAACATCTCCATTATTCAGCTTTACTTGCTGGTTTTGACATATAAAACTATGTTCTTCTATTCCAATGTACACCAAAAAGCCCACTTTACAATTAACTACTCCCAAACAATTCCCCTGACAAAGTATTTTGCAAAACCACTCTATAAAGCTCAAAAAGCCAAACCAAGGAGGGGGGAGGGAACAAAAAAACACAGCTAAGAGAGGGTTTCTAGGCAGCATTTTCCCTAAACTTTTAAAGCCTCCTTGTGAACAGCAGTAGCTGTAAGAAGCAATTCCCTCAGTGTGACAAATAGCTATAGGCTGCTGGGTTTTATACTTTTTGGCCTTTCTTTTTTGGTCCTACATTAGAGATAATTGTTTATTTTCCCCATAGCAACCAGGATAAAAAGGGAGATTAAGAACAAACAACTAGCCTGAGGCAAAGCACTCTCAACTTTTTAGCTTGCTTGACTTACTTGTTCAGGTAAATGACTCATGGTGTTTTAGAAGAACCTTGCAGTAAAATGGGCTATGGCATTGATCTGCCAATAACAGACTTTTTGCCTCCACCTCCTCCTCCTTTTACTGCAGAAGATGTAGATACTGTGTTCTCCTGTTTTGGATGAGAGCATGCCTCTCAACTGCCAATACCTGTGAATCCCCAACAACATGAAAAGTAAATTCCTACTGATGTGAATTCATTCCTGTGTAGGGTAAGATGCATCCTCTGCCATGTTAGTCCTTACTTCATCTGCCCCTAATGATGATCTCAGGTCAATATGCTACTCATTACCAAGGCACTAGCTTTTAACTAGTAGTTAAGAATGCACTACTTGCATTGGGGGAGTGGCTGGAAAGCTGGTGGAAAAGGACCTGGGGGTGCTGGTTGACAGCCAGCTGAACATGAGCCAGCAATGTGCCCAGGTGGCCAAGAAGGCCAACAATATCCTGATTTCTATCACAAATAGATTGGCCAGCAGGACTTGGGAAGTGACTGATGCCCTGTACTCAGCACTAATGAGGCTACTCCTTAAATACTTTGTTCAGTTTTGGGCCCCTCACTACTAGAAAAGAGATAGAGGTGCTGGAGCATGTCTGAAGAAAGGCAGTGAAGGTTCTCTCAATCAACAAGCAATAAGACAAGAGAAAATGGCCTCAAGTTAAGCCAGAGGGGGTTTATATTGGCTATTAGGGAAAATTTCTTCACTGAAAGAGTTATCAAGCATTGGAACATGCTACCCAGGGAAGCAGCTGAGTCACCACCCCTGGAGGTATTGAAAAATCATGCAGATGCAGCACTTAGGGATATGATTTAGTGATCCACATGGTAGTGCAAGCTTAGTGGTTGGACTTTATGAACCCAAAGCTCTTTCCACTGTAAATAAATCTGAGGTAAGATCATGAAGACATATACATTTAAATATTGCTTGTGATATTCTGCATTTTTAATATAGAATCATAGCTGGGGAAAAAGAGAAAACAGTTGAAAGAAAAAAATCCTATCAGGTCATACTTCAGGATGCTTAAAATGATGAATTATATATTTGATTGGAAATTTGAAAACATGAAGCCACTGAGACCTGGTGTAGAAAAAATACAGAATTATAGAATCCCACTAAGGAATGGATTTGGACCACAGAAGTATATTTGCTTAACATTCCTGTGTTATAGAAGAGGAATACATCATGTCATCTGTTACACCTCATTGTTATCTGTGAACTTCTATAGTCTGCAAAGAATCAGCCAGCAGTGTTTGAGTTCAACATCTCTGCACATCTGCTCACCTTCCATTAGGCACATCAACTTTTCTTTGGTTGCAGAACTCATTAGATGATTTATTATCCTATTCCTATAATTCTTTTGACAGAATAAAGTAATTTCAGTTGTGACTATTAGGAATTTATTAACTTCAGATGAGACTATGGCAAGGAAGAAATAGTTTCTAGAAAAAGAAATATTTAGTGGAAAGAGTAAATGAAATGCATCTTCACCTACAAGTTACAAAAAATTCACATTTCTCAAATGTTCCAAAAAGCCCCAAAGCTAAAATACAAGGGATGCATTTTACTTCTAATGTCTAAATATTTAGGAAACAAAGTTGGTGCTTTTTCTCTCTAGCCCTGAATATTCAGTCAGTTACATATTAATAATCAGTGTATTGCTTCAGTCTACTCTCTATTCTTTACATATTAATTAATGAAATGTTTAAGGTGCTTCAACAAGATAAACAAAAGAAGAATATTAGACTAGGTCTGAAGGCTGCATAACTAAATGAAGTCAGACTGTTGAAGGTATTAAGTAAACATTTTTGTCCATGTAAGTTTTCTCCCTGACACAGGTTTTTGAGCCAACTTTGACAATAAAAGAAATGGACAAATATATCTGATGAATTCAATCTAATGAGCTGAAGCACTATACTATGTTTTCTTGATAGATGCCAGTCTGATAAAGAAAGGAATGTCAGAACACTTAATCTGCTCAAACTACACTTCTGTTATCCTATTTAGCATACTCTTAAAACAACAGAAATAGTGAATAAAAACCTGGAGCAATTTATTGGACATTATGATAAGTGTAATGGCACTGTGAGTTCATAGTGTGAATTCAAGATGCAATTAAATACTACTTAAGCTACTAGATATTCAAATTTACTTATACACCTAAGGCTTTTGAAAAATCTTTTAGCTAGGTTTTTGTGGTTTTATTAAATGCTAAACCAGCTTAAGAATCTGACTTGTTGTACTTGTTTGGGCAAAATTCCTAGTAACTTGTATGATGCTATTAATAGAGCTATGGCAGAAACTTTAATTAAATAATTATACAGCAGTAGAATAGGCAGCTGCCAAAAAAAATATCAAGTGAGAACCCATGAAGATATTGGGCAGATACAAATGAATCTGCAAGTAACTTAATTTAGCAATTATTCTACAATATTTCCATAAACTCTTGCATCTGTCAAGGATTTGACAGATTTGACCTTGTTTGAGTATTTTTCACAGTGCAAAGCTTGTCATTTCCTGGGTTAAACTAAGTAAGAAGAAAAGCAGAATGCAATTTAAAGATTCAGTGAACAAAAAGCATAAATCAAATGTGAGGGTGGGGATTTTGGTTGTTGAAAAATGCCAATACAACCAAGTTTAAACATCCAGTAGAAACCTGCTAACTTAATTACACTTAATTTAACTTTTCTGTTACCAGTCCTTGATTTTTTGTGCCCATTAAGTTGACCACCTTAGGCCTGGGAGTAGACAGACCAACCCAGAAGTCTGCAATTTTTGTTAGTGTTGATAAAAATGTCACTTTTTTTCTTTTCCAATAAAGATTTTAGAGCTTGCACTGGACACAAAATGCAAAGGTTTCTCTTCTCTTTTAGGCTGGAGATTAGAAGGGGATTCTTTACCCAAAGGGTGGTTAGGCACTGGAACAAGTTGCCCAGAGAGGTTGTGGAGGCCACATCCCTGGCAGTGTTTAAGGCCAGGCTGCATGTGGCCCTGGATGATCTGGTCTAGTGCATGAGGCATCCCTGCCCATGGCAGGGGGGTTGGAACTAGATGATCTTTAAGGTCCCTTCCAACCTGGGCCATTCTATGATTCTATGATTCAGAGCAGAAACATTTGTTTTCTCATTTCAGTATTTTCTGAGAAGTGGATTCTAATTAGCCCAGGCTGCATTCAATCTGTGGCCTCTGTAGTGCTCCCAGATGCCCTAAGACCCTTTCTGGAAGTCACAGTGAGAACAGACTGCAAACCTTTTCAGTACCAGCTCTCACTGACTCTCCAAAGTCTCTTCAAAAGCCACCTTATTATCACTACATACAATATTTAACAGTTGCATGCCCCCCAGAGAATTACTCACATTTTGCAAAGCTTCTTTTTAAATACTTTAGGTTTAGTAACACACAGAAAACATAAGGGAAAAACAACAAACACATTACAAACACATCAAATCCATGCTCATGCCCTGCAAGCCTTATGGAGAGGAGATGGACTTCTTAGTCCTGCTTCTGCCTATTGTCTGCAACATCCAATTATGTCAAAAATATTACTGTTCCCTCCTTCAGCTGGCTCAAATCTCCCAAAACTACATGTAATGCTACCTCCCAACCTAGCTTTGGATTCAAAGACTACTGAAAACAATGAAAGCTCCAGGGCTTTCCAGAGATTCCACATCCAAGTAAAATAACAGCTGCTGATATGGCAGGGATTGAGCTGTGAGGTAATGAAGAACTGTGTAAAGAAAATGTTTATTAACTGAAAATAGAAAGAAAAGGCAGAGAATTTTTGGAGATACCATAACTAAAAGGGTCTTCAGCTGCATAGATCAATAGCAAAATGACTCATTCTGCAAAGTGTAAGGCTCTTCTTAACAGAAAATTACACAGAGCCAAATAGGGACTTGCCTCCTGCATCCTTGTGCTGAAACCTAATCTCTGCTGAAACAGCAGGGAGGGATAGGTTTAACTTTAGGCCAGTCAGTAATGAATTGAATCTTGTGGACAGAGACACACAGATATTTGTTTGCAACTGATTCCAAACATAGACTCGTGTGTGAATTTAACTGAAATCTGTAGGGAGCCTCAGGCAGCTGCTCAGTCAAAAGAGTGTTCCCACTGTTGAATCAATTTACATGGCAAATGAAGTGACCTGTTTGGAAGGAACCTACAAGAGAGGTTAGAGAAAAGTTGTTTCTCACCTCTTCTTCCCATCTGTGGGCAATGCAGTTTCATACAAATAAAGATCAAAACAACTCATCAACTTTTCCTCTCTTGCTCCTCCCTCCAGTAGGAAGTCTTATTGGCTTGTTCAGAAGAATTCATTCATTTAATACCACATAAACTCTATTTATAGAAAGTGTGAGAATGCCAAATATTAGTCAGACCAAGACAGTATTAAGTAATTAAAGTTTTTACTGTGTGTTGCTTCTGAAGGTCAGTGGTTCCTTTGTTTTGCAAAGTAGCTGCACAAAGGAAGACACCAGCAACAGGAAGAGCAGACACACTGCTCTTCAAAATTGCACAGGAAGGAAAATCCAAAGGAACTGTGGAGAATTTGTTAGTATGGTCTTTTTGAAAGTATTAAAATTTGATGATCTTGATTACTGAACATGGCATCTCATCTCATCAGGCAGTGAATTTCTTAGCATATATTCTCAAATCAAGGCAGTTGCTCCCACTTTTGAGAACAGTATATTATTAGGACTCAGAAAAAAAACCAGATAAATCCCTTGAATGTCCTTAAGCAACACTGTGTTTCTGCATTCTGAAAGCTTTCCAGAAGTCATGCAATGCTTTCCATATCATCCAATCATTCCAGTCATGGCTGGATTAATGAAGGATTCATGCATATAAAAATAGGTAAATGTATAAGTAAGATTCCATATTATCCCAACACAGAGAGAGAAGGAACTGCAGGATTTGTAACTGAGACACTGTGCACTGTTCAGTTTTAGCAAGTAAAATTACAGAAACATGTACAAGATGTTATGCTTATTATCATGTCCAGCTCTATAAAGCAAGATATCTGCTTTTGTTTATTGGCAGTAACATAGGGGTGGTGATATCTCGGATCCTCTTGATGGATTCCTCTGAATTTCTTTACAAATGGACCAGAAACTCTGCAAACTCTACTAGACAGTCCATTTGTCTGGTGAAGAAAGAGAACAGCTGGGTATCTACAGGAATTATAACTGGATCTGACTATTCAACATGATGTCTATTGTGGTACCACAAACAATACAAGTATGTCTCCATCTCCACAGAAGTTCCTTTTGATTTGGATTAGGTGTATGACAGGAAAACTATATAGACCCTTAGGGTGGGGTTTATTCCTAAATTTAGCTGTCAACAACATAGATATTTATGTCTGGACAGGTGAAACCACATGCTCATTAGTTAATGGATAAGTATTCCTAGGGTTGAGTCCTGAAGTCCTATTTTATAATTGAAAATGTGATTTAGATGATTCACAAGTTCAAACAATTTTCTTCCTAGTGGCCACAAAGATGTTAAGTTCAGATATCTATGTTTCATCAAAGGAATCTTAGGATAAAATTTTGATTGGTATCTATGGTATTCAAGATTGTTAACTGGAATTTATAATGCTAAGTTCCCTGGAAATCTTTGAAATTGTCACCTGCAGACACTGAAGCTGCACTGACTTCTGAGTGATCCACATGTCTAAGTCCATAGAAAACTCAATGATAATTTTAAGTATTTTATTTAAGACACCTGGGGTATATTTTAAGAAATTTATCAGTCAATGTGGAACCTAGATGTTGTGAAGGTGGTGAATATTATATGTTCTTTGTGAATTCTAAGTCATGGAATCATGCAGCTTCCCAGCTCTCTTTTGAATATTTGAAACTGTTGGCAGCTCCAGTGCAAGTTGCTGAGTAATGGAACAGCCAAAGCATGACCAAAGAGCAGCTGCAAACACTGTTTTCTCTTAATGCAATTCACAAACATGGGCCTTTTTATCAACATACTTGTAGAGTTTACTTCAAAAGAAATTGCCACATTCAGCTTATGTTCCATCATACTGGTGGATAAAGTTAGCAAGGGCAAGATATTATGCTGTAGGTTATTGGATACAAACAAGTGGAGGAGCAGAAGGAACATCCTGATGAGAAGCCTTGAGAAAGAGCTGTCATTGTGCATGAAACTGAGGTCATGCCTAAAGAAAGGCTTGGATTAATATCTGTCACTTTCTGTAAAGACACATTTAGATAGCATGAACAGTCCTTGACTGCATGACAATTACTATAAATACTTTTTGGTACTATAGCTATAAATATCAATGAGTTGGACAATAAATTCTGCTTGTGAAACATAGATTTTTTACTTAAAAGTATATTAAACTGTTAAATCATTAACTATTATACATATCCTCAGTAAATACATAGCAGTAGCTACAAGGAACAGCATCACAGGAGCTATTACAAGCATATTTATTAATGATCTATTTGCTCATTAATTCATCAAAACCCAAAGATGTGGTGCTCAACCTTCAGCTCTCTGCAATAGCCAGTGAGGTCAAAGGGAGTATGTCCACTGGCTTTGGTGGGTGGCCAGTTGAGCTCCCTGCCCTTCTTGGGATGTGCAGGATCTTCTGGGTAAAATCTCTCTGAATTGCTCCCTGATTACAGTGAATTGTCTGCTCTGCTTAAATATTCTCTAGTTGCAGTGTTGATCTACACTAATTCAGCAGAGTTTCTAAGCAACATTTAGCTTGTGTGTGAATGCTGGTTGACAAAACTGCCTCCAAAGTTTTAATCAGCCAACTGTAATGGTTTTTTTGGCACCTCTGTGAAAACTGACTCAATCTCCAGGTGCCTGTTCCCATTTCTGCAAATGCAGGATAATAAACAATAATAACTTTCTGACATGGGTTATTGATGGCATAAGGGCATGGTTTTGATTAAAGAAAGGATTTTCTGAAATCATAGACAACACATAAGCCAACTCATTAACATGGAAAACCAAGTGACTTTATCTGACTTCCCTGAAGAATCATATATTTCACAAGGTTATTGTTCCAGGCTTGGCAATAAAGACAATTTTACTGTTTAGGAAGAGTTAGGAAGAAATTGAGAATAAATTCCAAGAAGAAAACAATTAATAATTCAACACTCTTTCAGCTTAGGTGCCCCAGTGCCTTGGACCTTTATAGTCATGGCATTAGACTTCTCAAAGGATAAGGAAATAATACAATCTAGCATTTAGCCAGTCCTTTCTGTGCTTTTCTTCACTGTTTATTTACTTAAACATTCTTGCTTATCATGACTACTCCATATGGAGGCCTATGTTGCAGTTGGTTAAGGTGAGAATGACAAGGCTCCTTAAACTCCCACCATTCAGGCAGATGTAACATTGTTGTTCCCACAGTGCTTAAGACAGTGTTGTGTTTTAACACCAGCAGACAACTAAACCCCACACATACACTCACCCCCAGTGGGATGGGGGTGAGAACTGGAAGAGTAGAAGGGAGAGAATTGATGGGTTGAGATAGACAGTTTAATAAGCAAAGCAAAAGTTATGCACACAAGCATAGTAAAACAAGGAAATCATTCACCATTCCCCACACCTGGCAGGTGTTCAGCCTTCCCCAGGAAAGCAGGGCTGAATCATGTGTAACAGTGGCTTGGGAAAACAAATGCCATCACTCAAAGTGTCCCTTCCTTCCTTCTTTCCTCAGCACTATATGCTGAGCATGATGTCATATGGTATGGAATAGGGTCAGGCAGGGTTAGCTGTCCTGGCTGTGTCCCCTCCCAAGCCCTTGTGCACCCTCAGCCTGCCCACTGGTGGGGTGATGAGAGAAGTAGAAAAGACCTTGATCCTGTGCAAGCACTGCTCAGCAATAACAAAAAAAAATCTCTGTATTATCAACTCTGTTTTCAGCACAAACCCAAAACATAGCTCCATAATAGCTATTATGGACAAAACTAACTCTATCCTTTATGTTTGTATTAAGTAATATATAAATGTGATTGATGTATGCACACACATACACTTATGTGGTTACATACCTACATGTGTAACCTAAAATACTCAGTAATTCTAACAGTACAAGACTGAGTTCCACAAATGTGTAACACTACATGAAGTGGTTTCCCCCATTATAGCATTTTATATTCTGTCTTTAACACTGCTGATGTCCCCTGGGACTTCTGGAGCCCTGTATTAGAAGACCATGACTGGAGGAATGTCACACTCCCAGCTGACCCTGAACTTGTTCAAGACTTGCTGCTCCAGCTGGATGAACATAAGTCTATGTGGCCTGATAGGATTTATCTCAGGGTACAGAAAGAGCTGGCTGGTGTTATTTCTATCCCTCTCTCCATTATTTGTTAATGGTCTTGAGAGTCTGGAGAGGTCCCATCTGGCTGGAAGCTGGTAAATGTTGTTCTAATTGTCAAGAAGGGCAAGGAGAAAGACCCTAGCAATTACAAACCTGTCAGTATCACTTCAGTGTGGGGTAAATTGATGGAGAAGGTTATTCTGTGAGCTACTGAAAAACAGGTAACAACAATGCTGTCATAGCCAGCACAGATTCATGACAGGAAAATCCTGCTTAGTTAACTTAATTTCCTTTTATAGCAAGGTCATCCATCTTCTTGACTTAGGGAAGCCAGTTGTGGGGTAGTTTTTATTTTAGCAAAGCTTTTGATACTGTCTCTCACAGTATTCTTCAGGACATTGTGTCCAACATATAGCTAGACAAGCCCACAACAAGTTGAATGAGCAGTTGGGTGAGCAAGATGGGTCAGGCTGAAGTATCATAGTGAATGGGGCTGGCAGGCAGTCACCAGGGGAGTTCCCCAGGGCTCAATTTTAGGTCCAGTGCTCTTTAATGTTTTTGTAAATTATCTGGATGCAGGAGCCAATTGCACATTAAGTTTGCTGATGGTACTAAATTAGGGGAAGCTGTGGAATGCCTTGAGTGTAGAGAGGCCTTACAGAGAGATCTGGATAGGCTAGAGAGTTTGGCAATCACCAAACATACAGAATTTAATAAAATAAAGAGCCAGATTCTCCACTTGGGATAGGGTAATCCTGGTTACACATACAAACTGGTGGATGAGAGTAAACCTGCAGAAAGGGATCTGGGGGTTTGGGTTGATGGCAAGTTGAACATGAGTCACTAGAGTGCCCTAGCAGCCAAAAGGGCCAAGCATGTCCTTGGGTGCATCAAGCACAGCATAGCTAGTTGGTTGAGGGACATGATTGCCCTGCAGCTCCACCACTGTACTGTGTGCACTTCTGGGCTCCTAAATACAAGGAGGATATCAAACTGTTAGTGTGTATGGTATGTAAGCTTTAACAAGAGTTTGTAAGCTAAGGTTGAGCAGTGATTTGTGGCAGTGGGCACATTACCTCTACAGTTCTTGTGCTTGTGCTATTATAGGCCACATTTTCAGTTTCAAGGTTTTAATTCTGGATGGTTCTTTGAACAACATGCTTATTTTTTAAAATGCTCTCATCAGCCCTACATTGTTATCTTTTTCTTAAGGTGATTGCTGTAATCATATTACCATTTAATCACATTAGCATTTACAATCTCCCAAACTAGATCCTTGAATTAACATCTTCTTGGATTTTATTCAAATTTTAGCAGGTAGCACAAAAGTAGATCAGAAAATGGTAATGTTATTGTGAAAATGTAAAACTGAGTGCAAGAAAGGGCTACAAATTGCCAGAAAAATGGCTTCAGAGGTCTTCAGCTCAATAGGGTATATCTGCTTTCCTGCATAAGAAAGCTGAAATAGGAATGGAGATCAGAAAATTTAAAATCATTACACATTGATTTATTCCTTATTCAACACATCCAGAGTAGTGTGCATTTCCTTTTGAAGTAGAAACATAGAAACATGCAGTTTATTCATTAGCTTCTTAAATAACAACTCCTGTTTCCAAAACCAGACAGACTGATTCCTTGAATTTCCTTCACAAAGCACAATTCCTTCAACATAATATAAATATGTGCCTATTAATTTTTTTTTTTAGGACAGATGATAAAACTATTAAATCTGGGTTGGGTTTTTTAATTTGTTTTGGTTTTAATTTAAATTATAATAAAAAGGACCAGCCAGCTGAGCTGATCCTTTGTGTGCGAACTGTACTCTTACTGATGAAGAAAATGTTCTGGAAGTCTGGGCTTTCTTCAAAGAAGATGGATGTGTTTTCACTTAAACATTTCACAGAATCACAGAATAGTCAGGGTTGGAAGGGACCCACTAGGATCATCTAGTCCAACTCATATTTAGGCACAGGACAACTCCACAGTCACACCATGTGCCTAAGTGCCTTGTCCAAGTGCTTCTTAAACTCCGTGAGACTAGGGGCCATGACAGCCTCCCTGGGAAGCCTGTTCCAATGCTCCACCACCCTCTGGGTAAAGAAGCTCCCACGAATATTCAATCTAAATCTCCCCCAGCACAGCTTCATGCCGTTCCCCCAGGTCCTGTCACCAGCCACCAGAGAGAAGAGGCCAGCACCCACCCCTCCCTCCCTGCCGAGGAAGTTATAGACAGCTATAAGGTCTCCCTTAAGTCTCCTCTTCTCCAGGCTGAACAGACCAAGTGCTTTCGGCCTTTCCACATAACACTTCCCCTCCATTCCCTTCACCATCCTTGTGGCCTCCTCTGGACACTCTCCAACAACCTCATGTCCTTCTTGTAGTGTGGTGCCCAAAACTGCACACAGTACTCCAGGTGAAGCTGCACCAGAGGCGAGTAGAGTGGGATCAGCACTTCCCTCGATCAGCTACTAATGGAGTGCTTAATGCACCCCAGAATCCTGTTGGCCCTCGTAGCTGCCAGTGCACATTGCTGGCTCATATTCAACCTATCATCTACCAAAACTCCCAGATCCCTCTCCACAGTACTACTCTCCAGCCTCACATCCCCCAGTTGGTAAGTTGTTTTTGGGGTTGGCCCTACCCAAGTGCAGAACCCAGCACTTGTCCTTGTTAAATTTCATAGGGTTGAAGGCAGCCCACTCCTCTAATCTATTCAGATCTCTCTGAAGTGCCTCTCTGCCCTCTCTAGAGTCAACAACACTTCCCAATTTAGCATCATCTGCAAATTTACTTATACATTCCAGTCCTATATCCATGTCATTTATAAAGATATTAAACAGGACTGGCCCCAAGATGGATCCCTGTGGGACCCCACTTGTTACCTGTCGCCATGCCAACATAGTGCCATTCACCAAAGCCCTCTGAGCCTGACCCCTAAGCAAGTTATTCACCCACCTCCTGATTCTCCTGTCTGGTTGAATACTGAGATTCTAGTTGAATTTGAGATTGCTTTACAGTGGACACTGGTAATGTTGGGTTTTAATTCCTTAACAGGAAAATGTTAGACTTATTTTCTCTAATTGCAGAAAATACCAGCACAGTTAGCTTATCTGAATAATGCTTTTCCAAACAATTAATGTCATTTAAACCAATATTTAATTTCATGTATATATTTTTAAATTGAGGTTAAAGTGAGTTTTTTAAAAATTAAGTCATATAATGAATACAATTCTCATCTCATTTAACTTTAATTCTTTTTTTTTTTTCCTTTTTAAAATTCTCTTCAAAATAATTGTCTTCTAGTTGCTTGTCATTACCTTGCTAATTTTCTTTACTGCTTTATTTAGAAAATGGTATTCAGGAGAGCAGTAGAGGATGAATGGGCTAAGATACAGTACCTTTGTTTATTGTTTTACAGATTACAGAAAGTAATTTGTTTTATGAAGCAGCACAGAAGAAAATTAAAGAAAAAAAGAAATTAAAGGTCTGCCAGTGTGCTGCACAATTCTCTCCTGAATTAAAGATTAATTAAATACTTAAAAAAAAAATCAAAGTAAATGTCAGAGGCAGATAGCTGAAATTAAAGACTAGAGAATAACTATTACAATAATAGCTAAGACAAAATGATTTGAAATATTACCATAGATAATTAATATCTGAAAAATAATTTTCTTTTTCAGGTCTAGGATTCAGCATAAACAGACATTGATATGGTAACAATGATATGTTGGTGCATACTTAATTACTGTGGGTTAAGAATTGAAGATATTGCTTTCCTTTCCTCTCATGTATATTAAACTACTAACAATTTCCATGCAAATAATAAAGGGCTTTATTTATATAGTGGGTTTGATTGATGGAAGTCTTCTAGACCTCTGTTTCTCCTAGGGAAAGAGGAATGCTTTAAACTGAGAAGACAGTCTGATAGACTGTAAAAATTGTCGACTGTTAAGGCAAAAGTGGGACATCATAAACAAGCCTTTTCTCCTATCATGCTATTTTCTTCATTACTCCATGATTTATGTATTTACTGCAGTGAACATTAAGACTTTTTTAAAGACAAAGAACCAGACTCAAGTGTGACTAGAAGGCTTCTTTTCAATTTGCATTTTGGCAGAGAGCTTACTAGGAAGCGAAGAGGAAGAGTAATATAGTAAATATGGAAAGAAACAAAGAGTAGCTGTCTTGCAGCCTTCTTTTCTGGTTCTCCTTCCTTATTCTAAAGATTACATGCACTCCTCTCTTTTTGCACTCTTCCCTATCTGTTGCCTCACATTCCAGCTCTTTTCGTCCTCCCCTTTCTCTTCTCCATAATTTTGTGTAGCCCTGTAAAGTCTGTAATCCCTCTGTTATAACTTCTCTGTTGTAACCTACTCCATTGTCAAGATGTTGAAGGACTTGCATGAAAACATCACCTCTTCCTTTGTTTGCAAGCCATGGTGAGTATAGTCCAATTAGCCTAGGAAGATCTTCATCATAGGCAAAAAGAAAAGGACCCTTTAATACTCTTTCTTGCTTGTACAGATGATAGATGATGACTTGACTTCCTCTTTTGACAGAGTTCTTAATTGCTTATAGTTCTTTACTGTCTCTAAGCTCTGGTCAAATTTTTTCCCAGTATGCTGAAATGCCACATACCCCACTTAGCAGTCACAGAATCACAGAATGTTAGGAGTTGGAAGGGACCTGGAAAGATCATCCAGTCCAACCCCCCTGCCACAGCATAGTCTAGGTAGTAGTACATATTACAGAGTAACAGACAAGACTAAATCAAAGGCACTCCACACATGGATATTAAAGTATTTTACAGAACCTATAGATGAAATAAAGGTATTCAAGTCACTGAACACACTCTTCAAAGAGTCTGAAGCAGCAAAGAGCTGTACTGAGGACACATGCAAAAAGAAAAGGAGGAAATCAACTGGTGTATTGACTTATGTGGATTAGAAACCCTTTCACTTGGCTTCTAAAGATATCCTAGATATTCATTTGAGAAATGAGGATTGGTTTTAGCTCAGCAATATGTGCATTATGTGCATCAGACTTACTGAGAACAAATCCTCGCTGTGCATTATCACTCAAGAATCTCAGTCCTCTATATACATGTACTTACAAATTTGCACTTCACAGAATATGAAGCTGATTCATATAAAATCTATTTTAGATAACATACTCAAGCTTTGATGGAGAAAATGTTTTCTAGAGCTACAAACCTTCCATTATTTTTGTCTATTTTATGCTTGTCATTTTGCAGATAAAAGACAGGAGCTTAATGCTAGAGGTAATTCACAGAGCAGTGGAAACAAACAAACAAGTAAAAGAATAAACATTATAGTAACAATAATTTTTTACACTTTATTTATACAATGTAATGGATGCTGTTGTGTGTTTATGGGCATGTGTGTGTTTCACCAAATAGATTTTCAGGTAAAACAATGGAGATCAATTTTTAGCTGGGATTACACTGAAATGTTCAGTAAGCACATCCAGGAGGGACTCTAAAGAACAGTTAACAGCTCTGATCATGAAATCTGATGACAGTGTAAACTAGCAGGAAACCCCATCTCTGATTTGACATTAAGGCAGACAATTATTAAGCTTTGAGAAGCTTTAGTAATCTGCTTCTATTTGGCAATTTTTAGATAAAAAATGTTGTTGTTTCACACCTGGAAAGAAACCTTTCTGCTTAGTGTTCTTTGGGGTTTGTTTGAGAGAATCTGCATTCTCTCCTGCTGTCACTACATTATACATTGCACATTTTAGTAGTCCACAAGTATGCCTATAGTTTGTTCACCATTTCATGCTTAAACAATTGCTGAGTTTACATGTATGTTTTGA
This sequence comes from Galbula dea, assembly GCA_013399015.1. Taxonomy (NCBI): domain Eukaryota; kingdom Metazoa; phylum Chordata; class Aves; order Piciformes; family Galbulidae; genus Galbula; species Galbula dea. The sequence goes on from VWZX01007874.1 coordinate 1,463,897, forward strand.
GATCAGTTAATCACATTCAAGGAAATACTCTCAGTAGTCAGGCAAAATATTTGTTCACACATCAAACAGATCACAACACATTATGGAACTCAGGAGGTTTAAAGTAGAAAAACATATGACCAGTGGTAGATGAGTACCAAACAAACTGGCAACCAAAGCTTGCTTTCTTATTTTTCAGGCTCTTTGTTTCAGAAATAATCATAGAATCATAGAATCATCTGGGTTGGAGGGGACCTCAGAGGTCATCTAGTCCAACCCCCCTACAGTGAGCAGGGACATCCCCAACTAAATCAGGTTTCTCAGAACCTTGTGTATTTTTTTCCATTGTATTTTTACTTTTTTCCACTATGTCTAGGATACATGGAGATATGCAAAACATACCAGAAGATTATTGACACTCACTGAACTGCAAAGCAGATAGTTGTGCTCTACTTTGGTGCAGTTTTAGGGGGCTTTGTCTCACCCAACTTTTCCTCTCCCACTTTATCTGGTGTTCACCAAGAGGAAATAATTCCTTTACTTCAATAGTTACTGAATCTAGCTCTGAGTAAATGTTTCAGGCTTTATATATAAATCTGTTTGCTCAAAAATATTTTCAGGCTGAATTTTTCAGCTTGCAAATCATTTATATCCATTGTCACACAGTGGTTTTCCTATAGTGCTTTGTACTAGAACTTTATACTAATGAGTAACTGCTATACACTTATGCATTCTTCTACTCCCATTATTTTTCATCATTAGCCACCTGAGACATAAAAAGAATTTAAACAGTTAATTTATGCCAACAATGATACAATAGACTTTGAAGTATGCAAGTGTGACAGATATGAGTTATTATTTACACAAGAATAAATAACTCTGCCCTTTAGCAGCCACACTGTCAGCTTCACCAGTGTAATTTGGAGAGAGCATTTCCTAATTTTCATAAAATGGTATATTTCAGGTCCATGGACTTCTTTGTGAATAATTGCTGGTTTCAGGAGAGTCAATGCTCTCCTTTCATAATGATCTTTAACACCTTGGGAATTAATTCTGCTTTATAGAAAGAAACCTTCACACCTACTACTTCAAAGTCTAGGTAATTAATCCAGTCCACGAAAGGGAGAAAAATAAATGTAAGAACTGAGATTTTTCAAGCACAATTTTTAGTTACAACAGATGTTATAGAAATCTTATCTTTATATAATGTCTTTCAGGAATATGGCACAATCAAGAAAGGTTAGTTACAAGAAAGGAATTTAACTGGCTTTAGGCACCTGGAAAATATTCATAAATTTGACTTCTTGTGCTTAATTCACATTATTTGTATGCTGTTGAACTCAGCTGAATTCAACCAAGATAAAACTGGGCTTCTTTTTCTTCACTGTCCAGATATGGGATGCCTGCATCATAGGGTTTGTGTTATTCCAGCACATGGCTTCTGTTATTCATTTATCATTTTTCATTAAATGCTTTGAGATTCTCAAATGAAAGGTTCTGAGAAAGTGGGATTTCTTTTCTTATCATAACAGGATTGTAAGCATATATGCAAGGTAAAGGACAGATGGATACTTGAAATGTGAGGACAGAATTTTGAGGATATGATTCTGTATCTAGTTAACATCTATAAGATGTTTCAACATAAGAAAAAAAGACAAGAGACTGGAAAACTAAAAAACTAAAGAAACCAACCCTAATGAGAGAGAATGAAGAGACTAATCAAAAGGAGAACACTTATGTCTCTGACTGATAGGCTAAAGAACCTAAGAATCTGCCACTAGTGACTTCCACCTAATCAGCTGGAAAGGTCCAGGCATTGTGTGCTGCTCATGTCTGTGTGAAGCACTCACACAGTGCTTCAGTGGTGTTTTTGTGGGTGATGAAGAAGGTACTGCTCTGCCCATACTAGTCTACGAGGCTGCCTGAAACGTTGGACTCATCTAAATTCACTTAAACAGAGGCAAATGCAAACTGCTTAGTTCCAGTTCTCCCCTAGAAGGTAAGTAACCTTAGCTACCATTAACAGCCTCAGAAACAAGTTTGTGGACTTATGTTATACTTTGCAGTCAGAGAAGCCTCCAGACAGTCAATTCATGTGTCTTCACACTAGATTAATTGACTTCTGTAGGCAACCGTCTCTGTCCATTCACAGGGGAAGGAACCAAGGTGACTTTGGCAAGAATAGTAAATTTTAGAAGGCTAAGTCTAGTTGAGAGAAAATCTTGACTCTAGGTGCCAAGAAAGAGAGGAAGACTGTTATTCTGGAAAGAAAATAATTTAGAGAGCATGGAACTTTCAGAGCAAACCTCAAATATAATGTGACCCTGGACATATAAACAGGGTGGAAAGAACTAAGGAGATAGACCTTTGGTACACAGTGATGATCAGATCAAAGGAATAGATTGTTACAAACAGAGCCTTCTTAAACCATTTAAAGAGGCTTCAGATAAACACAAATTGTGCAGGAAAAGCTATGAAAAAGTCACAGAATTCATCTGCCAATTTGAAAGATCTTGATTTATGACAGACCTTTGTCTCTTGAGCTCCTGAAGTGATTGACATAACAATGGATGGACAAGCCAGTAAAAAGGATAAGATACTACACATCACAGGTTGTTCTTTTGGCAGGGGAAATATTAAGACTCCAATAGCTTTGGTTCTGTTCTAGCTATTTCACTCTGCCATGCTCAGCCCCATACTTTTTGCATGCTATCTTCTACTCCTTCATCATAGATGCTCACTGATCCACACAGTGTTTGCTGCAGTTATTTGTTCTATTTATGGGTCAGGATAGCAGTGTATTGGTATTGGGCTGTAGGGTTATTTTTGTTGTTTTCATTTTAACAATGAAGTGTAAAATTTGGTCTAGTTTTCAGTTTAATCCTGATAGAAGACAATCCCAGACTTCAAATGAGACAACATCAGCCACTGCAATGGGAATAGACTTCTGGGTAATTTCAAACTAGGAAGATTTTTTCTTTTTTTAAATCTGAGAAACAAATATTATATAAAATATTTGAAACCACTTAGGTTTCTAGGCAGGATTTCCAGTCATTTCCAGCAAACTCTCCACCTCCTGGAAGGCAAAATACTGCAAAATTCCCACTTAGTAGGGGTGGAAATGATGAGCAGCTATATGCTACTGTTGTTCACTGCCATTAAGGAAATCACAAGGCAGGGCACATAAGCTATTCAACAAATAATTAAAATTGATGTAAAGATGCTGTTCTTAAGACAAAAGCTAATAATTCAGGCAAACACTCAAAAGTCTTACAACCCCTTGGGTATTTCCTAATATGGTAAACAATTAACACCACATGTAAGCATTGCTGCATGTCAAAACCAAATGAAATGCAGTAAGACTGAAGGCAAAATAATATGTCTGTATTCCTTTTTTCTTGACAGGTGAAACATTGCTTTCCAAAGCTGAAAGTTAAGTGTGCAGGGCAGCTAAAAAATTTTGAAAGATTTAATCCATCAGAAGTATAATCTTCTCAGAAGAATACATAGCCCAAATTTGAGCTGTCACATAGTAAATGTGAGTTATTTTAATCATAAATAGGGTCAGTGTGATTATCTACAAAGAATGAACTTTTCCTGCATAATTTCCCAGTTACACTTTAAGATATATTTATGGCACCATTAATAACCCAGGTAATAATTTTGTTGTATTCTCATTTCAGCAAATGATTATTTTATCTTTTGAACCAACTACTGAAACTATTAAAATTTGTTTTCCAAACTTCTCTTACAACATATATGTGACTCAGATGGAAATATGAAATCATTAATGACAAATAGTATCAAACTATTTAATGACCATTTATTAAAACATTAAAACTATAAACTGCTGTTAATAATATAGCTATAATTGGTGGATATTATTCAAAGTCAAATACATTTTTCCATGATTATGAATGTATTGCCTTTCACTCTTTTGGCCAGCAATAATCACAATGCAGTAAACACAATTATTAGAAGACCTCTTAAACCCTTGATTAACACACTGCTCTTTGTGCAATCACAGATGACAGAGCTTGGTCTTTTCAGATCCAAATCCTGCATTGTGAATAAAGCAGTAGCTTTAGCCAGGATGTGGATCACCTGTGCTTCCCATAACCCCAAAATTCTGTGTTTAAACTACAAAACAATATGGAGAGGTGGAGCCTTCCTTCTGGCCTGGGCCTGGCATCACTGTTGGCCTGGCCACGGTTGCCGCAGCTGCTGGGTCTCACTGTGGCAAACTAGAAGTAGCTAAGTCTCCATCTCCCCGGGAAATTGAGTTGGGTTATTTTCAAATAGTTTGGTTGGGGTTTTTCTGTTTGGTTTGGTTTGGTTTGGTTTTAAATACTTCAGACCAGCCTGCAAACCACTAGGGATAATAGTATTTGTCTGGGTACCCTTGCTGTCTATTCAGACAAGTCTTTGGCTTCAGCCAGCTGTCCCTTTTGTTCAGGAGGCTCCTAGCTGTGACAGGCCTCTGTCACGAAAATCCTGAAACAACTTCTTCCCTCTTAACTAGGTTACTCAAAACATATTCTTTACCCCTTTCTTCTGTACATGGCCTTCAAATCCTAATCCCCTGATTTTGCCCATTTATAGCACAAACTGTTGCTGGCTGACAGCAGAGTTGCCTATTGATGGTTGTTCAGCCATTCCTCCTCCCTCCTCTTGCCCCTCATCACATCTTTTCCCACCTCCGAGCTGTCACCACCTTTCCCTAAGCTGCACCAGGGAGAAGAGGAGAAAATTAATTGTGTCATTTTCACATAACATCTTTCTACCACCATAACCCTGGAAATGTTATCTCCTTGCAATTACAGAGAGTTTGCACGAGTGCAACTTCATTTATTTAGATAGACCTACACCTGATTGACACATGCAAGCATGTGAGGAGAATCTTGGCCTACATCTTTGTCATTGTGAGTTATTTCAAAGGTAAGAACATTATTTACTACTTCAGTTAAATAAGGATAAATATAAATAGACATATATTGTTGCTGTCATTTATCCTCAAAAATGCAGAACTAATGAGCTCTGACTAGACAGTCTTGGATTGTCACAGGTTGGTTTGGTGGAGGTTGTGGGGGCAATATGGACATAGCTTCTTATTGAAGAAAAATATTTTGCCTAGTTAAGTTTTAAATTTGCTACAAAACTTTAGTTACAGGTTATTTCTCAAATGACAGCATGAAACTTTTGTTTTGCTAGAAAACTCCTTCTATTCAAATCTGACCTGTGGAACAGCAAAGGGTTTTTCCTAGTGCTTGCTGGGTTTGTGACTGGATTCATTCAGCCCTGAAGGACACTGAGACTGTTGGAGTTCATTTGTTCCTGTCTTGCAGTCAAAATCCTGCTAAAGGATTAAGTGTGTCATATGCTAAGTGTGTTATATGCAAACTCTGAAATTTATTGCTAAGTGTAGATGAAAACTTCACAGTCAAAATGAGGAATTATTATTAGTCCAGACCCCATTTAACAGAAAGGGAAAGAAAAAAGAATTGCCCTAAAGGAAAAGTTTCAATATTAACAATGCAATTCAAGTTGTTACACTTAGGCTTCCTAGCATCATTACCTTGCTCTAGTGGTTATGCCACATTACATCCCATGATTGTTGGTTTCAGACTTAAATATTTAAGTATTTTATTTGGCTTGATTTTTATTACATCTGTCTAGAAATGTATAATGATTTTGAAAGTTCTCATTCTTGTTTTAACTTTGGCTAAATCTTTTTCTAGTAAACTTGCTTAATTGATAGTTATGTCTGCCTCAGAATAGAACTGAACAGTTTTTCTAGGTAAATTCATTACTGAGCTGATCAGTGTTACAGAATTTAGGAAGTTCAGTGTGCTGATGCTATTTAAAGTCTGATGTGCCACAAAATATATTTTGGCTTCTAAGGCCTATTGCTCATCCAAAAGGTAAAAACATTTTGCTTGTCAATTGCAAATCCAAAGGCCACTTTCACTTTATTATCAGTAACTACATTAGAAGGTTGATTATTGTAAAGATATCTTTCCAGTTTTGCTGGGTCTTTAGTTTCTTCCTTTTCACCAAACAGTAACAACATACAAGAGATTCTGTAACTTCCATCTCACAAGACAAATTGATTATCACATCAAAAATATTGTAACAAATCATCTTTATACAATATCAAAGTGGACAACTCTGTCAAATAGCTTTTCTTTTGATCACAGAATTTCTAGTCTGCTGTCAATACAACAACATTTTGAATGCTATCACTTTATGAAGTTTTGAATATTAAAGACATGAAGGTTTTTTTCTTGTAGTATTTATATTTGAACATTATCCTGCATAATTCACCCAAAGTATCTTTTTAAAGAAGCAGCCAAAATCAGGAATACAGTCTTGCACCTTGTTGTTTAAATTTCTAGTATATTTTTTTCCTTTGGCATCAAGAAAGTGTTCATTTTTCATAGGATGACCTGTCCAAATCTAGTCAGAAGAGTGTTAGAAATTGGTCATGAGGATGTGTGTACAAAACTCTGACAGCAGGATTAAATACTATATAGAGTAGAGTAGATGGGAGGATAGAATTTCAAAATAGATTTTTCTCATTGCACCAGGAGAGAATACAAAATTTCACTTTTTAATAGAGAAAGATGGCATGGAGTTAGAGGATAATGAAAAAGAATTCTAAATTCTTTTAGCATTCATTTTAATATGAAATGTCTTCTCCCTGGAAAAACTTTGAATGAAAACTTCAAAATTAAATTTTTGGTTTTGCTCAGTAGTTCATTTTTAATCAAGTCTGGTTTATATTGAGAAGATTTATTAGCTTTACACAGTTTAGAAATAATTAAATCCTATTCCTCCATTATTACTTTGAGGTTGAAAATGTTGCCTTCTGTCTCCATTAGGCTTGTACCCAATTGCTCACATCTTTTCTCACTGGCATTAATTGTTTCATGCAGAGAGTCCAGCTGTTAGGCTATAATATCATTGTCCCAATCTATCATACTCAGTGAGTTCTGGAAAGTTAAATCATTCCTGAAGTCTACAATGAGGAGATGTCTAAAGATAACTTTGCATATATAGGACAAGATGCTTTTACTGATAAAAATACTCTTTATTTTTGTTTTCAGCAATCCCTAAAACTAGTAGAACAAAAAGTCCATGAGGAAAAAACCCCAAACAAACAAAAAAACAAAGTCAACCAAGCCTCTTGTTGGTAAGAGTTTGTTACACTATTTTTTTGTTGCACTCACAGAAACTGACACTCTTCTGAATTTTGTTTGCAGGAAAATATTGTCACTTTTACTATAGAAAGCAAAGGGTTTGCTGAGGCCAGCCAGCCATCTTGTAACTTACTTTATGGTATGGAGTCAAAGCCTGCAACAATGACTGATTTTGTATCTTTTCCACCTCAAACTTGACATGTTTGGAAAGTTCTTGAATTTGACTTGCTTTGATACTCAAAAATAATATAAGTCATTGCCAATTAATCTTACTCTTTTCATTTCCTAAAATAATGAGTTTGATGTCAATGTTGCAAGTGAAAAGCAAAACCCTAGTGGATAGCCAAATTCTGATCTTGGAAAATGTGGCTCCTAAAAATATTGACTACAAAATATTTTGAAAAGTTTTAGATTTTAAACCCTTATATACATATATATTACTGTTGTTACCCTTATGATTAAATAAATTTAAGCAGCACTAGATTTTAACTGTCATGATGTCTTATAAGCCTATAAAAATATGTCATATCTTAACCTTTACAGAGCTAGGAGTTGACATGATGCTCACTTAATATTCTTCACTCATACTGTTGAAAACCTAAGGCAGGTTGTCATCTGAGGTGTAGCACCCAGCATGACAGAGACTATAGGGATATTTTGACACATGTCAAATCAGGGTAATAGCTATATTACCCAGGCAGCATAAGGAGATGATTATGAAATTCCACTGTACTGAAAACCTGTCATCATCTGGAATAGAACCTGAATTTTTACAGAAAAGTGGAGGGTTTGTGGTTTTTGGGTTTAAATTTTTTGAAGTACAAATATCTTGTAAGGAGGAATTACCTGTAACTCAGCCTAGGTATAGCTATACTTCAGGTCTAGAACTTTACACTAAAGAATTGGATGCCTTGCTATTATTCTTCAGAAGAAGTAAGAATCCTGGCTGGATCATTTTCCTTAACTTATTGTGAGGGATGACTATACCAGACTCTTATTCCTTAGATATTCTGATGGAATTGTATGCATAACATTTCTAGACCAGTCTGAAGCAGACAACAAGACCCCAAAAATGCAATACTGAGGGCTGCTCACTTAGTCAGATGATTAATGCTGCTCTAAGTGCCTATTCAGATATGCTTACTTGTAAAAGGACAAATTCACCATGCCCCTGCAAGCAAACTAAACAGTGCCAAGACAGAGGCCCAAGAGCTACTGCTGGGTCTACAGGGCTGCTGCACACTCAGAAAGATCTGGAGCTCCGTATTAGCCCAAACTGCCAGCCATCTCTCGACATGGTGAAGGACATGGTCGAATAAGGGCCCACACTAATCAGACTGCCTTTGGCAAAGTTCAACCAGCCCTTTGGGTGACACAAGCAAAGCCATAGCACAGCTGTTTTCAGAGGCAGAAAAATCTCCCTGGCCTATTACATTTACCAAGAGCTGCTCCTTCTGTAGAGCAATACTGTCTTGTGACCTGGGTTGTGTGAATCCAAGGGGAACAGTAAGACATCATAGCCCTATATAGCCTGTTTCTTGCTGTGTAGATACCCTGCTATATTCACCCCATGCTGCAGCCTTCCTGACATCTTAGAAATGCCTTAGAAAACCATAAAACACTGTGGCATGAAGGCAGGCATCAAGACAGAAGATGGTGAAATAACACTAAGTAAGAGATGGGTCACTTTGTTATGAAAATGAAGGGAGAAGGGGTAAGTACTAGTGTGAAAGAGCTTCATTTGAGCTATTTTTTGCTCTATAGCTCTGGTCACTGACACAGCATATGATATTCTAAGGATTCTTCTGTGGGACCTGGCCTAGGGAATCCTGATGTGGCAGGGGGGTTGGACTAGATGATCTTTTGAGGTCCCTTCCAGCTCCTAACATTCTGAGATTCTGTGATATGTGCATGCTGTGTGCTGTGATAGGCCTTTTCATAGAAAGGGACTGCATTCTCCCAAATACCTTCCAACAGAGAAAACATGATTGCATGAGCTCTAGTTACAACCTTGGCCACATTGCTTTATATTTTCACAGCATTAAAGGGAGAACACAAGGTGCTCAGTCCTTAACATTGCTGTATATGTCAAGATCAGGGGAATTTATATTGAAAATTGCCATTTGCTGTATGAATACCATCTGACTTTCCCATGCAAAAATGAATTAACTAGAAGAAGAAAGAAGAAAGAATTGACTGCAATAAATATATATACATTTACCAGGTGATAGAGCAGAAAAACACAGCTAAGTACATTCTGCTGGGATGGCATCCAACCCTACAACCTCTTTAGTTTAAAAAGAAAATGATGATTTCCATATGCTACTTATGGTGTCCTTAGAACAATTCCTTGGAGAAGAGGCCTCCTCTTCTGCATTATTACATTTGTATGCAGTGATAATTACTGAAATGACAGAATGGTGTAGAGATGGATTACAGTGTGGGCAGGCTGGAGAGTGTCTCTCAGGTACTATCAAGTATGAGGTATGGAAGACAGATCCCTTGAGCCAGAACTAGTTGGACTTTTAATTTCTAGCATTTTGTCTTTTAATTGTCACTTAAGATATTAAAGCAAAGTGGCTGACTATTTTCTTTTTACAGGATGAAAAATCTCACTAACCTCTCTACTTATTTCCTGAGAATAAGTAAAATACAAGATACCCAAAGGTATTACTTTGTCCACATTACTAAAATGAACATCACATTCTTTTGTTCCAGTGATTATTTTGCTAGTGCAATTTTAGCAAACAGAATCTTCTTCCAAGCTGTTGTTCCCTATAGTGTTTCTAAACTTCTACTTAAATAAAGAAAGACAAATAATTAGCATTTAAGATTCTTACAAGTCCATTCAATTAGTTGAAATTTGGAAGCACTTACTTAGGGACAGACAGATTTGCACTTAAGTCTTGCAAGTTATCACAGTAGCTAACACACACTGTAAGTGCAAATCTGGCCCAAACCACATAATTCCATGTTCCAAATAACAAAGATTTACTAGTAAGAAACTCAAAGGCAAATTCTTGACCTCCTCACATGAATAAGTGGCATTCAACTTGAATGAGTAGGAAACTCTGGCCCCTTTAAGTGTCAGCATAGCAGCAAAGAACTAAGAAACTAATATAAATGAGTGAACTATGGACAGAATTATTAGGAGAAAATTGATTTTTCAAAACACTGAAGATAAATCTTAATAGTTATGTATGCTACTGAACTTAGCAAATTTCTCCAACAGAATAAATTGACAAATCTCATCCATTTCACTGCCAGATGTTGCTGAAATTATTTCAGGATCTATAAGCAAGAATGGTGTCTGCATAATCACATGTTGTCAGAAATTTGGCAGCTACTCTCATCTTTGCTTCATTGCATTGCATGGCTCCCATTTGTCATTTAGTGTCATAAACCCTCAAGCATGAGCAATTAGAGCACTCCAGCTAACATGCTGCTACAATGCTTTAAATGAAGAACAGAAGCTCACTTTTTAAATGCAGTCCTTAGAGACAGACATGTAAGATTACTCATAAATACCTAACAGAGTTGATTAACAGGTATGTTTCCAAGACTCACCTCCTCAAATTAGACCCAAAAAGTGCAAAAATGATCACATCTTTATCAACAAAGCTAATACATCTATTAAAACTCTCTTGAAATAAATAGAAACTCATTTAAGAATGATTATTATACCTTTCTTTCATTCTACTTTCTATTTAACTTGTCATTAAAGTCTTTTATGTCTCTGATTAGTTTTGAACCCATTAATTACAGTTCACTACCCTGAAAGAAACTGCCTTTACAAATGAGTAGCTAGACAAGGATTTTTCTGTTAAGGCACAACCTAAAATGAAAAAAATAAAAGGAATATTTGATTTGGTTGATTTGATTTCTTTAGGAACACTGTTAAAATGAAAGGCAAAGGTTTCAATGCTCTTTGAAAGATAAACTATCATGTTTTAGAATGCAGTATGTGAGAATGTCTTCAAGGACTTTTTTAAGTAAACACATACCATGATTTGGTGGTGCAGAAGAATCCCTTTTTAGTGATTTTAAAACTGTTAAACTCCCATGTGTGGTCAAAATATGTTTCAACTAGAGCTCACATTTATCTACAAACAAATTCACACATACCAGAATTTACTATCCTGTGTTTGTATCTCACCCTGCAGGGGTAGCTGCAGAGCACTGATACACTATAGTGTTCCAGCAGATGGTGAATTGTTTCATTGGGTTTTTTTCCTACTACCAGCCATGGAATTACTCCTACAGATTGTAAACAAGGTGATGCTAAGTTTGTTATGATTCTGCCACCCACCCCCCTTTCTTCTCTATCATTTTGTTTATTTCATACTTCTATCTTACTGCTAGATTAAACTCATTGTCATCCTAAATTTGTTCTGCTCCACTATTTTTTTCACTAGAAGTACTTGTCAAAACCATAAATTGCTTACTTCTTCTAATTAGAAGGAAGCCAGACTTAGGTGTCATTCACAGTATCTTTCACATTAAAACTACTACCACTATTATCAGACTTGGTCTTTCAGCAACACTGAATTTACTAATCCACTGCCATTTCTCTTCCAGCTGGGTATGTCTGGTAATTTTGAAATATGTTCTACAGTGACACTGATCTTTGTTCTAAACTCACTAGTATTAATCATAATTTTCAGCAGATGTACTCTTAATTTACTGTGCTATACATAAATGTTATGCTGTCCCTTATTCATTCTTTTGCACAATAGCTATATGAAACCATTGTGTATGCTTTAGGTAGAAAATAAGATACTATACAAATAAAAATAAAATAAATAAAATAACAATATGTCAAAAGAATATGACTGTGTTCCAAACCTCATTTGTGTTTCTATCAGACAAATAAACAGATGCATAATTCCATTATTCATAAAAATATATGTTGTGCTTCTAGAAGACCTTTAAAAATCAGAGTGAGGTTTATTATTTCTCTTCCTCTTCCTTTTACTTTTTACTGTTTGCTCAGCTGTGCAGAAGTTTATACTGGTCTGAGCTCTACTCCTTTCTTCAGAAAACAGATGCACTACAGTTTTGCAGGGCAAACTTTGCAAGGACAACTGCACAGTAGGAAAGGAATGATACATTTTAACTAAATTCTTAGATACTGTGATTATACATTTACATACACATGTATATATGTAAATATATATATATTCTACTGTATATTTTAATTCTGAGCTGAAGCTGTACTGTAGATAAACAGAAAATGAATACAATATGTAGGCTGTATGGAGAGTTCACCTTTTAGAAGAATAGATGAGTATTGCAAGCTGTTGTTGAAAAATTAAGAGTTAAGATATTGTAGCATAGTGAATCTCTTGTACAAAAATATCTGTAACACTTTTAAGAGAGCTAGAGCACTGTAGTTCATTTCTCTTAAAGAAAAAAACACACTCCAGTAGTTCAATAATGCAGTTGCAACTTTGTACATTGAAGGAATAATATAAAATGAAATAGGCAAATAATTAGTGGACCAAAATTCAAAGGTACTAAATAGCCTTACTTAGGAGGCCACTTGCTCCTCACAAACTCAGCAGCTCTCAGGGTTTGTTTAAGGAGGTGTAGAAGAAGTGTGTGCTATAGAATAAAGTCAGGCAGAAGAAAAATCATAACCTGTAATATAAAAACCAATGAATAAAAATGTATGTTCTGCACTAGACCACCACAAACAAACTGATGAATTCAGATAAAAGACATTGGAATTTCTTTTGTTCATCATTCTTCATGGTGTGTGACATCATGGGGGTATATGTTGAGGGATGTTTATGCACATGATTTCACTTTCTTCACAAGTTTTGGGTTGTTCTCATGTACTCCTACAAAAAAGAGTTTCTGCCACCTTTCATCACCTCAAGAACTTTACCAACCATATCCATTTAGGCTTAGGGCTGGGTAGATCACCACCCAGGGACAGACACTCTCCACTGCTCCCCTCTTCTCCCCTCTCCACTACAGCCCTCTTCTCCTCTCTCCACCAAGGGAAAGGGAAATGAGAGAGAGAAAGACTTGTGGATTGGAAAAAAACAACCAACCAACCAAAACCATACATAGATGAAATATATATATGCAAATATATGCAGAACCAGCACTGAATCCAAACCCCCCTTGATGGTAACCACATCACCATCCCCACTGATACTGCAACAGGAAGCCTCCAGCAGCAGACAGGAATCAGACTCAGGGGCTGGATCCTGGAGCTGGATCCAGGAGCAAAAGGGAGAGAGAAGCAGCAAAGATGGGCCCTTGAAAAGCAGAAGAGCAGGAAAGGAGAAAATGAGAGAGAGAGAGAAAGGGAATTGACCCTCAGCTTTATATGGAGTATGACATGTATGGAATGAAAAACTTAGTTGGTCAGATTAGGGTCACCTGTCCTGTCTGCTCCTCCTGTAGGTGCAGACTTTTACTCTGCATCCCCCAATGTGACACAAAACAAATTCATCAGTGGCCCTGGTTTCCATACCAATCACTGCTGGAAGCAGGCAGGGTTTCTAAAACCATACTGCCAACTTCAGAAATGCAGTTACTTAGAGGAGCTTCCTCTGAAAAACCAAGTCATTGAACAGAGTCAGTTCTGTTCTAACCCAAACCAGAACAACCAGCAAGTCAAAGAAACTGATCCTTTCCATCTGCTCAGCAGTAGTAAGGGACATCTGGAGAGCTGTGTGCAGTTCTAGGTTCCCCAGTCTATGAGAGACATGGACATGCTGGGGTATGGCTTGTTAGGCAGCTGACAGCCATCAACAGTTGTGCCACTGGGGTGACCTGGGGATGCCAAGTCTGCTCTTGCAGTGTTAGACAACTGTGCAGGGAGAAAGTAGGCAAAACTAATGAAGCCTCACTCATGCTCTCTTTTGGGAGCAGTCCTAGTGTGAATGATGTCTTAAAAAAAGGCATAACAGCTTTTGTGATACAGAAACTTAAGTATATACTTTTTTTTTTTTGTATAACAGTCTTTTTTTCTCCTAAAACCATGAAAAAAAAGTGTAAATTCCTCTGTCTACACATGGTTTGACTTCATACACTATCATTAACACAGTCTCTGAAAACCCCATGGATTTTTAACATCTTTACACAAAAAAAGTATTGATCTTCAATGCTATAAATAATTTCGTTCTTCCTACATTACCTTCCCTCTTAATTCTCTTACACACACCCACTCCCAGTACTCAACCACATAATTCATTTGTCAGTTTTCCCCATAGTCATTATTTCACTGTCCTCTTACACATAGTTCATTTGCATGGTACAGCTTCCAGGTCTTATCTTTGAGGCTCATACCTATTCCTCATTAAACATCACTATTCTTGCAATGTGCTGCCTACAAAGGAATTAACATTATTCAAAGCCCTAATATTAGAAATTTAATGTTAGATCTTAATATGTCTGTTCCCTATTCTCTAACCTTTGCCTTTTTGTCTACTTACCCTTCACCACAAAATCTCAAGAAGCAAATGCTTTTCCTGAATAGTAAGAACCAAACAGACATGAACCAGTTCTAATGAATGGACAGCTGTGGTAAAGAAAATGAAATTCAGACCTGTATTGAGTCAAGCAGAAGCTTGTGGCAATGCCTGAATTTGTCCTGGTTCCTGCCTTTTTCCTCTCCTACGTGAGGAAGTTCATAGGATTTTTACTATACAACACTGAGTTTATGTGAAATTCACCATTGCTTCCTATGAACAAACCATTAGGTATAATAATGAGAAATAATGGGAAATTAGTTCTTTCCCTTATGTGTAATTCTATGAACTTCTCATTTGTGAAGATAAGTCCAAACTCACTTTTTAAAGAGTGACTCAGAGATCATTAAGGAATTCCACAGAATTAGTGAAGGGAGTTAATTGTCATATTCATGGCAAAAATGTTCCCACAGAACACAAATGCTTGCTTACATAACAACAGAGATTTTGACAGAAATTAACAGATAAATTAAAAAGAAATTTTTATATTATGTATTTTTCCTGCATTATTTCTGATTGCTATTCACTCCATCTCTAAAGTACAGACATCTGACAAAACCAGATGACATTACTCTCCCATGGTAACAAATGGCTTATTTTAGAAGTCCAGCTGAGGACAAGATTAATACTACAAAAGTTCCACTTTATGAGTGTTGACTGTGAAGGACATATAGACAATTACTTCAGATATAAATCTCTCTTATGTACTAAAAGTTTGCCTTTGGTAACATGAATCTCTTGTAGCTAAGCAGAGGCAAAAATTTAGACTTTTCCCTACAAGTCATTTTATTAAATTTCCACTTTCATTAAAACATCAGATTGGTGAGATGATTTTTTTAGACTAGATTTTTAGGCCTATATTATATCAAGCCAGAGTCTAGCACATTTGTGTATTTCCAGAGCCATGGAACAAGCTCCACTATCCTCAGCTGCACCCTGCACCTTCAGAGCTTTGCTCTAACACCCTTTATTCATATAAATAACACCCTGTTTATTCATATTTGCCCCTATATTTAATAGAAAATAACTGAAGTCATATGTTTTACATTGGTGTTTCTATAAATTTGGAGGCATCTTTTTCTTTTGCTAGTTTGGTGCTTTTATAAGCTGCCCTGAGCACTTAAGGCAGGTTTTATATGACCACCTGGGCTAGTTGTCTAGGTCTTGGAAATGTGCCTGTAGGGCACACTTAATCTCAATCTCATTCTAAGAGTTCTGATCTAGAAGTGCCTGTTTCAGAAACTGAGACAATTGCCTCTGAAATACTAATCTCCAGTGGGGACATCAAAAAGACATGAATTCTACTCAAAGTATTTGGCCTAATCTTTAAACAAAAAGTGTTTCACCTGTTGAATGACTTCCTTTGAACTTGGTATTCAACTCAACAGCAGTGGCTCACTCCAGGCAATCATTAAGGATGTCAAATACATATGCTACATCAGCAGTTATGTTGTTATTGTGAGTTTTAAACCATACAAAGCTGACCACCTGCAATGCAGAGCTATTTATGTTGCTCATAACCATTCAGATATTAGCTGGAGGGCACATCTCCTTTCCATCTCAACCTCATTTGAAATTGAACAGTAATATCACAAAACTTTATATCAGCAGTATCACAGTCTACTTGTGATTTTTGTGGACATTACTATTGAAGGCAGCACTGAATGAGCTTTCAGTCAGGTCTGGAGGTAACCTACCTGCTTCAGCCACACAATGTGCACAATATAACATATACTGGACTTCTCTCTGCCTCCCTCAGGAAACCACACAAACATCTCTACTTTTTTCAGACAACAAAGCTGCAGTTGACAATTTGGTTGTCTGAATTATAGATGTGTATATACACATACATTTTTGGGTTTGTTTTTGTTTCTCTGGAAGACTCAACTCTTACAGTACTGCAGTGGTTCCTGTTAATTCCTGTTTGGTCAAATCCTGTTCCTGCTCTCACTGATCACTAACACTGATCTGGTAGACCATAAAATATCAGAACAATCACAACACACCAGCCTCTCCAGTCTCAGCTGAGGTCTACAGACCAATTGGAATTCTTCCTTGACTCCTTCTCTAATTCTGTTTTGTAGGTCTCCCTATCTTGTTTCCTACCATTACTTGATCAGCTGCTAATAAGCCCAGCCAAAAATGACACCCAGCACTCTTAAAGAGAAATTTGTCATGCTGTCTGTAGAATCCAGATCATTAAAACTTCTTGACTAAACTCTAATCTTAATCCTGAAGTTCTTGTAGTTCTGTCATCCTAATGATGCAGCTCCTAATCCTGAATCCAGTTTTCTTCAAAAAGCCTGTGTTCTGAGTACAGAACTGTCTGTCTGCAGCCCAAAGTGAGGAACATGAATATTAAATGTAGGATACACCATGCTGTGTGCCCTACCCTTTTGGTTAGCTGTAGATGCTTTTCTTCTTTCTGCTCAACAATGTGACTGCCCTGATTCCCACCAGTACAAATAAATCACCCACTGCAATAGGGACTAAATGTTTCCTAGTCCTAGGTTCTACCTATTTGGCTGCATGAGTCTTTTACTGGGACTTACTTATAGTGACATAATGAGGCAACAATTTACAGGGCATATATTTGAACTGTGAAGTATTTGCACCTTTTCATGCACAGATACAAATGAGGAATGTAAGAAAATATCATTACCTTTAGAGGCTGCAGGTTATTTGTTAAAGTTGATTTAGAATTCATCAAAGCCAAATAAGATCCTAGTGGTGCTTATGAGAAACTTTATTCAGAACAAAAGTGTAATGATTTCATATTGTTGCTGAAAATCCTCCCTTCTCTCCTAATAGAAGTAAATTTTATGCTTATTAATATTAAAGTCATTCTTCTCCTCACCATCTTACATTGGCTAAAACTGTGCTGTAAAACCTTTAGTGGCCTTTTCTTTATTGTTTCTGATAGCATGAATAAAAGAGATTATGGTCTAGTTGATGTGTCATGGAATTGCCACTACTTTTACTTTAGTCCTAGGTTATTAGTTTCAAAGATGTGATTCTAAAAGTACTTCAATAAAATTCTTCTGGAATTGTTCTGTGGAGTAACTGGTGACCTCCATGTGACAATACTGATACCCTTTCATGTGCAGTCATATCATACATAATTAATTGTCAGCACCATAAAAGTCATTTTTAGCCCTTTCATCAATGTTTTCTTTTGTGGATGGTGACACCAAGACTTTCTTACCAGAGTAGCATTGCTTCTTTATACATGGCTGATGAAAAGTGTCCCTAAAGAATAATTACTTTCTCACATGCTTTGTTTTAAGAGATTTGGTTTTTTCCCTGAATTTTCTCACTCACTATTTTTGCATCCACCCAGAAAAGGAAGAAATTGATCACTGAGATATAATACTCATATTTTCTTAAGAAACTGAAAATGAACACAGTTAAAAAATAATCAGAAATTATTTGAAGTAAAAGTGGCAGGAAAGTGCTATTTGTTCCTTCAGAAATTGTCCAGATGAAAAATGCATCAGTTAAGAAAATACTCAATAATGAAAATGTCTATTTATCCTAAAATGCTGGGGAATATTCTAGCTCTCAGCTGTTCACACATTTTAAAATAAGAAAATAGCTCTAGGCAATCATTTTTTTTTCTGAGATAAGCATAAGATGCTTGGACCAGTGTAGCTCAGTCCTGGAGGAATGCTGCCTCAGTACTGCTTGGGATTGTATTGTGCTATACATTTTAACACCACTAAAGGCAGAAAGATAACTCACATGGAACTGGCTGGAAGGCTTGATGGGAAATGTGTTAATTTGTCTGAGTATTACAACCTTAGAGAATGATGGTAACAACCACTGAATGCACATTAACATTTGGTTGAAGTCAGATGTCATTTTAATTCCAGACATGCTGATTTAATCCCTCAAAAGCTACACCAGCTTTTGCTATCCTCTGCATGACTTCATCATCAAGAGGGGTAATGAGAGAGGATGCTGCCAGACTGGCAGAGTTTGTCTGCAGGTTTCCAGACTGTATTGGCAGTACACATGGCTGGAGAGGTAGAGACAGAATCACTGTTTTCCTCTTGCTGAGGTGTAAGCTCAGATGCTCGACAGTGCAGACAAAGCAGCCAGTAATGTGGTCTGCAGCCTGCATCAGGGGCAGCCCTGTGCTGACAGGGAGCACTTGCTCTGGGCCTGTCAGGAACTTCAGAGTCTCTGTAGGTCAAATATGCTACTGTCTACACTAAAGGATTGGGGGCTGCACAGTGTTGTGCCTAAATGTAAGAAGGAGTTTTGTTCACAGCAGTCTTACACCAGTGGAACAACAGGGCCTTAATGAGGGCCATGTGTGACAGAAAAAGACACTGGCACTGCTGCTTACTTAAAGATTGTTGTTCCCATGCCATTGTGAATCACAGAATGTTAGGAGTTGGAAGGGACCTCAAAAGATCATCTAGTCCAACCCCCCTGCCACAGCAGGATTCCCTAGACCAGGGCACAAAGAAGCATGTCCAGATGGGCTTTGAACACCTCCAGAGAAGGAGACTCCCCAACCTCTCTGTGCAGTCTGTAGTAAGCAAACAGTCTGCAAGTTATTCTGAGTGACTGAATGAAGTGAAACTCTCTCCAAGAAACCCTGACAGTAGTCACAGTATTAGTCATAGAGCCAAATGCCTTCACTGACTGACAAAGGTCATTCATAAAGCTTGCTTTTTTTTGTTCTGCTCATAACCCTTGAATCTTTGTGGCTTTAAAAGTCACATGAACCATGCCTTAACACTGACTTTCTGAGGATCACTTTCAGCCTCAGGCTTGTAGAGATCTACTGCAGCAAAGATTTCCCCCCAAACTGTCAAAAATTAAAAATCTTTCATTATTATACCATGATGGGCCAGATTTCAGGTTGAGATGGTGGGTGACATCTGCATCCCTCAGCTACTGTGGACTCTTGTTTAACATGCAACAGTGAAGAGCTGCAATCATTTGTGATTAGATCCTGAGCTTCAGTCAGCAGTACTTAGCCTTGCACTCTGACATCTCTCTCATGTTTTTGAAAGTCTCCAGGACAGTAGACAGTTCTGCAGTTTGCTGTCCACTGGATTTCAGCTGTCATTCCACCAGAGATGGAAGATGGAAAACTGCATAAGCTGTTGAAGGTTTCTGCTGGGATTCCCTCTCACTCCCTAATAGTGTTTGACCATCTTTACTATGGAGTGGAACAACACCAGTTGGGATTTTTTGGGGATATATTCTGATTTCAAGCATTCAGGGGACTATTGCAAATTTTTATTTGATCAACAGTTTCTTAAATCTCCTCCATGTGTATCACTCATCTCCCAGGACAGGAAACTTGTCTTCTGTTTCCCTGAACTGTGTGTGTTGAGAAGGTTTCTAAAATTTACCTCACCTTATGAAGTACATACATATAAGAGAGAACTGATGGAACTGCTATGTCTTTTAGCCTCACTCCAAAAGCCACCTTTGAGAAATCAGAGGTACTTTGCTGGGGCATTCTGCAGTGCACCTTTGCACCTTTCATTCTCTATAGCTTTGAGACACTAATTATTACTGCCTCAATATTTACACTTGCATCACTTTTTCCTTATTATCTTTTTTCTTTCCTTTTTTTCTTCATCTTCATCTTCTTTCCTTGATTATTTTTGTTCAAAAGCTTTCTCATATCTTAAGACTTTTCTCAGTAAGACTCAGCCAGACTCACAAAATAGTGCTGTTCCAAATTTGGTGCTAGATTATAGCTGTGTTTCTGGACTGGAGGAATCAGATTCACTTCTTCAAGGTGCAATGTCTTTTGGTCATAAATGTTTGGCCTGAATCCCCACTTAAAACCTTGCCTACTGTGTTGTAGACAGCAGCAGGGTGAGTTTTGCTAAGGCCTGCTTTGTCAACATATTACAAATCAAGTTTATGGACCAAGAAATGCTGTAACCCTTTCAATTTTCTTATCAGTATCAAGAACTCTGTAAACATTTACTGTGCAATTCAATGTGAGACTAAATTTACTTAGCTAGTGTAGGAACCAAAATTTGTGCTAGTTGTTAAATAGCCCATGACAGTCAATTAAGATCTAGCTCACATAGTGGAGCTCAGAGCATTTTTCAGCTAACCAGCAAGGGAGAGGAACACACAGGGAAGTACAGGAGAGAATGAACAGACAATGTTTTAAAATATCAGTGACTTAAAATGTAAGAAATTTAGCAGAGTGTCCTTAAGAGTGGCAGAGACTGTTAGAGGTTAGCATTAATCTTTCTTATTGCACATTCCATGCTGCTGTGTCACAGCTATACCAGCTGCTTCCAGGGGGCACTGAGGAAACCATAAACAAGCAAAGAAAGTTTCCACACCAAACCACTTTTACTTTTAAAAAGAAAATGAATGTTGCTTGAATTTTTTATCTTGTGTGAAACCATCTTGCCAGATATGTTAACCTTAGTTCAGTTTTCTGGGAAAACCTCTCAAAATTAAGACACAGACATGCTCCCTGCACTCCAGAAAATGCCATTTCTTTTTCCTTTTAAGCATCAAGTCTGTGTAAGAAAGTTTTATCCAAGAGAAAAACACTTAATGCAAGAGAAAAACATTTTCAGGGAAATGTAGGGAGAAAAAAGGAACTGATCAAACTTCTGATCTTGAAAGACAATATTCATGACATAGTGGCAGTGATCCTCTGTTCCATTTTCTTTATAAGCCACTGTGAGAATATTTGATACAAAGCAGTTCCTTTCAAGTGCTTTCTTTGTACACTTGTTAGGAGCAATTAGTGAAGTCCCACAGTCGTGTGATCTGACTTAGGAGGTTTTAGTTTGTTCCTTCTTTGGTGAATTCACTGACTGCTCAATATTCCCTTCCCTCTGATATTCACCTCAGATGTCTACACATCCATTTCCATTGGGTCTAATTTACTGCTGTCTCACTCCAGCTCTGTGCTGATACAACTCCACAGATGTTTTTGCTAAAGGAGAACTGCAAAGAAATCAGAACTTGCCACCTGAACTATTCCTGAGCTGAACTAGTAAATAGGAGCAGGAAGAGAATCTGAGCTCACCACATTTGGCAAAAAAGTTTTTTATGAACTAATAAAGAAAACAAAATGTGAGGGTGTTTTATTATTATTTTTAGCAAGAAAAATAGCTAATAAAACAAATGCTGTGAACCCAGATTTTAGGATTAAAGTTTTTACTTTATGTGGAAATATTTTTTATAGTTTAGAATTCTTGTTTTCTCTGAGCACAATAGCCTGAATGAAAGCAAAGTTTGAATTCTGCTTTTCTGATTCAGCAGAAGCTCAAACAAGCAGCTCCTACTGTAAACAAATTTCTTTACATGTCATAACTCTTTACCAGCTTTGAAAGAGATGTCACCAATCTCAGCTGGCTTGACTTTAATTAAAGTAAGTTATGTGCTTGTGGCAAAACATCTTCCCTTTCAGAAACAAACCAGGAGAGGCAACTGCAAAAACTGCTGTCTTATTCCAGATGGTCTGTATGGAAAAGAAAAAAGTATACTGAAAGTCTATTAAAAAACCCACCTCATTTAAATGTACTGGTTAATTGCTGAGTCCTTCACTCAGAGGGAAAGACACTGGATACAAATGAATAATAACTAAGCAATTACTAGGGACTATATCAAGTTTTTGTCTGCATCCAGAGGTGGAAAGCTTGGGATGTAAGCAAAGCAGTCATTTTCTAAGACAGTGCTACTGCAGACAGGACTGGGCAGATTCATAGGCTGGCCTATGACAGGATTTGTCATTGCCTGTCCCACATGCTGACTGCAGCAAGTAATAGATGTCTGTGGTATCCTCACCTTCTGCCTTAACCAGAGCAACCTGACCCTCCTCCTTTTTTTGACAACAGCCTGTGCAAGGGAAGATCCAATTCCAGGCCAATATCAGCTGCCTCAAAATTTCACTGTCCCTCAACCTCTCTTTCCCATGCTAAATCCCTTGAAATTACAATGACCCATCCCAGGACCTTTCCCACTGATCTTCCTCCAACCCTCTGACTCCTTGTCTCTGACTCCACTTCTGTTATGCTACAGCTGCCTAATTTAATGTCTGAATGATTTTAATTTGTATTTTCCTTCTTCTCTGTGCAGAAAATTTCCATGCAGCCTCACTCCTGGCAAGTCTTGAACTGACTCTGCTTGATATTTTGTAATATAGCAAACAAGCCTTTCAAATCTGCACAGTTACTAGAAACAAATTTTCTTGCCCATCTCCTGCATGGAAATCAGAATAATTTATTCTGGAAGAGAAGAGCTGAAAAGACCATCCACTCATTGCAAATAGCTAGAAGTTTAGGCCTTAAATTTTGGGGAGCTTGAAAGGGAAAGGCAGAGATGGAGATATACTCCTTCGCAGAATCACAGAATGTTAGGAGTTGGAAGGGACCTCAAAAGATCATCTAGCCCAACCCCCCTGCCACAGCAGGATTCCCTAGACCAGGTCACACAGGAACACATCCAGACAGGTTTTGAATTCCTTCACAGAAGGAGACTCCACAGCCTCTCTGAGCACTCTGTGCCAGTGCTCTGGCACCTCAACTGGGAAAAAATTCCGACGTGTGTTCACATGGAATCTCCTATGCTTCAGCTTACAGCCATTGCCTCTTGTCCTGTCACTGGGCTTCACTAAGACACACACCCTTCACATACTTAAAAGCATAAATGAGGTCACCCCTTAGCCTCCTGTTCTCCAAGCTAAAGAGACCCAGCTCCCTCAGCCTTCCCTCATAAGAAAGATGTTCCAGCCCCTTTCTCATCTTTGTGGCTCTGTGTTGGCCTCTTTCAAGCAGTTCCCTATTCTTAGGTCTCTTCCTTCTGGAGTTTAGTTTGTTCTGTGAACTTTTGAAGAGAGGGAAAGACTAAAACAAACCAACAGCATTTAAGGATGTGTTTTCCGCATTTTACACCATTTTGATATAAAAAAAATTTAAAAATACCTTGCCAGCAGTAATAAACAAAATAAAATAATAAAAAAATACCTTGCCAGCATTATCATATCTGAGAGAGGATGATTCCTAGTGACTCCTCGCTCGCTGCCTCTCAGAGCCTCTGCGCAGTTTTCCCCCTCGCCAAGAGGAGAGAACCACGAGTCCACCCCCAAGAGTCCAGGGGCGAAAAGTGATTTAATGAAACTTCCCGGGGTTTTTATGCTCCCCGAGTTTCCCGGTTTCGAAAGGGGAATGTGATTGGGTAACAGCTCAGGGAAAAGGGATTGGAACCAATGAGGCTTGGCAGGGGCGGGGAACTGGTTTAGGGAGGAAGGCAACGTGTGGCTGCCCAGGGGGGCATCGTGCGCTGGGGGAGGGAGAGCAGAGGCTCGTAGGGAAAACCGTGCAGAGGTTCGCAGTGCAAGTAAAAGCCGGCGGCAAGGCCCGCGCGGCTCCCGGCGCGGTGATCCTGGGGAGAAGCCACTGCAAAATCCCACTCCTAGCTGGTTTCCTTCCACGTCTTATAATCTTAGCGTTCTCCCACACACATCCTTTTTCCTTGTCTTTCTAGACAGAGTATCACATTAGAGAACATTTGACACAATCCCTGCTGTTTTGGAGGGGCTGTCAAGACACTGCACACGGCTATGTAAGAGGGAAAGACCCAGCTCACCTGCACGTTGCATGTGTGCATGGGCTCAGGCAGTACACTGCACTAAGGACGAAGAAGTCTGTTTGCCCCTGCAGCAGGGCTCTGGCCATTCAGGGGCACCACATGAGGGCTCAGGAAAAAATATATTTGGCTTTTACCTCTAGCAACCCTTTTCAAGGCTACCCAGAATGAAGGGGTCTTTTGTGTGCTATTGCAAGAATTGCAAATGTAATATTAGTAACAAATGGTCTTTTACTCAGAGAGTTTTCTATAGTACATTTTCTGAGTGTATCACCTAAGGGCTTTCTAGAAATCTGGAGATCTAAAGAAGATTGAATTTAAGTGGAAAATAATTTCACATTTATCTACTGTAAGTTACTTAAACTTTTCTAAGAAGCACCTGATAACCTTTAGTCAACATTAAACATGGTATCAGAGTAACCAAATCATGTCTTTGATATAGTGTGGCAGTTTCCACTGGGTAATTAAAGTTAATAGAACCAGGACTTATCTGAATCATCTACTGTTATCCCATTTCTTATGCATAAATCTAGATCTATGGGCTATCTGTAAAAGATTTTGAGAAAGAATTTTTATTCTATGTTTTGAGATTTGTGCTTAGGAAACACAAACATTCTTTGTGAGTTGTCTTGTCTGA
Organism: Galbula dea; assembly: GCA_013399015.1. NCBI lineage: Eukaryota > Metazoa > Chordata > Aves > Piciformes > Galbulidae > Galbula > Galbula dea. The sequence goes on from VWZX01007874.1 coordinate 1,488,793, forward strand.
CAGTATCTAAACTGGAAGAGACTGTCAGGTATGCTAGCCTCAATTCAGATTTACACAACTGAGGTTTGGAGGATATTTCTTATCCTGTGATAATTTCTCCTTTGCCTAGTGTGAAAGATTTGAACACCAGCAAGGAAGCCTATGGAAATGATTTGACTTCTGCAAAGCCAAAACCTTTCCATATATTGTCCAGTTGCATAAACCAGTACCCAAACACAATTCCTTAGTTATAAAGCTTTGAGGAGTATTTCTTAGGACTTAAATATTAACAAGTAAATATGATATTTTAATCAAAAATGTGTAACAGTAGTTTACCCATAAAGATGGCTGCACCGTATCAAGTCAAGGCTCTGTTTAACCTTTTATTCAAGTAGCCAGTAGCATTTGTCTAAGGATGTAAGAGCTAGATAGTTATGAACAAGACAGTCAGATAGGGAGCCAAACACATTACATCTTGTCAAGAATGTTGAAACTAAGCTCCTGAAATAATGACTTTAAATAATTTGCTTTGAATTTGCAACAGACTTTTTGGTAACCTTAGTAATCAGAGGCTGGCTACTTCTGAGTACCCTTTTCTTTTGGGTATTTATGTGAGTATAATATATGGAATACCCTGGAGAGAAACTGTTTGGACCAGAGGAAAAGTAATCAGAAAGTAAGGCTTCTTGTAGATTTTGCTTTGGATGTTCAGAAATTCCTTACCTATTTCCTATGAAATTCCAACACATGTTATTTCAAGTACAACCAGAAAACTCTCATTAACTACAGAGAAGAAAAGTTACAGCTAGAATCTCAAACAAAATGTTTACACCTATGAGTATACTTAAATGAGCTTCTCCTTTATGATTAAAATATGGTAACTGAAAGTCTCTGACCTATCAAACATAATGCATTGTGTTAATTAAGAGCTTAAACATCACAAGAATATATTAGCAATTGAATAGGACAAAATTGGCAGATTATTTTGATGAACAATGTGCCATTGTTTCCTTGAAGACACCATCCATTTAACTGGAGACTTCCATATGAAATGTATTTTATCTGTATTACTACTTATTCTTTTGTAATCAGCAGACTCATACTTTCAGACTAGAACACAAAGCCTTTACCTTCTACTTAAGAATTTAAATAATGCTCTAACAGAGGTGATCAAGCTGCACCTTGCAGAGGAAGCTAAGTCTCTTATATGTCCTCTAAAATTTCTGAGGTTTCTGGTAACGTGGGAGGTCTACAGAGAAACTGTTCACCACTGTAGAGAGAAAATCCATGCAGCTAAGGCCCAAGTAGAATTGAAGCTGGCCAGTACAGTGGGAGACAGTAAAAAGAGCTTTTAAAAATATGTTAATAGTAAGAGGAAGACCAGGAATGACATTGGCCCATTACTAAATGGAGATGGTCACCTCACAAGCAGAGACATTGACAAAGCAGAAACATTTAATGCTTTCTTTGCCTCTGTCTTTAACACAGAGGATGGATCTGGAGCACCAGATATTCACTGATATTCCCAAGAGTTAAAATTCTTTTTTTTCATAGAGGCACTTGAGGAAACACAGTAGCTTTAGTCAAAGTTTTCCAACATAAACTGAAGCACAGCAAAAGTAAATACCTGCAACATAACTTTTCTGTGCATGCTAGCTACACTTTGAGAAATCAGAAACTGCTGAAAGTGGAAAGTTTGTCCTTCTCAATAATTAATATGAGCACTGTCTGAAGATGGGGGGTTGCCAGATTCATCCCCTTACATATACATAGACTATTTCACTGCTCATTAGAGAGTCTGGTTGGATTGAACTATAAGGACATGAAGAGAATAAATGGAGTATTTCCCTTATAGGAAAAGAGGCTGGTAAGCAAAACTTCTAAACTGCAGAAAGATGGTTCTGCAGAGCTTATTTTTAAAATTATCATTTTTACTTGCACTGATTTCATCACAGTTTTTAAATTAAACTATTAAAACTATGACATAGAAGTGAGTATGTTTCTATTCTGCAGAAGTATATAAATGTATGAATAGGTCCAGTTAATATATCTACATCATTGAATTTTAAATTGTCTTAGAAAGATTTTTCTGCTCCCTGAAATCCACTCTATAATTTCCCCTGTTACCACAGGAATATTTGTTCTTGTCCCTAATGTTTACTTTTAGTTTACTTTTACTGCTATTTGTTTTAGCAGCAGTGCTTCCAGCACTTTGCCAGTTCTTCCTGTTTCTTTCACTGTTGTTGTGCTTGCCTTTATTGAAGGATTTCAGAGCTTCTCAAGCATGTGTTTTAATAATAAAATACAATGTAGCAGACTTTCATCCCAAGGTGTGGATGTTTAACTTCTGATGCCATAACAGTAAACAGACACTTGACAGGTTTCCCTGTGTTAAGAGGCTAAAATGCCCTCTCCCTGTTTATGCAGCTATCCAACTGCTTTCTTGTGAGAAACTGACTTTGGTCTTGTCCAGCTTCCCTTTTGCTAGGCCCTAGATCCTACAGCCCACAATAGCATGCCACAACATGCCAAACCTCTCCAGAGCAGACACTAAGTGCATTTTGGGGTCAGTTGATTCACCTCTTCTGCCTAAAAACACTATCAAAACAACTGCAACTTTTTAGGCCATCATAATTGCTTAACTGGAAAGACAGAAATCAGCCTCTGGGTTGTATTTTTCAAATGTGGGGAAGTTTCCATAGTTACAGCCCCTTTTTTTTTCCCTTTAATTTTTATCACTGAATGAATGACTGAAGGCTAATCAGAAATGTGCATATCACAGAATCACAGAATGTTAGGAGCTGGAAGGGACCCGGAAAGATCATCTAGTCCAACCCCCCTGCCACAACGGGAGAGCCTATAGCACCCGGTATTCCCAGGCCGTCTCCCATCCGAGTACTAACCGGGCCCGACCCTGCTTAGCTTCCGAGGTCAGACAAGATTAGGCATTCTCAGGGTGCCTGTGCCCCCGTATAAAGCATACTAGAGACAAAAGAAAGTTTATAAACTGTGTTGAACTTTCTTGACATGGGTTATATGAACCCTCAGAATGTGGGTTATATGAAGAGCTTTCTGAGAGTTTATGGTATATTTAAGAAAATATGCAATGGAGCAGAGTGTAAGTTTTATACTTTTGTCCTAATTTTTCAGTCATTCTTGCCTGGATTCTTCATTCTGTGGTACTGAGAATTTCCATTTCACTTGGAAGCATATTAATACACCATGATCCAGAGTGTCACAACATTGCTTCACACTACAGAAAAGGGAACACGACTTGAAGAGTGTCTGCACCAGCATCATGAAACCACACTTCAGACTCTGCTTTTCTCTGCTGTATACTCTGTGCTGAATAAATCTCTGCCTTGGGTAGTGTTCATCATTCTATCATTAAGAAACAATAAAGTCTGAGCTACAGATGCTCAAATAAGATACTGATTGTTGGAGCAAACTAAACAAAAAGAATCCTCTTTTTTAAGAAATACAGATTTCAGACTCTGTAATTTTTATACAAATATTCTTATTGTAAATTTTATCCTTTGTCCCTCAACCATTCAGAGAGAGAAATACTTGAGGGGGTTTTTTCCATCATGTTTAAGCCAACAGGCTACCTTGGAGCTAAAGCAATCACATTTGGAAAGGTATGGAAAACATTTTTCATGGCATGCATAGTTTATCTTGCCCCTAAGTGGAAAAGAAACTTATGTGAAATACTTAAAGAAGCCTCAAGTCACACCCAGCACAGGCATCAATATTCAACATTCTAACTGGATGCCTTAAGTGCTGTTAGGTCAAAAGAGGCTGCAGCCAGATCAAATAAAGCTAACATTAAATGAGTCATAAATTGTTCCTGTAATTGAAAAGGTAGATGAACAAGAATAAAAAATCTTGTTCTAATTTCTAATTCAATGTTCCTCATGATCTTTCTAAATGTATGTGATGCCAATGAAAGACTTGTAGTTCAGCTATAGCTAGAAGTTTTCTTTTGTTAGGACTGTAAGTGAACCAGTGACCATTACTTTGTATAGGACTTTTCTATTTTCTCACTTACCATGACTACACAGTAAACTGCTGAGAGCTTTGCTATGTACAGTATTAGAACTGGTCTGAGCTCCTTATCCTTTTGCTTAAAAGGCAATTCTTGTTCCCTGCATGTGGAGAAAAGTTAATCCTTCTGAAGAGAATACATTATGTATTTGTTTCACCTCCAGCTTTACCTAGCTTTCCATGCACAGAAACAGAGAGAACATTTTCATTTTGGCTAGACAGGTCTGTAGTCTGCCTTGACTTTCACCTTAGGTAGCCTAATGGAGAGTGCACTGAGCATAAATCCAAGATTTTGAGCAGTATTACCCACTTGGATGTTGACAACATTTGTTTAAAAGTGTAGAAGAACAACCTTCAATCTGCACAAATAGTAATAAAAAAGTTAGAGTATCTGATCATAAAGATCTGATTTTATTTTGCCTTTGTTCCAAACAGAAGCAGAGTTATCAAACAGCCTCTTCTTGTGTACTTGAACAAAAGTCATTCCAGGCAAGAACTCTTTTTACTGACATTTTTATTATGTCAGACTTGAACAAATGCAGCCAGTTCAGCAGACAAGAAAAAACACAAGTGTCCTAGATCCTTCTACATTGCAATGTCTCAGAAGAATGCTACAGTTTATGCCAGTATAAATAAAAAAAGAGGCTATAAGGTATGTTACTATTTGAAACAAGTGAGAACTGTCTCTGCTGAAGTCAAACACCAGGATAAATTTCCAGAATAACACTTATACCTGTAACAATAAAAGATATATAATACCATGGGGGGGGGCAAACAACAAAAACCAAACCAAACCAACCAAAAAAACAACAAAAAACCCACCACCACCAAAACAGGTATAGCATCTATTTCTTCTCTTCAGCAAATGTTGTGCAGTATTCTGCTCTTTCCTGACTGTCTTGCCACTCCTTAGCACCCCTGCTTTAAACAGAGGAGACAAAGATTGTGGGGACACTGACTTTGAAATGTTTAAACCTCTCATTTAACTACATCAAGGAGAGTTCCCTGTTAATGTGCAGTCATGTTTAGAGAGCTACAGCAATGTTTCTGCTATACTTCCACTGTCTCTGCATTTGCAGAGATTTGATTCATGAATAATCAGCTATGAGTTCTTTGGACAAACATCTCTGTGACAGAGCTCCCTGTGCATTGAGTGGCAACACCAAGTTCAATTCATTCTGCCTGCTAGGTTTTGATCTATGATTCTAATCCTTCTCTGTCTGATCCTGGTTGCTCAGAGTAGTAGCAGATTATGGAATGCACAAGTTGTTCCTTTGGCAACTAACACTGGCAATCAAAAATACAAGCTTCATTGAAATTTAGAATCTCATTCTCTGTCTACACATTCTCTGGAAACACATGCAAGAGTTGGAAGGCAACTATGACAAAAGCTGAGTAGCTCAAGGTGTCATGCTGATCTCTTTGAGCCTGTGTTGTGCCTATGTTCTGTAGGTCTCCCATTCCCTGCTCTTTATCCATGGGTTGGTAAGAGATCCTCTTAGGAAGTTGCTAAGACCCTGTATTTTCCTTTAAGATTGGGTTGTTATTTCTTTTTCTTCAGAAATACTGGCAAGGAAATTAGCATTAATTAAACTGTATATTGCCTCCAGCAACTAGCTGTGACTGTAATACATCTCATTCATTTTCCTGGATGCTGAATATTACAGAATCATAGAATATCCTGAGCTGAAAGGGACCCACAAAGACCATGGAGTTGAACTCCTGTTTATGCAGAGGACTACCCTAAAGTCACACCATGTGTCTGATGTTCTTGAATTCCATGAGAGTTGGTGCCATGACTGCATCCCTGGATATGAAGCAAGAATGTAAAGATGATGTGATTTCCCTGCTTGCAGCTCCCCCTGACTAATGTGCCACAGCTCTGAAACACATCCCAGAGCTCTGCTCTTACAAGTGCTAGCAAAATTCTGTATAGATACACAGAATCACAGAATATTAGGAGTTGGAAGGGACCTTGAAAGATCATCTAGTCCAACCCCCCTGCCACAGCAGGATTCCCTAGACCAGGTAATTGAAACATGGAAGCTTTTGCTAATGTGAAGGTTCAAGGTGAAGACAAGCCCCACTAAACTAGTGGCTCCAACACTGAATGCTCATGGTAACAAAAAGCTGTTTCAGGCTGCTGCAGCAGCAATCTTATGCTCCTCCCACACACAGATAACTGTAAGCTGTGGGGCAGAATCACAGAATATTAGGAGTTGGAATCAACCGTCTTCTAGTTATGTTTGGTTGCTAGTTGGTTCTGTTAGTTATCCTGAGTTCTCTCCAGGGTAAGAGAGTGAAAAACTGTCTTTTCCTTGATATAATCAGGACCTGTTTGTCCACCCCACAGACAAGCATCGTGATACCCTAAACTCCTTCAACTTTATAAAGCAAATAGAGGAGAAAGACTCACTTCAGCAGCAGTGGTGCCTGGCAGGGATGAATAACTTCTTAGTAACCATCAAAACTCCAGCAGAGTCACATCCAGTGTGAACTGTAGCTCCTACCAAAATAATTGATTTGAAGCAAGGGCTGCTACCCTGTACTAAGGGTAGCACAAACAGGCAATGTTCCCTTTTGCCTAACCCTATTGATCTAAGCATGAAGCTTAGGACAGATAGTTGTACATTTGAATAGTCCACAAAGCAGAGCTGAGACTTCATAGGCAAGAATCAGTCTGTTATATTTAAAAATAAATGAAAGAATTAAAAAGGCAGAGAGGATAGGAAATCTAAAATCCTACATTTCAAGCTCTAAACCAGCTTAAGTAATAAGGATTAGAATGAAGACTGCTTTACACCTGCAGACTGGGTTTACTGGCATGTTCATAGAAGGGTTGGAAGGGACCTCCAGAGATCATCTAGTCCAACCCCTCTATAGTGAGCAGGGACATCCCCAACTAAATCAGGTTGCTCAGAACCCTGTCCAGCCTCACCTTGAATGCCTCCAGGGACAGGGCCTCAACCACCTCCCTGGGCAACCTGTTCCAGTGTTCCACTGCTCTGTTTTCTACAGACCATCAGAGGGTATGAAAGCAGCCTACTAGCCCTGATCTAATCTAGCAATTCCAATCTTCCTAAAGGAATGCAACCATCAATACAGTTTAAGCTGACAGTTTGTAAATCACCCCTGAATGACAGTAGGCAATATTTCAGAGCACAAACAAAGGAAATAGCCTCAATCAATGTCTTGATAGGAAAATAAAGAGTTTAAGATGGACACAAAAGCAGAAACTGTGTTCCTGCAAGAGTACCAGGGTCTTGATTACTTGTCTCCTCCAGGAAATGACACTTCTTATAGAACACTGTCCCTTTTGTTTTCCTTACTATGCTAAGGTATTATTCTAGCACCTAGATATTCCTTTGTGTGCTCTTGCCCAATTAGAGAAAAGGTCAGTCTAAAATAAGTATAAGTTTAGAAGGGCTGACAAGAAGACAGTAGGGGATGGCATGAATGCAATCATATTAATTCTGGGTAATGCTTTTCCACTCCTTAGCAATTCAGCTCTTGTGCTCAGAATGAGAATTAAAACTGTGAACTTATGGCAGGAAAAAAATAAACCAGTAGATCCAATGGCAGAGAAGGAAAGTATAAATGTAGCACACTGCAACAGCACTCCAGTATTACCAAAAGTAACAATACACAGGGAAAACTGTTGTTAGCACCACTAATAATACAGTGCAGCTCTGACCCTGGAGGAGGCATGATGTTTCCCTGCAGATTTCTAAGGAGAACATTAATTGCTTCACTGATGTGCTTTTGTTCCCCAACTCAGTGCTGCCATGCACCCACTGCACATGCATTCTGCCTTCTTTAGGTTCACTTCAAGTTCTCTTTTCCCTTTAGGGGGCTGCCACTGTTAGGACTGTGTCTGCTGGCTTTCAGTTCTTGGTCAGCTATTACCACTGAAGTAAAACAGTATCAAGACAATCACCAGAACTGCCTCCATGACTATTGCTTTTCCTCTTTTGACAAGGTGTTGAACATAAGATGGGAAAGCAATGCCTCTTCTCATGAATCTTCTGATCCTGGCAGCAGCTTTTTTTATTTCAACAAGACAGGCAGCTACTGTAACATTATTTGGGATCCAGTTACTTCAAGAGGTAAAGAAAGGGTGAGGCACAAGCCTCCTCCACAGTGTTCTTCTTAATAGCTAAGAAGTTGTGGCCTCTACTTCTATACACTGTGTGCTTGGAGAGGTCACTCACAGAGTAAACAATAAAAGAATTTATTTTGTAGCCCAGTACCTTGTTTCCAGCATTGACCACAGTGGCTGCTTAGGGAAAGACTATAAGAACATTTTCTTTCCATATATTGAGTCAGTGAGTTCCATCATTAACTATGTTATGTTGAAAAGTACTCTTTTTAGTGTATTTAAATTACTGCCTTGCAATGTCTTATTTTCCCTCTGCTTATTTCTAAGAAAAACTAAATATTGTTCTCTCCTTGTCTTCTCTACACCTCTCATGAAAATGAGCTCCTATTTTTTTCCATTTAGTTGTTTCTTTTCCATGCTTTATCTACTTTTCCCTGCAAACCCCTCCCATATTTCTCTTCACCCTTCTCTGTGTCTTTTCAAGTTCTAGTGCAACTGTTTTGAGGCTAGAGCTGCACACAACAGGCATGCCATCAACTAAATAGTGGCATAGTACTTGATTTGTTGCCTCTTCCTAATAGCTGCTATCATTTTCTTTTCTTGTTTGACCAGCACTGAACATCAAGCTGATCTTTTCACTGAACTTTTCAGCATGTCCTTGAGGTTTCTTTCCTAAGTGTTGAAAGCAAATGTTGCCATTCTCATTTCTCATGTGCTGAAGGGGTAGGTTTACCTCATGTGTTAAACTTATTAACTTTGAATTTTACATGCTATCTTACAGAATTAGTCAGTAGTAGTCACAGAAAAGCCATCAAAATGATGGACATAAATGCTTGATAGAAGTAATGATGAATAAACTTACAACTGAACTGTGGAGTTAGAGAATAGCCTACAGAAAGAAATGATCCATAACAACAACTGCAGTCCAAACTTGGTAATTGAAAAGGATGTGTTAATAGGAGAGGCAGAAGCAGAGGGCCTCATTACATGAATGATGACATGTTAAGAGCAAAGAACACAGGCATAAATGTGTTGGAAGCTAGAGGAAGGTGATTTGCAATCATTTGTTGTAGTTTCCTTTGAAAGTCTGCCTTTCTCACTTACCAGGATCTTTTGACCTCTTTAACCACTAACTCAACTATATATAGCCTTTAGGTAATTCAGGTCATTTCAAAAGCAGCAATATCCTAAGATTTAGATATTCAGTGGCTTGAGTCTGAAGGTTGACCTCTATAGCTGTCCTTTCATAAACAACACATCTCAACTCCAGTTACTATGCACTTGATAACTGTTTACCTGGCTTGTGCATATCCTAGTCATCACCCTTGCCACACCTACAGCATACACATTTGATCCATAGCTCATCTAAACTACTAGCATCTTGGTTACATTTATTAATTTTAGCCTTTATTTATTCAAGTGGGTCAACAAATTCAGTGTTAAACTTCCAGGCAAAAATCACAGACAGAAGCTCTCTACTTCCATGCAATCAGGCCTGTGGAGGTGGAGGAGACAGAATTGTCTCCCCCTTATTGGAGGAGAAAACCAGGTCTGTATCCCAGTGTGAACAGACTAGGGGATTTGATGGAGATAAAGCATGATTCAGACAGAAATCACAGAAAGTAAGAAACTCCAAAGACAAGGGTGGTGGAGAGCCTGTAAGAAGGTATGCTCCAGGAAAGAATGAGATCTTAGTTCTGGATCCAAGGAGTTAGATTTAGAAAATTGAGCACAGTAAAACTTTGGAGCAGTGAAACCTTTCTGGTAGGATGCAGTCAGAGATGAAAGGTCCTGTACAATCACAGAATCACACAGAATCCCAGAATGTTAGGGGTTGGAAGGGACCTGGAAAGATCATCTAGTCCAACTCCCCTGCCACAGCAGGATACAATTTAGACATCTCCATTTCATGCAGTTAAAGAGGACTGCAACATCAAAACCTCCATATACACCTGGCTACATACAAATAATTAACACTACAAAAGTGATCTTGGCAAGAGTTTTTGTTTGCAGCCATTTTCACAAGTACAGATAGAAAATTTCTTACAGACAGCTCATTTTAGACTGCTAAAGAAAAGCATCAGTGTTTAAAGTGCAGAGTAAAAAGACAAGATTTAGGATGAGGTTTACAGAAGTACATGCCTCAGATGGAGATCATTCTTGCCAAAAATCACATAGCTGACATCTGGTCTGCAGTATAATTTGACAAGTCAGTGCAAGACTCAAGAGAGAGAAAACAAGTACAAGAGAGAGAAAACAAGCTAGCATACAGGATTTGACAGGGAGAGAAGGTAAAAGGCAACTACTAAAGCAGAGGCAGAGACAGAAATCTAAAAACCAAGAGGAGACACCAATTTCTGTAGGGGTATGAGAGGCTTTGGCACTGTTGCCATACAGAGTATTTTAAGACACTTGAGTAATGTGGCCCCAGTTTGAGGTGGAGACAGGCATAGTCCTTAATGAAGGCTGAGACTCTGAAGCAGTTGCCAGTAGGTTAGCCAGGCTTATGAGCATGATTACAATGAACAAAGCAAGAGTGATGTATTGAGAAAGTTCTTTAAACTCTCAACACATTTTTTTGCTGAAAGTAATGCAGGTAGAAGAGTGTGAAGCTATTAGTGACCTAAGTGTGCATAGAGGAGCTCTAAGCCTGTAACCTCTATGCCAAGGTTTCAGTGCATGGTTCTGTTTGGAACTCCCATCACACAGTCCAGAGAACACATTTCTGTTCCTCATTGCTTGAGTTTTCATAAGTTCTTGTTGGAAAGAGGATGAAGGAGAAGAGTGTAGGTGTATGGTAAGACACTAATTAGAAGCACACTTACTTTTACAGTCATTCTGTTTTGAAAAGTACTTTAAAAACTTTGTTTGCTACTAGAAGCCCTTGAAATCTTTGCCAGAAATCTACTGAATTAGTGCCTAACACTAGGGTATAATAAATGACACTATGATGGGATTTCTTGGCTACCTGAATGTTCTATCTTTCAAAGCTGAATCAATAAGATTGAATTTTCTGCATTTTGCCAAGCTCCCTGTTCATTGCTGCCTTGTTCACCAATGGCTACTGATAAGCTCTTTTAAATTGCTACTGCAGGTTGGGAGTCAGTTTGAGACTAAGACACCTTAGTGAAGACCTAAAACTTGATTTTGTTGGTTAGATGGCTTCATGCTCTCTAACAAATTAAAAGTTATTCAAGAAATCTTCATAGGGCTGACAGAGGTGATGAGATCAGGATCTGCAGGGACATCTTTTGTCTCAGGACATGGAGGCCAGGCAGTATTTACCCTAAGGCTTCTCAATTGGCAGTTGGCATATATCAACTGGAACTAAGCTCTTCTTCAATGTGCTCTATGGATTGAATCAGGTCTTACCCAGTGTCTACTTTAGGAAAGCTAAACCACTCTGTAAGCTCCATCAGTGTCTGTAGGCTTCAATACCTGATGCTGATAGGGAGTCAAATTTAGTCATCAAGCTCATGCCTCAGTTCCCTAAAGGCATCTCAGAGCAGCTAAGATACCTTAGAATATGAAAGACATCTTCAAGGATATAGCTACAAGCACAAGGCCTGTAGACAGACCCTTCCCTTCTGGAGAGGAAGTTAGACAGCAGGCAAGATGATGTTCTATTGTAGTCCAAACATAAAAGTTGCAAATAAAGAAAACAGTGTAATCAAGTCTGTCCTTCAGGAAAATCTGTAAATTTTTTTGGTTTGTGGGTTACTTTTACAATCACACCAGAAAGCATCAATAATTACCTTTTCCATTGTTTCCTAAGATTTGAGAAGTCCAGTCCTAGATGGAAATGCATTTGAAGAATATTTGTTTTATCAGTGCAAAATGAGACAATAATCTTCTTGGTTTTAATCACTGCTCCTCTTTGCTTCCCTAATCATTTTTCTCTTTCAGTTTTTGTATTTTTCTGGGTTCATCAATGACTTTTTGTCACTGTTTTCAAAGACTAGGGATTTAAGCATAGAAAGGACCACTGAATCATCTGACTTCAACTCCTGGAGAGAAAAAAACTGTAGGATATCACTCAATCACCCTAGTGGAACTAAGTCAACAACCTTAACACAAAAGCCCCTAGCAGAGTGGTTTTACCTTTGATTTGAAGACATCCTGGGATTAAAACATTGCTGCTTCTCTTAGCAGCTTGTTCTGCAGGGGACTATACTTTCTACTGCTGAAAATGCATGCTCTGTTTTTATTTGAACTGCCTCACTTTGTTATCAGTGATTGTATATTCACCTTCAGTCATTGTCTGAAACTATTTCATACTAAGGAACCCCACTAGCTGAGCTTCTATGCAGCTATGATTGCCCACTGACATCTCATTTTCCAGTTCTATTCAAGAAGGTAGTTCTTAATCCATTTAAAAATGCTCTTTACTGATCCTTTCTAATGCATATTTTTTGTAGTCAGGGTGTTATAAGTGACTACTAAAGCACCTATGTGCATTTATTCTTTGATTTAGTTTTATGACTCCCACTTCTGATGATACAAACAAATGAATGGATGACAATTTGTTTCTTTGAGCAGGTTTCTTTTCCATAATATTAAGTTGTCTGGTCTTAATTATATCTTCATCCTTTCATTTTCAGCCTGGTTTCCCTCAGAAATAAGACACTTACTATGTGTTTGCTTCCTTGTTGATCAGTCTCACCTAGGAAACCACGAACTGACTGGCAATGTCAAACATATTTGACAGAGTTTCAAGAGACTTCAGCAGTTTCATGTTTCTGTTTATAAAATGGTATCATGAAAGAAAAAAGATATATTAATGCACCCATGAGCCCTACTTTTACTAGACAACAGACCTTGTAGGTGTTGGCTTTTAATACTTTGTCTTTTTTTCTGCTACTCTGGGAATTTGTTCATTGTATTCAATTTCAGATATTGCTTTTTGCCTAGGATTCCTGTCCAGCTAACCAACCAACACCTAACTGGATAAACATCTTGAAGACTAGTTTAATTCCTAACTGGAGAGTTCTATAATTCTATAATACCTCTGATAAACTTGTATTTATTTAGAATTAGTATCTGCTAGCCATAGGATTGTGGAATCACACAGGTTGGAAGGAACCTTCAAAGCTCATTTGCCCAATGCAGTCCTTGTTAGAACAGGTTATTCAGGGCCTTGTTCACTTCTGCATATCTCCAAGGTTGGGCACCCCACAGCCTGTCTGACCACCCTCACAGTAATATTTTTTTCCTTAAATTGCACTGGAATTCCTTGTGCTGAACCTTCCATCCTTCTTTGTGTTACCTCTGAGACCTTGAAACTTTCTGACAGATTTGCTTAGTATATATTTGTAGGCATTGCTGTGCACAAAGTATGTGTCATATAGAAACAGATATTTACAGAAACTTGTTAGACTCTTCTTTTTTTTTAACTAGTGTCAGCAAAGTGTGATGCTAATTTCTTTTTAATTTGCCTGGCTGCTGTCAGGGACTGAACTCTTTAACCTGATTGACCCAGGACAGTAGAAAATTGTAGGAAGATGTGACCAACAGTACTGGGTTAGAGTTGGAGTATTCCTTTTTACAGCAGCCTAAAGTTAGATTAGCTCAAAATGACCCCCAAAGCCATCTCTATCTTGAACTATCTGTATTCAAAGAACTAGAGGAAAGAGCAGAAACACTGTGTACATCCATATCCCTTTACAAGTATCTGGTATGAATTCACAGTGTAAAACCACTGTGTTCCCTTTTCCTTCATTAATGGCAGTGTTGATGGACTGCAGGTTTGGCTCAAAAGCCCATGGTTGTGCAGCCTGTGCAGACACAGAAGGAGGACAAATAACAAAGACATTGGACAATGTCTTTTTACATGTGAAACAGTCAATGAGTATTGCTAAGGTTAAGATTTAGAAGTTATCCAAGAGTAACTGTCAGTCAAAAACTGAAGGAGCTATCATGAAGAAGGGGATATGTGTAATGAAGTGACGGTAGACAAGCCCTGCACAAATGTGTTAGCTTGACTGTTGACTTGGTGTTGACCCACTGCTTGGAGTTTCTATGTGGAGTTTTCAATAAATGAAATAAAAAGAAAGTACCTCTAGGAAAACAAAGCAAAAGGCAGAAGGCAGCACTGAGAAACAATAGGAGGAAAGAATAGGAGCTAGAGTATTTGTTTTTGCTAAAGACTACTGAAATAGCTACTGACAGGCCTACAAGTGTTTACCAAGGCACAGTCCCTGTCCTGTTGACATGTTGGAGTAAGACCTTTTGCTCCAGACCAAGGGTGTTTGGAGAGGACAGGCTAGGCCACTGAACATGAATATGTGCTTATCTATTGGTCTAGAAGATGAAGCACCCTTTGTTCACATACCTGTCAAAATATAAGGTCACACATTCTCAGCCATCCTCATCCTCATCCTCCCATCTGTCCTTCTTTCTCCCTCTTTCACCTGACCAAGAACTGAAGTGCTATTATAATTCAGAGAATCACAGAATCACAGAATGTTAGGAGCTGGAAGGGACTTTGAAATCCCTTACCTTCCTTCTTACCTTTAAGAAAAGTAATTTGTTGACCCTTCAACTTCAACTGACCTGCCCAGAATGAACAGAGGACTTCTTGCCATAGGGATATAGGATGGCTAGTATCACACCAGAAAGGGAGAGGAATGGAAAGATTTTACACACAGCACAAAATTAAAGGCTAGACATGTGTTTAAAGATCAAGCACAGAACACTTTCATGTTGTACAGCTTAAAAATGTTCTCCTGAGCAAGCTCTCTAGGCCTCTGTAGAGAAGAGGTTGCTGTTAAAAAAGGCTTATCAAAAGCAGTACTATCAACATGTATAAATTACTGCAGGAGACCCCTTCAGCCTTTGGCTATTTGGAAATTCTGTTTGCAATTTAATGATTGAGCAAACCCTACATCTGCTAGATAGTGGAAAAGAGCACTTTCAACCAGGAAGGCTGAAAAAACACTGAGGCTTTAAAATGAAGTGTAGTCTGGACCTGTAACTGAAAAAAACTCCAGAAGACACTGCTTCTGTGGTCTAATTCACAGCTACATCACCACCACTGCCAGCTTTAGATGCAATATGTGAATTCTATCAGAGTTAGAAAGAAATTTTGGGCCCCTCACTACAAGAGGGACATTGAGGTGCTGGAGAGGTTCCAGAGGCAGGCTAACAAGCTGGTAAAGGGCTTAGAACATAAGCCTTATGAGGAAAGACTGAGGGATCTGGGCCTGTTTAGCCTGGAAAAGAAAAGATTGAGGGGAGACCTCATTGCTCTCTATAACTACCTGAAGGGAGGTCGTAGAGAGGCAGGGACTGGTCTGTTCTCCCTAGTGAAGAGTGATAGGATGAGGGGAAATGGATGGAAACTGCACCAGGGGAGGTTCAGGTTAGATATTAGGAAGAATTTCTTTACTGAAAGGGTTGTCAGCCATTGGAACAGGCTGCTCAGGGAGGTGGTTGAGTCACCATCCCTGGAGGTGTTGAAGAGACAGGTGGATGTTGTGTTGGAAGGAATCATTTAGCAAGTTGATAGGGCTGGACTCAATGATCTTCAAGGTCTCTTCCAGCTGTAACTATTCTATGATTCTATGAAATCTGCCTTAAAAGAGAAACAAAAGGATCAACAGAAGCAGCGCTATGTTGGTTCCCAACTTTTACACTTCCTGGCTTAGCAGATGGAAAACACTTTTGTACCTCTTTGATACAAAAGAAATTCTCCTTCTGAATAAGGTAATTTTGAGGCAAACCTGCCCTTTGCAGCAATAACTTTCACCTGGGACTATTTATATTGATATTTATCAACCACAGCACCTATCTTTTCTCAGCTGATGCAGCAGAAAACCCAGTCTGATCACTTCCTTTTAATGTTATCTTTGAAACCCATGCCACTTCCTACTAATTACAAATGGAGAAAGTTGGTGGAAAGGAGAAAAAGGGGAGAAAGTATAAGTAAAAGAGAACAGAGGGAGTAAATAAAAATAACAATAGCTGTCATTTTCACCTTCTCTTTAGAGCATTCTGTCTCCTTTCAATTTTGTTTAATGCTACAGAAACATTTCCTGTCTCTCCTCAATTTCAACATTATTATTCGAATCACAGAATACATTTCTCCATCATTACAAGGAAATATTAGCTGCCCTGTAGTTAAAGTTGCATCCAGCACCCATTATAAAGCTCTATTCAGTAATCTTACAAATTTGGCATAATGTGAAGGCTCAGAGAAGTATCAGGAAGTCTGAAGAAGAGGTATTAAATGACTTTGAAGTAGGTGACTTGCTGGAAAGAGGAGAAATAAGTAAGAAATTCTCTTCAAGCTATGAATATTTCAGCAGTCCATGATACCAGACACAGAACCTCTTAAAGAAATTGCCTCAAAATCCCTGAGTAAAGTGAATTTTAAGTCAAATACACTGGTCCTCTTCTACTTGGTAATGTGGTTTGCAGTGCATGGACAAGAAAGCCCCATGATCAAAACTCTATATTGCATGCAATGGATAGGGGGGAAAAAAGTCAAACCTAGGATGTTTGAACTGACAGAATTCCAGTAGATCTCTACAACACAGATGAAGCTGTGTCAGTGCTATCAATCTCAGAGGTTACCTGAAGTATAGTGTCAATTTAAGATTTCTACATATCTCAGCCATTGGTAGGTGGATAGATCTGTATTGTAGCCATCTCTCAAGGGTCATTGATCTTATTCCCTTTATTCTCCCATGAGGGAAAACAAGTCAAATTACTAGAGTAATTTTGAGGAAGTATCCATTGAATTGATTCTGATCTCAAACTGTTTTGTTATTCATATGCTGCTAATTTACAGGCAAGTCTACTTTTTCTGTTATTTCTTAGGATTTGAGACTTGGCTGTAATGTCCATGGGCTTATATATTCCCTGGGTTACAGAGATGCCAAATGCTACTAAAATCAAACTGTTTAGTATAACCACACACCACTCAGCCCACTCTTCTTACCAGCTTGCAAGAGATGAGTTTAAAGCTTGATCAGACACAACAGATCCAGGCTTTAAACTACCCAGATAGACAGAGAAGTGAGCCTTAAATTGTAGAACACCTGATCCATTCATAGAACATCAACAACAGCCTAATTTGACTCTGAAAATTAGCTCAAGGTCAATTGGTTGTAGTACCTCAACCTGCAGTTCAGCTCACAAAGCAGACAGAGCATTCTGCACTGCTTCTGCCTCCACTTGCTCTCCAACCTGGCATCAGGCAAAGCCCATCACAACCACCCCGTCCTTAGGTGACAGAAATGCACATGGTAGAGTCTGCAATGAAAAGAACAGAGGCCACTTCTCTGAAGTCATGAGAATAAAAACTGTGGGGCCACATCTGTTCCAAGGCCACCCAGATGTAGCAGCTTCCTCAAGTGTCCTACCTGTTTTGCAAAGACATTCATTTCCTTGACAGTTTACACCAAGATAAGTTCTGCCAAGTCTTCTGGCTGCTTCCTCCACTCTAACTATCTTTTTCTCTACTGGATGAAATCCCAGCAATTTACCTCATCCAAGCTCATCAAGGCACTAGGCATTTTGTTCTAATAACCATAATTTAAATGACATTACCATTTTTCATATGTCAAAAACTAGTTAATAAATTTGTCTTTAAAAGGATACTGACTTCCAAAGAAAAGTACTTTGTTCAAACTGATGTCCCCTGTTTCCAAAGGTGGCAGCCACCTATTTTTCTAATCTATATACATTTATCTTTGTCTATATATATATTTCCTAAGTAGTAAGTATTTTATGTACAGCTTCATAGAATTCACTCAGTTCTTTCCAAATGAGTATGATGAATACATTATACTAATCTTGTAAGAATAAGAAAAACTCTTTGTTCTGTGCTCATATAATGACTACAGCAACCAAATTCCAGGCTACTGGTTCCAAGAATTCCCAGAAAATAATGCAGAAATGGCTTATCCTCCATTTAATGAATGTAAAAGTGATTGCTGAATTTCCTGGTTTCCTATGGAGCATACTTTCCCTGCAAAACAGGTCCTTTTATCTCTGCTAAGAGTACCCTGGCTGCTCAGCCACAACAGAGTGGTGGCAGCTCTAGTACTGCTTAGAAGCATGTTTGTGGACTGCTGAGGGACCCTGGGTTGCTTGACAGTGCACCAGAACTAGGTAGCAACTTGAGGGGACTTTTCCAGTCTAAAGCTGAATCTCACATGAGTCCTCCTTCACACAGGTAGGTTCCTGCCACAGATTATTCAACTGGCATAGAACAGCAGGATAAAATTCCTAGTACACCCTGAAAACCAACAGAAAGAGAATAGATCCAGTGTGGGTTGGAGTGGCCTTACTCTCACCACCTTTTAAAATCTGTAACAAGTGAGATATTTTATCTACTATTATACACACTAACACCTATTTCCTGTAACTTCAGAATATTAAACACACTTTCATTCCCTGCTGTAATCCTTTCAAATCTTTCCAAGGAGCTAACAAATGAAAAGCATACACATGCAAACACTGAAGATCACAAAAGACCAGAGCTGTCTAAGAATTAATTTTGTTCAAGAAACGAAATTATTACCTTACAAAGGCATAAAATATTCCCAAGTTATTGTGACTTGAACCAGCAATTAGCTCCTGTCATCTGAAGCAATGTAAGAATGTGGTAAAATACTAATTGCTTAGCATTCTGTGTACAGGCATATCCCACTTAGACATACTTAGACATAGTTATGAAAACAGAAAGCTGTCTAGTGTTTTAATGTATATGTTCCTAATTCATTATAGGGGGAAAAAAAACCCTGCTCTGCTTAAAGTTTCCTTTTCTCATTTGTACTAATTTGTCCATGGTTAATTAAACAAACAAACACAAAATAGACAATGACCAAAGAAAAAAGAATGACTTTTTGCTGTGTTTTACAGAGCTCAAGTAATATTACCTTCAGATTATTTTTATTAGCCACAGGTAGCACAGAATTTTATTTTATGATGAAGCAGACAGATCATATCACATACAGTGCACATGTACACTCAGGCATTCCCACAGTGAATACTGGATTGAAATCTTAAACCAAGACACCACTTTTTTATGATGCTCTTTTAAAGAGCAAAGTATTCACCATAGCTTTTGGCTAGAAAAAAATAGCAGCTGTAAAGATAAATTGCTCCTCTTGTCTCTTAGTTACAAAAGTGAAAGGACAGGTAGATATTGAACAATCACACTTGAAAATCTTATTGATCAGGGAAGATATTGGTTGACAGATTATCTATTTGATACTGGATTAATACTGTTATCTCCAATGACTATATCTTGGAGTTCTCAGTTACTGTAAAAATGTCAGGTACTTTACACATCCTGTGGGCAGTGCCCCTCTCAGAATCTCTTTTTCTGTATCCAATCACTTTGCAGTCACACATGTGACTTGTCTGAGGCAATTTCATGAATTTTATACACATGGAAATAATGCAATTGGTGAGCCAGATTATGTCTCTATTATCTGATTTCTATGGCAGGGAGCAGAAAGGTGAATTGCCTCAGAGGCAATTGCTGCAGACATTTCCTATAGAGAACAGAGGTTGGCAGGATATTCCTGTGAGCCCTGGAAAGACCTGCCAATAATCAAATCTGCACTTACTAAGGGGGATCAAGACATAGCACATTTCTTTTCTGTACATGGAACAGCTGTTTCAGACTATGGCAGCCTCTCCCCTTGACACAAAAGGAGGCAATTTCCTTTAGTAAAAAGAAATTCACCTAACAGAGGTGGAGATACATTAGGACAGACATTACCTTGCTCTTAATATCATGAAGAAATGGAAAAGGAATGAAGTAAAATACAAGCTTAAAAGACAGGAACATTCTTTTTAACACTTAGAAAAGGGTGTGGTGGAGGTTTGCACAAAGACTCATTTGACCCTACTGAGATCAAACCTTCCCAGGCTTCCTCTACAGATAGCACCACCCCTCTTTCTGTATCTTTACATACCTTAACATGTCCAAAAGTATATGCAAAATGTTAAAGCTATGACAGCTCCAAGTCTAAAGCCAGTAAATTCAGGGAGATCAGTGATCATGTTATTAAAAGCTTTTTCATACATGCATAGAGGTCATATGTCCAGGATCAGCAGATTGGAGTACTGCAAACCTAGTGGCTATGGCTTAATGAAGCTTATCAACAAATCACAGCTAAGAGGAGAAAAGTCACTACAGGCTTCATAGATCTGCTGTACAGACAAGCAAGTGATCCCACCCTGAACCACACAGCTTGCCAATACACATGGTTGCATTGTTCAACAACTACAAGAACAATGCAATTCTTTCAAAAGAGTAAGAAAGTGAAACATAGAAAGAGACTCTCTAAAATTTGCCTAGCATATTAGAGCTTCAAATATAGCTTCAAATCCTGTGAGCTAGGTTATCTCCATTTACAAGTTGGGTATTCTGTGAAGTGAGAGAATTAATAAACATCTGAAAACCAAGGGGGTGCTGATTGACAGCCAGCTGAACATGAGCCAGCAGTGTGCCCAGGCGGCTAAGAAGGCCAATGGCATCCTGGCTTGTATCAGGAATAGTGTGACCAGCAGGAGCAGGGAGGTGATCTTGCCACTGTACTCGGCACTGGTGAGGCCACACCTCGAGTACTGTGTGCAGTTTTGGGCACCACAGTTTAGGAAGGACATTGAGCTACTAGAGAGGGTGCAGAGAAGGGCAACTAAGCCAGTCAGGGGTCTGGAGAACAGGCCTTATGAGGAGAGGCTTAGGGAGCTGGGCTTGTTTAGCCTGGAGAAGAGGAGGCTGAGGGGAGACCTTATCACTCTCTTCAGCTACTTGAAAGGCCATTCTAGGGAGGTGACTGTTGGTCTCTTCTCCCTTGTGACTAGCAACAGGACTAGAGGGAATGGGCTTAAGCTGTGCCAGGGCAGGGTTAGATTAGATATTAGGAAGAATTTCTTTACTGAAAGAGTGGTTAGATATTGGAATAGGCTGCCCAGGGAGGTGGTGGAGTCACCATCCCTGGAGGTTTTTAAGAAGAGGATGGATGTGTTTCTTCAGGGGATGATTTAGGGCTAAGAGTAGTGTAGGGCTATCGGTTGGACTAGATGATCTTGAGGCTCCTTTCCAACCCTAATGATTCTGTGATTCTGTGTGTAATGTACTTAAACTCAGGCAAGATATAGAGTTTTTAATTCCCTGCCAGGACAACATTAGAGCCTTAATTGTAGAAATACATAACACATTTTTTCTGATTGGAAAATGAAAGAAATAGAAGGCAAATTTGCTTGCATTTTAGCAATGATCAAGAATTATAAACAATGGTATCAGCTCTTTGTAAAACAGACACATAGAACCTTTTCCACACACAGAAAACAGCAAGAGCCCTACAAGTGACAGAAAATGTGCTCAAATTGAATTTCACTGCAGCATATAGAACTCACCAAAATGCAATCAGTCATCCTTGAGATAAAATGTTTGAGTGATCCTTTTATACCCTGTGTTTTTAGTGGTATCACACAATCCCAGCAGTGCAGACTAGTCATCTGCAACAGTGCTTTGCAGAAAAATGACAAATACAATGAAACCCATAAAATCAAAACAAAGAAGCTGACCAGAGTAATTTGCATTCATACAAGTTCTGTGTTTTTTTCTTAATGAATCCAAAAATGCAGAAATTTGATCTGTTTCTCATTTCATCCACTTCTTCCCTCTTTGAGAGTGTTGTTTAATTATTATTGACTATTGTTCATCTAAGGGAAACATCCTGCAGAATAAGTATCTGTGCATTATAGGCAGTTTATGTTGCCTATAGTAGAGACAGTAAATTCTCTTCCCTGAAAATTCCCAACAAACAGAAAGCCCCCCCCCCCCCAAAATACCCCCAAAAAGGGGAATGATGCCAGCATCAGACTTGGGAATTAGGTATTTCTATGAAGTATATTGGTTGTTGTGCCTCACACTATCCATATACTTGCCTGTCCCAAATGCATGTAGCAAAAAGGTCATTTGCTGCTAAGGAAATGTTTTAGTAAGGTGTGAAGATGATACTATAAAATATGTACTTTATTGGTAGTAGCCCTGTTTATAGAAAATGAGATCAAGAACAAAACAATAAGCTGTGTCCATGCATCACACAATATGATTTTAAATCAGTTTGCACAAGATGTAACAAAAGTTCCCTCATATAAGAAAATACAGCATGAATCCTTAGTTATATAAAAGTTGCTTTATAAAAAAAAAATAAGATTAATTTAAAAATTCTAGGTTAGACCAAAGTTTGTTGATCACAGGCTAAAATATTAGGAATAACTATATAGTAAAAACATAGCATGATGGCAGACATTAAATATTGTCAAGTTCAAGACTGAGAAATTCTTGCTAAATGGGACACTTGTGATTTAAATGAAATTTCTATGAAATAATAAAAGTAAGACAACAAAAAGGTACAAGACCCAAGCACATCCCAGTTTAATAATGCAGATAATCTCTGCTTCTTATCAAGATACTGCTCTTTATATGGGCAATGAAATTCATAAATTAATCCTTTAGATGACATGTTCATCTTCTGCTTAGTCTACCCTTAATATTCAGCTATTCACTTTGTATCCTGCAGCACTAAAATAGTTCAGTTTTAGTTCCTCCATTTAATACATTCCAGTCAGGAAACTCTTTTATCACTTACCTACCAATATATAACTGGCTTTGTTTCTAATGTAACTCTTGTTTCTCATTAAACCTAGCTCAATATCAGAGGCATCTCTCTCACAGAAGCTGATACAATTTCTCTAGTTACCTTTACTGTTTTGTACTCAGAAAGACAAACTATTCAGTATCTCTCCCTAGAAGGAATTTCGTTCTTTATCACTCTCACCACTGGTTTAAGCTGTGTAACCTTCTGAAAGGTCATTTGGCACAAAAGCTGGCAAAATGCTTTTAGGTAGTCCCTAAAAGGTGTCTCACATAACAACCAAGGTAGAAAATTTCAGCTTTATTAAATACTTGCCCATTCACTGTTTTACCTACAAAGGTTTGGGGGTTTTTGTGCTTCTTTGGTTTGTTTGGGGGTTTATTTGGGTTGTTGTTTTTTTCTTTTTTTTTTTGTCCCTCTGGGTTTTTTGTATTTTTTTGTTGGGTTTGTTTGTTTTATGGGGGTTTTGTTTGGTTTTGGTGGGTTTGTTTGTTTTCTTTCTTTTTAAACAGCAAGATATAATTCCAGTTCAACAGAGTCTCCTTAATATTGGTTAATATCTAGTAAATATTCCATCATTCTCTACTTTTTCACCAAAGATGATGTCTTCTTGCCCAAGCAGAAATCCTTGATGCCTGCTTTTATGAGAGTGCCAACCATAACCTTAAAAATCTCATAGCTATTCAGCAAAATATTTGAGGCTTTTTAGGCTGCATCACAAGTTTTTTTTTACTCCTCAACAACAACTAAGAGGTTCCACACTACCATATTGTGGTACAGAGTGTTCCTTACCTGACAAGGGAATTCATAAACACAGTTTTATATGGCCACTACCTGGCATTTCTATTTGTTGGTATTTTCAATACTTGGCATTTGCTTCTTTATAAGTCCCTTAGAGACCTGACCTTCATAGACTTCTTTAAATTCTGTACAGAATTTAATAATTCCACACTACCCATCATTTTTCAACAGAGTATGATACACATTCAAAGAGTATCCAAGTTAATTAACTAACTAACTAAATACAAAAAAACCCTCCTGAAGTTCTGAGACATAGGCAAAGGACACAGTAAGGAGAGCTGGAGCAGCTGTTGGCAATGTCACCATCCCATGTCACTGATTTTCCTGCTAGTACTACAAGGAGTGATGAAATCCAGGACTTTGGTTCTCCATTGCTCTCCAGTGCAATTAGCTCCATTGGTTACACTGAGCAAGCAGAGACAACCCAGCCATGTGGCACAGTAACTGTGGGAGCTCCTTTCTCCCCATCTTCTTGATAACTGTGAAAACATCTTCTGATTAATACAGTCTCTTTCAGTGGAATTCAGTTGGCTACTGTTTAATGAAGGCAGTCAATTTAGTGATGCTACAGGGTGGGATGTTTCTGCAGATGACTGTTCTTACAGGAAAAATAGGTACACTCAGGGATGCTTTTAAATGCAGTGGAGAGAGATGGCACTTCCTGGAAATATTCATTCTGCAGAGGCAATCACCTTGTTCCCAGAAATCAAACTTAAAAAACTTCTTTAGTTCTCTTTTATATAATTTCTGTTCAACTTGGGTAACAGCAAAATTAGAAGACCTCATTTAAAATAACTGAATCAGAGTAGTATGGGATTAAACTCTATGGGGGATGAAAGCTTTCCTCTGTCTCATCTGATTCCTAGGACCTGAAGCACAGAATGATTTCAGATGACAGGCTTTCAAGTGAACATGAGAAAGGAGAATGAAACATTGCCTGAAGAAAAGCAGAAATCTTTGTGAGAAAGTTCAGCCACTGCTATGCTGAAGAGATAAAACTCCATTAGTAACAGAAAAAGGAATGACATATAGAGTATGTGATTTGGTTATACATGGTACTCCTTAATTGCATTCCTATTGAAGGCAAGAGCAAAAACTGAAGACAATAGTAAAAATCTCTTGGATTTCTGGCAGTAGAATAGCCAGTCATATGCCTGATGCAAAAATCAAATGGACTGCTTAGATTGTCCTATTTCATAACCAAGCCAAGAACACAATGGATTTGTTGTGGTTTCTTCACCTCCTCTGCCATTGGCATCTACTTGTTTGTACTCATTTCCTTGTTTAATCTCCCCAAAAATGGCATCAGGGTGGGACCAAGATTAAATTTTTGTAATTAGCAATATGACTTCCAACAGGTAGCTTGAAGGAATTGACAGCACATTCCAGCTTTCATTACTTTCCTATTTCAGGCACTTTTTGTTTATGAATCACTGTTGATCTAAGAAAATCCTGTAGCTGACCTGATCTCTCAGTGCACAGTTAGAAATTAGTCAAAATCATCTTGGACTTTTTCTTAGAGAAAAAGTCATTTCAAACTAAGTTTTAAGAGCTACATTGCAATTTAGTAGTCTCTTCATTAGGAATGGCATGTGTAGAAGAAAAAGTTAATTTCTGCTGTGCCTTTAGTCTGGACATAATATCCTAAACAACCTACAAAGTGGCAGGCAATGATTTGGTCTACAACTAATGAAGTATGAGATATCCTGAATTAGTTTATATTAGTAGCATGGCATGCAAAGCGTAGATCCTTGCTTACCTCATGCTGAGCATTTGGGAAATAAATGTCTCTTCAGTATCAGACAGTGAAGAGATTTTGGGCTGAAGTTAATCCCCATTACCATGACAGTGACTAGCAAATCACCATTGGTTCCATGGTGAGATGTGGTGAAGCTTTGAAAGCCTCTTACTAAGGGACAGTCATCAATCAGTAAGCCACCTAGCCATCCTCACCCATCTGAACCAGGGCTAGCAGGGGCCTTAACAAGCACACACAACCCCAGGATCTACTCACAAGCTGGATCCCATCAGCAAAACAATGGTATCACCTTTGACTGCAGTGCTGAGCTCTAGTTATCTCTGTTTCTTAAGTCGAGATGTGGTATCATCCATTTCTAAACACATTCCATGATGGACACTAGGGTGTTAACAACTCAAGGCTACATAGTCTGGCAAGTTAAATGAGCTTATTTCATTTGAAAAGACTGATATTATTCACACATTTCATCAAACAATTCAAGCACATCTTTCAAAACCATCCTGGAAAGCAACCATAAATGCTGGAAGCACAAGGAAAAATAAGAAATTAAATGCTGGTGAATGGGTGAGAATAATTTCTGTATTTCAGATATACTTTTGTCATCTATTTTTCTTATGTAAATCAAAATTAACAGAATGACACTATGCCCAGAGCTCTCTATTTTACCTGTTAACTATTTAATAAAATGTGATTCTATATAAAGGACTTCTGTTGTATAAACTCAGTACCATGCAGAGGTACAAAATAGCTTTAAATGAACTGCTTTAGGTGTGGGAATCTATGAACATGGATTTGCAGCTATCCAGTTTAATATTTTAAATTTCCTAATTAGCTACAGAAATCACACAAACCCAAAAAGCACACCAGACTCACACAAGCATGCAGGCAGGCTTCAACATCCATGCTGGTTCATTCAGAGTTACTCTTCATGCCTCCACAGTTTCCTTGCTGGTGTACAGACATTCCATATACCAATTTCAGCACAGTACAAAGTACACTGGTGCTGCAGAGAATTGATCTATTGATTTTGATGGGTTTGGTGTTGGATTTCCTGTTACTATAAAGCAGAAATATTTTGGACATTAGATGTCTCATCAATAATGCAGTGTATGAAAAACATGAACTTTACATTTTCACATTAGAGAAAGTAAATGGCCAAGTGTTTCAACTAAAGAAGAAGTAAGTCTTAGTCAAGCTAGAGCACACAACAGAACACAGAGAAGATAGCTAATCAATGGAAAACCTATCAAACAGACTCAGAATTAGTTCCCTGGAGCTGTCAGTCACACAGCACCATGCTCTGACAGAACAAGGTAGCACTGAGAGCAATGATGGATTCTGCAATTGCTCTAAGATGTCATTAGCAACACCAGAGCATGGCTCACTCATTCTGATGGGTGGCCTTAATGCTAAATTAGAAGTGATAGTTGGGTGATGGAAAGAAGATTGGGAAGCCACAACCACAGAAACTAACCACAAATTGTGCTGAGTTTCCAGTCTTGCTTTGCCAATTGTTTTCCCTCAAAATGATATGTACAAAAGAGACTCACCAGATGTCAGGACAACAAAATAGACCAAGGGTCTCTCTAATAGTGCAAGATTCAGATCATCTGCCTAACATGGAAGGACATACTAGGCCATACATACCAACAGCAGCCACAAAGATTACATTACTATGCAACCCTCCAAGTAAAATCCAGAACAAACTAAAGAGCAGACTTAAGGCACTGTCAAGGTGTGAAGAACTTTGTACAGGACACTGCAATCAGTAGTGATTTAAGTTCAGCTGCAGCAGTTACAGCTGGATATCTACACAGATGAACATCAGAAGTATAAGTAAAGAAATATGACCCCTTTTTGAAAAGAAATTCCCCAAAAGGAAATTCTTGAGAAACCACTGAAAAATTAGAATGGCAAAAACAACAGTACACCAAAAAGACTAAACAGTACTGGAATAACACCAGTACAAAAACTGGTAAGACAAATAGCAGAGGAGGTATTGTTCAGATTTAGCTATACCAGCAAACCACATGTCAAGGAGAAAGAGGAAAGAGGGAGGAAAAAATAAAAATAAAGGAGCTATAGGAATGTATCTATTTCAACAGACATTTGATGAAAGGAAGAGCTCAATAGGAAGTGACATTAAAGACAAGAGAAGTTGAAAGCAAAGATAAACAAAATATAAGGAATTTTTTAACATAAATTCTCAAACATAATCTCTTTGTTAATAGCAGTTATGAGAGCTGGAGAACTATCTTGGGACCCCAGCATAAGAAAGACATGGACCTGCTCTAGTGGGTCCACAGGAAGCCCACACTGATATGGGCACAGGGCTGGCTTATCACAGCCAGAATTCAGGTAACAACCTCCATGTCTGTCATGGTTTAGGTAATATGAAGCAGTATTGAGAAATAACTAGCCTGTGTTTGTTGCTCAAAACTGGGGTAAGAGACAACATTTCATAGTCCTTTTGTTTTGAAGTGTTCATATGAAATGCACCCTGACATGTTCAGTCAAGATGCCTTCACCAGACCAGAGTATGGTTCATCATAAGCACTGGCATCACCTGATCTGGTGTAACTGGCACAATCTGCAACCTGTCATGCAAAAAGTTCCAAACAAATGTATTTGTAAACAAAAGACTTGCTGGTTCATTGTTATTCAGACAGTTGGTGTACTACAAAAATCTCTCTAAAGATAAAAATAAAGAGTTTTGGTGGCAACCGACAAACAAATTAAGCCCAAATCTAACCTTGACTGCTCAGTTACTGGGTGTAGCAAAGTAGGCTCAGACTAATTTATACAAAGTTGTCTCAGAGAGAGTTTTGGGCATCCAACAGTGGGAATCATTCTTCTCTCTTTTATGGGGAACTGTCTGTGTTCTCACTCTGCCAGCCTAGTACAGGCTGTGACTATATTTGCATGCATGCACTAAGTCTTAAGTTCATTTGCATGCTATGATGGTGTCTTTCTGTCTTTCATTATTTAAATTAGATCACTAATTAAGTAAACATACATTTTCATTTTTAAATGTAATCATTCATGAGCTGGTCTTTTCTAACAAAATCTAGAAAATGTAGATTTCCCTCCATAGTATTGTCCATTCTCAGTTACATTTGAGAAGACAGTCACATAAAAGGCAATTAAAACCAAAGAAAGAAGAATGCACATTTGCTCATTTACTTCCTTTTCATCATGTAATTTACTACTAAAGAACTGCCTTAAGTTTCATAAAATCTGGAAGGCAATAATAGCTTGAAGATATAACCCCAGAGCTACACATCCATAAAAAGTCAAAGAAAGAGGCTCATTGCATCTATTTAAAACCAAAAGTCTGTCCCTCTGTCCTGTCAATCCACTATTGTAAGGATTACCTTCTTCCCAGTCCACCTACTCAGTAAGTCTCAGATGCATTCAAGAGTGTACATTGCACAGTGTATGTAGCAGGTGGCAAGCATATAGAGCACTATTAGCAGCCATGCATTTTTACTTTGTGTGTTCAAACACATTCAATACCAACTCTCTGCAGACACACACTGTCATGTACAGGCCTACAAATATGTCATCAAATCCTTTTGTTCCCTTCCTATATGTCCTATATGTTCATTTGGTGGAATATTACCTCTCCTAGATTTGTACTGCTAACAGGATCAGTTATTTCCTGAACATCTCTACTTAAAGAAAAAACACCCAGAAACTGCTCCATGTATGTAATCATCATGACTAACAGATATGTTTACAGAGGAGGAGGAAAAGAAATAAAGAGAAGAAGAAAAAAAACCCATAAAGGAGAGAGTGTGAAGGTTTTAATTCTTGGCAGTGAGTTACACAAACTCTAAACCACTAGCAGACTAGTAGTATTGTAAGTATCTTTCTTGCTCAACAGAAGGCATTTCCTTTCTTAGTTTCTTCTTTGCTTAGGGTTATTATATATTATATTCTTTGCTTCAGGTATTTATATTAAGACTCTTGCAGGAGGGTAATGAAATATTCAAACTGCTACAGATATTTTGATTTCAAGATCATACATTTGTTTCAGTGTTTCAAAATACAGAACACAAGTAGGACATGTCATTTCTGCATGGGTTATTCATTTTGCTGGTTTGGAGTGGCAGGTAACAGTTCCACCTTTCTTACTGTGATTAACCAATCACTCAGTCATAATCAACTAGAAATCCCCTGGTGATGAGCGTTCATCCAGACCAACCAGCTGGAAGTATCACAGTATGTTAGGAGTTGGAAGGGACCTGGAAAGATCATCTAGTCCAACCCCCCTGCCACAGCAGGATTCCCTAAGACTAGGTCACAACAAAGCTTCCCTGAACAGGAGTTGAACCCGGGTCCCAAGGGTGAGAGCACCACTAGAGCACCTCCTCTCCCATGTGCAATTGCACTGGCACATCTTAGCAGTAGAGAGGCTCAAGTTTTCTGAAAGAAAGAAAAAAACTCTGGAGTTGCTAGCTAACTAAAACCAAGGGAAGGTTGCTCCTCAATTCAAATACAGAGACACTGTTATGCCCTGGAGGATGATATAAAGATTGATAAACTTTCTAACAGCTGTATATTTACCACTGTAATTCAAGACATTCTTAACACACATAAGAGAAGTAGGTTGGTTTTGTTTAGTCTGTCATGTTTTTATTTCAGTCACACCTCCTGGCAATCAATTATGCATGTTAATTGTAATTCACACAGTAAAGAGCCCTTTCTTCAATTTTTAACAGGTTGCTTTTCGATTCCAGTAGAAACACCTTGGTTTTCTATAGTGGAACAGCCCAAACGAGAACTATACCTCCATACACAGGCACCCTGAGAACAACCTGTCTTGTCTGATCTGGGAAGCTAAGCAGGGTCGGGCCCGGTTCGTACTTGGATGGGAGACCGCCCGGGAATACTGGGTGCTGTAGGCTTTCCTGCTCTGGCAGGGAGGTTGGACTAGATGATCTTTCAAGGTCCCTTCCAACTCCTAACATTCTGTGATTTTCTCCATGTCATTTATTAAGACATATATTGCACCCTTTCATGTACTAACCACTAGCTTCATTTGGCCTTTACATCATTTTTCCTAGCACATAGTAACCCCTTCAATACCAAACCTGGGTAGTATATTTTTTGATATTAAATTGTGAGGAGACAGAGTTGTGGGCTAACTCTATTCACTCTGGGATTCACTTGTGCTACACAGGAATGACTGCTTTTTGCATTAGAAATTACTGATTATAGAAGACAGCAAAGGTGCCAGAGACTGGGGTCACTACCCTCATCAGAAAACTATGTGAGAAGTATTGTCCAGTTGATTAAATCCCAATAAAAGTTGCAAATTGCCAGTTCTGCCTTTGAAAGGTCATCAAGATGTTATAAGGATTCTGAATGCATCCCCAGGATGCATAATTAAGCAATCAAATACATTGTATTATCCATTTCCATAAATTACCATCTGAATCAGAAGAGTGTGCTCAGTCAGTGTGTCACAGAGCAAAATGGTAGACCAAGAAAGCCACTTGCCAATCAAAATCCTTCATGTCCCTCAAGACAGTCCTTTCTGTAAGGTTAATATGACATTAACATTGATGGAGTCAGATTTTTACTTATTCTAGCTGATCACAAATACTCTTCTGCTACATGTCATAGTCTATGAGTGGAATTTGCTTCTGTTCCACAGTCACTTGTGCTCAGTTTCTCTGACACTCATATTTTGGGTTACACTCAATGAGGGGGAAAAAAAGGCTGAAGCAGATTCCATCATAGCTTTACTGCTTCATTTAAACATTTTTATTCCTCCTTGCAACTGCCATTATCCATGCAGTTTCATCTACAAATAACTTCAGTAAGGCAGTAGCATTAGACATAAGTTTTATGTCACTCTTTATATTTAGAACTGTGAAAAACTTTATTATATGTAATTGTTATAATTCTGATGCCTGATTTCCCAGACTATAATAGGTTTCATTAAAGATTGTGTCCTTTGTTGCCTGCAGAAGCTTTCCTTGTGTCACATCATTCATGAAAGGATAACAAAAAGAATGACAAAAAGGATGTGGAATGAGGAATGTGGAAGGAAACCTGCTCTCACTAAAACATATTTCTAAAGTAACATAGTAAGAATGATCACAGTGTGCTAGCCACATGGCAACACAGAAACATAACCTGTCACATTTTTGGATGAAAACTATAGTTTTCTGTCATGTTTGTACATTCCTAATTATAATATAAATCATGTGACTATGATAATTTGAACAGAAGTGAGAGGCATTGAAAAAAAATTGCATAAATAAGAATTATGTCTTCAGACACTGTTTTAAAAAGAATATATTTACTTTGTAAAAGATGAAATGAACTCTTGTGTGTTTTGCAATCACATACTTTTCTACTTCCTAATTCCTGGATAAAATGGCATTAGCTCAGATGACTGCTGTCTTCCCCAAGAGAAAAAAAAATGAGATCTATGTACACTCTCCTGCACAGCTAGAATAATCTACTCTTGCTTTCTTCCTGATTAAGTTTTCTTCACTTCCTAGTTTCCTGTGATAATGGCATCACATAACAGAGCAGGAAACTACTTCATTTCACTCACTCTCCCTTAGCACAGTTTGGTTAAGATTTCTTTTGCTTACTTTAATGACAGTATTCTTTCCTTGATGCAGTAATCTGAAGAAAAAGTAACAAAAGTTTATACATTGTTAAAAATATGAAGTGCATAAGACATATAATTGGTGTTTTGTTGCAGCCTTGAAGCTTTTTTGGTTTTAATAATTATAATTTTTAGTGTTTGTTTAATAAACAAATAACTGTTCATCTTCTGCTGAACTCTTATAAACAGCAAATAGTACTATCACCTCTTATACAGAGAGATCATTTTATGGAGAGCCCTGTGAGATTTGCTGCCACAAGTAGTTTGGAATAGCAGTTAAACAGCTTCATTCTGTGAAGTTATCTAGGTTGATGTCAGCTGCTGCAGAAAGGAAAGATCTGGTTTATATCCACGAAGAAACTTAGCAAGGAGAAAGAAGGAGGGCACAAAGAGGGCAATGACAGTATGTTGTGGATATTTATTGGCATTTGATTTATCCCTCAGAGTACAAAAGCCTTGTAATGGCTAAAGATAATAACATGATGGAAATTGAGAAAGCAGTTTTACTTCTAGCATTGAGGACACAACCACAGGGAAGTTTATAGGTTAGAGCTATGTGTTTTTACCCTTTTTTTCTGGTAATTTTTCAGTCCTCATTGTAGGCACAACTAAAGCATGCTCCTTTTAAGACTTGTAAAAATCATCTACTAAACATGGTGATGAAATCAATCAACATTAGTTACTGAGAAAAATATTGTGTATGGAAAGCACTTACTGCTAACACAAAAATATTGATCAGTGTTGATAGTGTCCAAATATCAACAGAAATAATTCACTTCTGGGCCATTTGCTCTAAATGAATGACAGATCTGAATTCCTTCAGACTGGGATAAGCCACAGCTCCTAGACTACCACCTTTAAGAATCATTCTCATAAAAGCATGGAGAAGTTCTCAGAACACTCTATTTTGGAATTAACAATAACTTACAGTCAGAACCATCATCCTATGAGGTATGCTACTATGCTACTCATCATTTACAGAGAGCAAAACTACATTTATTTAAGTTTACAAGTCAGTTAAAAAAGGGTCTCAAAACCCTATTCAGAAGCATAAGAAAATTGACTTGAGCTTCAGCTTGTTTGATAAGCTGCTATTCCCTGCTCACAGACAGGAATCATTTAGCATAATGCATTTTATCATGTTAAAGAAAAGAAACAAATATATGCAGATCAATAGACAATGTTTACTTCTGATGCCTGCCTGTAATAAAGCTTTGTGATCCTCTTCTCTGGGTTTCCAGAAAGGCTATTTCAAGGCTCATAAATTGTTCTTGTGCAGGAACATCATGTACCCAGGTCAAGATTTGTAAACTGTGGAGTTCTGTCAGGTTTTCAGCTGGGTGGAAAAACCTGCCTGAAATTGCTACTTGCTCCCCACATCATTTCAGCTTTGATAGCCATCCTACCCACCCACCCACTCCCTGACCTTCTCATCTGCTCCACTTCTCCATATGCTCATGGCTGGAGCTACAGCTCACCACTTCTGTGCTTTCAGCTCTTCAGTTAGAACACACATAAGGACAACATTCAGTCCTCCTGCCCTCTGGAGAGCCTTAGACATACTCCTATTTCTCCAATTATCCACATGATTTATGTTGGCATCTCAGATTTCAGTCTGCCACACCAGACAGATGCAAAGTAATGTGTCAGGTCCAAGATCAGGCCAGGAAATCCAGCCACAAGGTGAAGAAACAAGTCTGGGCACTAGAGTGACCAGTACCAGCCAGGACTGGGGGCCCTGGTCTGAGATGAAATTTATCCCCTGGGCTTTTGGGTAGGGGTGGGGGAGGTCCCACGGGAGGTTTGGGTGGGGCCAGGAAGGCTTAGAGGTGCCCTTGAGACCCTGACAATACTTCAGTTCTTTCTTAGGGCTGCTGTTTTGGCATCCCAGGTTTGCAAGCTGCTAAGACAAGGGTGGCCACTAACTTCAAGAACATTTAAACATAACTAGTATGACTAGTCTTCCATTTGTGATGGTAAATTGTATAACTGTAAGCTTTTCACCT
The DNA here is from genome assembly GCA_013399015.1 of Galbula dea. Taxonomy (NCBI): domain Eukaryota; kingdom Metazoa; phylum Chordata; class Aves; order Piciformes; family Galbulidae; genus Galbula; species Galbula dea. The sequence goes on from VWZX01007874.1 coordinate 1,522,742, forward strand.
CTTATTTGTCAAACTTCCCTTCTTAAAGAGAAATGTCTATAAAAAAACCCCACAACAACAAAACACTAAAAACCCCCACCAAAACCAACCCCAAATCCCTAAAGAGCCCCAACATCTATAAAGCAAACTTGTTTCAGGATCACCCACTGGAAACTTTTAATTTACCTCTCATTCTTTCCACCATATGTCAACAACAGAGCTCATACTGGCCTCCAAACCCCTCTTTCAGGAGAGAAAGAGAGATTCAGATTTATTTTAGACCACAACCATCAGGCCTTTCCTAATAACTGCAAAAACCCCACATTTTTTACTATTCATGGAATATTTCATATTCTGAAATGGTAAGAGTTTTACACAGGAGCTTTTTTCCTCAACAAAATAAAATCATGGGGCTAAACAGGCTATAGAATTTCCCCAGATGGACAAAGCTTTTTAGGATGTAAAAGTTATAAAGGCATCAAATATATTATAATATATATAATAGAATAGAATAAAATAGAATATATAAGATTATATAATATAATATTATT